>RJWH01000380.1:503524-850571 GCA_004363575.1 Solenodon paradoxus
AAAAAAAAAAAAAAAAAAAAAAAAAAAAAAAAAAAAAAAAAAAAAAAAAAAAAAAAAAAAAAAAAAAAAAAAAAAAAAAAAAAAAAAAAAAAAAAAAAAAAAAAAAAAAAAAAAAAAAAAAAAAAAAAAAAAAAAAAAAAAAAAAAAAAAAAAAAAAAAAAAAAAAAAAAGCCCATAAGAGTGAATATTCAATATTTTTAAATGGATCATAATCCAATTATCATTTGCTCACAACAGATTAACTGTATTACATGAATAAGTATCTACAAAGTTCTGGTCTATACATCAGCAAATGAGAGAACAGACTGAATTTATAATCAACTAAAACAAAAATAAAACTAAGATACTCCAAAACTTGCTTGAGAAACCAAAAGAGCAAAAAAAAAAAGTGAAATTCACATTAAATTACTTACTCAGAAACAAGTACCTGCTCTTAAAAAGGTACTGACTGAAGTCATAGAAGCATACATTAAACAGTTAAAGGGATGTTAAAACCCATAGAGTCCCAAGTCTCTTATCTAAGAGGAAACTGGAATTCTCATCTAAGTTGAGTGATCTTGATAAACTCATATTACTAATATTGGGCAGAATCTGTCTTCTCAGTTCAAGTCTAGTACCTAATGACATTCTTAAGGTGACATTCTCTTGACATTCGGAGAAACAGTTTGAGTTTATATTAGCTCAAAACAGAACCATCACTTTTGATCTCACAGGGGGGAAAAGGGTTCTCCTAGTAATTAGTTTAATATTGGAAACAAGTTCACATTCAGCTTCCTTCTGATTATTAAGAATTTTAATTACAATATATCAAAGTTTTCTGACATGAAGTAAAAAAACTAAGCTTAACTTTTAAGAATGAAAATCTGAGTTCTAGTGCATATTGTGTCAAACTATTGTTAGTTACCGCATGTAAATCACTGCCTATTTCTAGACCTCAATTCTTCCTTCTGTAAAGTTGGGGGAACAGGAAAAGTAATTAAGCTATCTTTTGCTGCTTCCAGTTCTACTGTTCCCTATCTTTGTCTAATTGATTGATATAAAAGGGGAAAAATAAACTCAATGAATACAAACTGTTTTATTAATTTTAAACTCCTCTCTCTCTCTCTCTCTCTCTCTCTCTCTCTCTCTCTCTCTCTCTCTCTCTCTCTCCCCCTCCCCCTCCCCCCCTCTTCAAGAGCCACAGGTTAGATGGTAAAGTGCAGCAGGAACTACTTCAAGATGTTTCACTTTCAGTTAAGATTCTAAGTCATTCAAAAGTCAATCATCATATACAACAGCTCACTGGCACATTTTGCAGTGAAAAAAGTATTGCAAACTGAAGCTAAATTCCAAGACAGGATTCCCTCCAGATTAAGTATTTAAAATATTTTTTTCATCAAGTAACTGACAATGCTGAATTTTACCAGACTCCTGTGATCTTGGAAAAATAGTAAAGCTTAAGAAATCCCCCTACTTGCAGTATTTGGTGTTCTGGAAACAGTTCATGTCAAAGAACCACCAGTACCCATAAAACTTATGTAAGATTCAAGGATGCCCCTCTTATTTACCTATGATAAAGCTGGACAAGAGAGCCTGCAAACTCCCACTCTTAGATTCCTAAGTGACTACTTTTTGTCCCCAGGGCTCAATCAGAATGTTACCGAAAAACTGATTAAGATTTCCTTCCCCCAATTCTTGAAACCACCCTCAGTCTGAAAGAGCACACAGATCCTCAGATCTAATCTACAAGCCAAACTACCTTTCATCTCACTTCCCCCCGTTTAACTTCTCCCTATAAAAGCAAACCCCCCTCTTCCCTATTTTTGAGATTCCTACCGATTTTATGTTCAAAGCAGTCTCCTCATTGCAAAAGTCACTTTCCTCAAGCCCTTGAAATACTCCTTTTGGATAAAGTATTTCCTTACTAAATTCATAATTCCTATTTGACACCCTTTCCAATTCCAAAAGGGCTGAGCTGGAAGTCAGACAGCTGACTTTGTCATTCCTTTAAGTGACAGGTGTTGATACTCAACAAGAGCTCCACTGGGTCCACTTGGAAACGGGAAAGGCATTTTCTAAGATCTTAAGTTCTTGTCACCGTCCCACAGCGGAGAAGGGCGGGAGAAGGTGATCAAGGCAAGGTCAACTGGAATCACCTGGCGCCACCGGCCGTACACAGTGAATGAACTAGAGTATGCTAGGTACCTACTCCGTAATACTGGACAGATCTCGCAGCTGGGCTGGATAGATGCAGCTTTCTCAGGGGCCCAGGCGATCTGGCGCTCGGAGGTGTTGGGGAGATCTCCCTGCGGCTCCGCTCGCTCCACCTTCAGCTGGCCACAGACAGTTACCTTTACATTATCGATCTCCTGGCCCTTTTCTCCCCACTGTTGTTACTCCCGTCCTCAGAAGAGTACTCACCATGGCGTCAAGGACAGGTCGTGGACCAGACGCCCAGCAGTTGCTGGGACTGTCCCGGATCTCAGTTCTAACAGCCCAGCAGCCGGGAACCTCTCAGGACCGCGAGGGAGAGGGTCTTCCGGCCCCGCCGGAAGTTCTGCCCTCCCGAGACAGGAAGTCCCTCCCCACTCCTGAACGCTGACGACCCCGCGCCACGCAAAGGTGTGGATACGCAGGACGTCCTCCGTAGCTACTTCCGAGGGTGCTAGATTAGGGGTTCGGGGCGGTGCTGACCGTGAGAGCATTCGAGAGAGGCGCAGGCGCAGCACAGGTAGGGGGGCGGGTGGCAAGCTATCGCCGCGCCGGCTGGAAACCTGAGGTAGGCGGGGTGGTTTGGGTTGCAGCGCATCCTTGCCTTAGGAAATGCTGGAGGCACAGGATGGTTAAAGGGGTGGGAGCCGACCCAGACCCGGTGGATGTAGCTAGGGAGAAAGCCACATTTAGGCCGTGTTTGTGCTGAGACTACTTAGTAATTGCCTCCACTTCGCCACGCCCTTTCTCTTGTCACCTTCTTGTTTTCCTGACCGCCCCTTCTTGGAGACTTCCCGGATCTTTACAGACCTTCCCCTGCTGTCTCTACATTGTGGTTCAGTGAGTCTTCCCGCTCTACCTTTCCTGGGACAGTGGAATTTGATCGTGAGAAGTTTCTTTGTTATTCACAGATACCAGTTGAAACCAGAAGAGCATCCTTCAAGAGCAACCGGGAAGAGAATTCTACCAATTTAATGCATTCAAAAATGGATGGTTTTCTTTTAATTAAAAAGAATGTATATCGTCAGATGGAAAAAAGTCAAACCCCCAAATACCTCTTTAAATGTTTGTGTTTATTTATTTATCTTTTTTTTTTTTTTTTTTCAGTCTATACCCACCATCTCTTTATAGCCTTTTTATTTGGCTGTAATGGGACAAAGTACTGGAGGCAGGCTTGAAATGAATATACAGAACATCTTTACCCCAGAAACTAATCTTAAAATTTGGGGGATCCTTGCTTAACTCACAGATGTATCTGCAATGTTATCTGAGATCTCTTTTCGCCACAATGAGAATGAGAAATTAGTAAGCTTTAGAAGAAATTAAGAAGATTAGGCAAGCAGGGGTTTTATGTTTCACTCTCCTTATCAGGGTACCTAGAGGATATCCATGCTATGAAAGTCCAGAATACCCTGGGACTCAGAGTTCTGAGCCACCCCAAAGAAGCATGCATAGGGCATTTTCTTTATATTGGAAATATCCTAGAGACTGAGTGTGTATTTTGTCTTTTTTACTTTAAATTTTGTGGATGTTTGAATAGTTTGAATTGTACAACAAAAGGTAAAGGGATCATAAGAACTAACATTGGAAATTGCTGGAGATGGGTGGACTGGGAAATAGTTTAACAGTTGAGGTTGAACCAGAACTTCCTGAGTGCCCCACTTTTTTGTAGGCACAAAGTTGTCAATAGATGACCCCAGGGCATCTGCAGATGGGTTGTGTGGTAGAGAGAGGGATTGGAGTCACTGGTTTATTTGTGGAGATCAGCTGCTATCCTTGAGGAAGGTAGAGAAAAAAGTGGCTGTCAGTCTGTCGGTGACAGTATATCCTGTGAAGTCTTAGTTTTGTGACCCTGTGGTTTAAATCCATCCTAAACCTGGCAGCCTAATTGAAATTCACAGAACATCTTCTATGTGACTGAGACTGGAGTTACCAGGATGTACTCCTTTCTGTCAGAGTAAGACCACTAATGGAAATCAGTCTATTCATTATAGGTTTATCGTTTTTAATAGATTAGGATTCTTTGTTCCTTATTTGGTGATGGCAGGTGGATAAATAACCCTTGGCTAATATCTTTAAAATTTTTCTATTTCTATTACAGTGTGAAAAATCCGTTGTAAGTAATGTTTTTTTTAAAGATTAAAATGCATATAATATGTTTTAAGGCCTTGTGTTCCACCTTTCCATATCCCATAAAAGATTTACAGTGTTTTGTACTGGGTATATGACAAAGTAGAGAGGTTTACCTATTTCCATTACTTTAAAATAGATGGGAGTTATTTTTTCTAAAAACACACAAAAAAGGAATAATTGTTACAGGGAAAAGGACGGTGTTGATAATTAAGATTAGAAAGTGACTTCATAGTTTTGGTAAGGAAGTTAAGAGTCCAATCTTTGAGAAAAGTCGTTTGTTTACTTCTGGGGTTTTGTAAATGAGTTGAAATGCTCTGAGAACTGTTCTCAAGTCAAAAACAATTACCTCCTCCTTCAGCACCTACACCAACCAGTAGCATATTTAACCAAAGTCTAACTCCATATTCTTTGCAGATGTTTTTCAGATGAACTACTCCTTTAAGAAATTTCTGTTTTTTATACCTGCAATAAAAACTACTTGCTCTCTTACACTATACCTTGGTAACTCCCCGATATGTGTTTTTTCCTAAGTAGACAAAACCTGCAGAGCTTATTTGTGTGTTGCTTTTTCCCTTTCCTTAAGAAATGCCATTTAAATGAATGTTATGTATAAAATCCCTTCAATTAAATTGTCCTTAGAATGTTTTGTGGCCAAAAATATTACTTACAGCAATAGTTATTTAAAAAATTAGGATTCTTTTTAACAATTAGAGATTGTTCAGATTCAGTCGTGTACTTGCTATTTTTAAAATGCTGTTAGTCTAGTCTTTCTAATAGAAAATGTTTATTTTTCAAGTTAAAACAGCAGAGTGCAAAATTGTGACCAGTATAATTGCTTTGATGTGAAAAATAAATCTAAGAATACACAGAATAAAAAAGAAGTAACCAAAATATATCAATCATTATTCCTAGCATTAAAACTCTAAAACAACCTTTCGAAAAGGGAAGACATTTTAAAAATTAGTTTTTTTTTTTAAATACATGAAAAGTTTTCTTTTTTCCCTTTCAGAATTATGTTTTTTAGTATCAGTCTGTATCACTGTCATTTTTTTAATTTGTAAAAAACAAATGAATATTTTCTACAGAAGTATATGTAAACTCTTAATAACTTCACTTGGCTTTCCTTTAAACCTTTATTTACATGTTACCTTAATTATATCTAGGAGGACTATATCACATATCTTATTAATTGGCATTATAACCCCTGCAAATTTTACATGGATTAAATGAAACTTTTCCAGGATCACTCACATACATAAATGTGATCTCGATATAATTTAATATATTTTGGCAGGCTTTAAACAGCTACCACCAACAGCAATATAAAAAATAAAATAATGTAAAGTACATCTCTGTTTAAAATTGAGTTAACTTTATTCAGTCATATTTATTGTGTTCTAGTTCCTGAATTAGACTTGGGAAAACAGTGATAAGTAGAGCAGACATGGTCTCTACTCAGGGAATTTACATTATAATAGTAATTGGCCATAAATAAATTTATATATATATATATATATATATATATATATATAATAGAAGTAGTGCTAGGCATGGAATTAATATTTTAAAATATAAAAAATGAAAATAGATGATTATCTTAGATGACAAAGCAAAGCTAAGAAAATGTCATTTGACAATACACTAAAACTGTAAAAAATGGAGGAAGTATTGCTTATAGAGTAGACAATAACTTAAAACTCTTAAGACATGAAATAACTTGGAATATTTCAGGAATCAAGAGAAGGCCTGCCTGGTCACAGCATAATGACAAGAGTAAGCCAAATCTTACTGACTTTGAAAGCCAGGAAAGGATTTATATTTTATTTAGTGCAATGGAAAAAAGCATTTTAACTTGAGAAATAATATGGAAAAAAAATATTTTAATTAGAATATTTAGTCTACTTACATGTAATCCAAGTAATAGTATACCTGAATTAAAATCTGTTTCTTTATTTGTCCCATATCTTCTATGTTGACTTTTTTTGTCTTCTTTCAGATTGATTAATTTTAATTATTCCATTCTCCCACCCCATAGGTTTGACAGTTTTATATTCTTTTAGTAATTTGATATTGTATCTCTTACTGAACAATGTAAAGACCTGAGAACATAGCAACTTTATTTACCACCCTATACTATGTTGTATATATTGTGCTTTATCATATATTTCCTGAATTTCTCAAGACTATTTCTATGCATTTAGTGTGCATTTATATTTACTCAGACATTTATTTTGTCTGTTGTATTTTATGACTCCTCTAGTTTCTATGCTTCCATCTGGAATTTTATTTCTTGAAGGGCAAGCTTTAGTATTTCATTTTTTTAAGAGTCTGCTGTTGAAAAATTCTGTTTTTGTATCCTGAAACTAAATGTTTCACTTTCATTTTCAAAGAAGACTTTTTTGCAGAATTAGTAGCTATTTTATTTTATCAATCTGAAGATACATTTCCAGGCTTATTTATATTTGCTTCTTTAATATAATCCTTTTTCCTCTGACTGCTTTAAGATATTTGTCTAAATATGAAGCAGTATTATGTGATTATATATTTTCTTTGTTTTCTTTTCAAGATTGGTAATGTTTTCTGAATCTAGTACCTGATGGTATTCTATTTTGAAAAATTTTGAGTCTTTCTCATACCATACTGTTTTGTCCTTACTCTGCTCCCTCTCTTCTACTTCTGGTACTCCACTTACAAGCATGTTAGATCATTTCATTTTATCCCTTGTATTTCCATTCATTTGTCTCTCCGTGGCTCATTCTGGATAATTCTTCACTTTCTTTCAGTTCACTATTCTTTTTAATAGTCTCTAATTGATGTGCCCTGGAAAAATAGTGGTTTAGTCAGCTGCCTCCGGAAGAGCACAGTCTACATACATCCCAGGGAACTGGGTTCGTGTGCCGGGTCTAGGGTGACCAACCAATGTGAACAGCTAAATAAAATTAATAAAGTGCTTTTTCTGCCTCTCTCTGCCTGCCTGCCTACCTACTCACCATTATTCCAGCCTGTACCTTTCCTTTTTAAAATAAAAGTCTCTAGTCTTAAATCTATCTGTTGAAGCATTTATTATCTTTTGGGTTGTTAATCAGTTCAAGTCTTTCTGATTGGTTCTGTTTTATAGTTTTCATTTTCTATCTACGAATTTTTTAATTTATTAAGTATTAACAATAATTATTTTTAAGATCTGTGTCTGATAACTTTGGGATCTGCTATTATTTGGAATGTCTTTGTTTCTTTCTTGTGATTGTCTAAATTCTCTTATTCTGTGCCTTATGTCTTATGCTACTTTTATATGTTTAATCTGAGGTCAAACCTAAAATGTTATAAAATTTTGTTGATTTATATTATCTTGTTATGCTATTTTTTTATCAAATGCCAAAACTAGCATATGAAGAATTATGCTTTGAAGTTTAAAATGATATTTTCTACAGAAAGGATTTATGTCTCCTATCAGGGTTTTGGGACACTAGTAATCTAAAATCACCTTAATCTAGTCAGTGATTTTAAGTGATTGGAATTTGAACAGGTCTCCTTCTACTTCATACTTTTTCCCACGGAATAGATCTTTGAGGTTTCAACTTAAAGCCTATATAAGTCTACCAGAAAAGGCCCTGAAGTCCACTTTTTCTTTTTTCAAGTGCATGAGTTAGATAGCTTCTCAGCCATTGTCTTAGGAATCAGCAGATACCCCAGAAAAAAACCTATGGTAAATCCTGGGTTCCATGACTTTTCCTTTTGCATTTTCCAGTGCCTCTGTAGCTCCCCAGTGCTTTTAGCTATTTGTTTTATATTTTGTACAGAATTTCTAGTTCTAAGAAGAAGAGATAGGCTAATTTACCTAGTTCATTATTACTAAAATTAAAAATAAAAAATATTGTAAGTACATCTGAATCATTGACAAAATTGAACCATAAAAATTCTCAAGGTTTGGTATCATTTAGATCACATTTTCTAATTTTAATAGAATTAAGTTAGAAATCAATAATAAGAAATCTAGAAGCCCTAATATCTTTGGAAAATAAGAAAACCATTTCCATATAAAATGGATTAAATTCAAATAAGGATTCTCAAAGAAAAATAGAAAGTACATATTCTATTTGACCAATTCCCAAAATACTACATACCAATCCTTGTAGAATGCAGCTAAAACAATACTTCAAGGAAACTGAAAATTTTAAAACATTGAGACTGAAAAAGATCTAAGACTTTAAGGGATTAGGAAAAGAATAATGGAAATAAAAAATTGAAATGAACGAAACAAAGTGTTGAATATAGAGGGCAATAAAGTAAAAAGTATCATTTAAATAGCATTGACAAGTTTTTGGCAAGATTGCCCAAGGAAGAAAACAGACACAAAGAATATTAGAAATGAAAATGGGAGCATTGTTACAAATACTATATACAATAAGAAGATACCATAAACAACTTTATTATAATAAATGTGAAAATATAATTGAAATCATCTCCAGAAAATGTAACTCAAGTCACTCAAGAAGTAGAAAATATGAATGGTTTGTTAATGTATAAAAGATTAAATAAATAGAAATTTTCCAAAAATTGAAGCTTGTTCCCAGAGTTTTGCCAGTCAGAATCATTTTAATCTTAAACCATGCCAGAGCATGAAAAAGAGGAAATATTCTTTTTCACTTGATTAGGTTTCTGTAACCTTGACACTAAAACTTGATAAGGTAAGAGTTCAGTGATGATAGACGAAAAATCCTAAGATAGTAAACGAAACCCAACAATTATGCAAAAAAGATAATAAGACATGGTCAGGTTGACTTTAACCTACAGCTTTTGGCATGTTAAAAGATTAAAAGAGAAAAACTATAGTTATCTCGACAAATGCAAATTTTGAAAAAAATACCTTTGGAAAAATCAGCATAGACAAGGATAAAACCTTTTGCCAAATTGCAATTGTGTAGAACTTCAAGTTAATAAAATTCTACAGCAAATATTTACAGATGAAACTTTTGAAGCAGTCTCTTACAGTGAAGAACAAATATCATACTGGTTATCTCAACCAGAATTACAAGGCAACATAAACAAAAGATAAAAAGATTGGAAATTAAGAAATATAACAATCTACAGATGAATTGTTAAACTAAGAACTTTGCAAGGATTTTAGATCTATCCATATACAAAACCAATTAACATTTTTCTCCAGAAATAAACTGTTAGAAAATCATTTTTTAAAGTTACCATTTGCCACATTATTTTAAAAATATGAATTATGTAGGAGCAAATTTAAAAATATAGAAAATTTTTAAGGGAAAAAATAACCAAGTTATTATGAGACATTAAGAAATATCAAAAAGAAAAATATGCCCTGCTCTATTTTTAAAGCTTTCTAGAGTTAAGATGGCAGTTTTCCTACACAATGAAAGCAATTGCAATAAAATTTCCAAATTTTCAAGAAAATTGGCAAGCTAATGCTGAAGTCTACATAAAAGAACAAAGGGTCAAGAATTCCAAGATACTCCAGAAGCAGAAGATTGAAGATGGAGAGAATTGTTAGGGTATCAAAAAAGGTGGAAACAGCACAAATGAATATCAGCTAATTAAAAGGTAAAATGTGATATATTCATACAGTGGAATATTATTTAGCCTTAAAAAGGAATAAAATACTGATACTTGCTATGATATAGGTGAGCCTTGAAAACATTACACTATTAAAGAAGCTAGTCATAAAAGATGATTACTGGCATGTGTAATATTCAAAATAGAAAAGCTTTAGAGAATAAATTAGTGAATGCTTAGGGATGGTGAGCTTTAGAGAGATGGAAGCACAAGGTATTGATTGCTAAATGATATGAGTTTTCTTTTTGAGTTAATGAAAATATTCTAAAATTGACTGGTGATGTTTGCATATATCTATAAATGCACTAAAAACCATCCCAATATATACTTTAATAGGTGAATTGTGTGCCATGTGAATTATATTTATGTTAATACTATATGAGGACAGTGATATTCTCTTATTGTTGGGAAAATTGATTTATACTGGAATAAAAGGCTAGAAATAGTTGTACTCATAAGAAATTTTGATTTAAAAGATGATTTTGCAGGCCAATCAGAACAGCATGAGTATTTCAATAAGTGGTGCTGGATATTACCTGGAAAATAATGAAGTTGGACATCCTTGCTTAACACCATACAGACAAGTCAGTTTTAGGTGAATTAAAGATTTAAATGTGAAACAAAACCTATTAAACCTTTAGAAGATGAGATATTAATATATCCTTATGGTCTTATGATAGGAAAATGCAAGCTCCCTAAAGAAAAATGCATTACACGTTCAGATACATTAAATATACCATAAACCCTCAAGAGAAGGAGGGTTTGATTTCAGTCAAGCACAAGAAATGTACAAGATGATTCTAGAACATTTTGTTGGGCAAGATAGTAAGGAAGCTATCATGGACTATTAGGATCATGTAAAATTGATTTGGAAGGCAACTAAAATGCATCCCATTAGCCAGAGATGGGAGGACTCAAGTAACAATAAGAACATGGGTTCTTATGAAGCCGACCTGAGCACAGGTTGGAACATTTTAAGTAAAATGGATCGGAACACATCAAATTATCAAATATCTTTAAATCCACAAGTTGACAATGACGAAGCTAAAGCCGTTAGTTGGTCAGCATTGGAAGATACTATGGAATCGTTCATTATTTTGAAAACCAATAAAAGTAACGAGTAAAGCATTTTTCTTGTCTTAAGTGAAAAGTAATACAGGTAACCCCAGTAGTGGGTCAGAGGAGGTTTCTCTGCATGTATGTATCAAATGAAGGAGTGAGAAAATTTGACTGTTGCCATTTTGGGATACCTAATGATTAAATGATTCAACAACTAACATGACAAGAAAGATTTATATGCCTCTATAGAAAAACACCATCACATTAAAAAATACTGCCCCCAAAATGGAACATAATATTGATCAAAACTTTAGATCCATCTACAGATTCACAGGAAATAAGAGAGCATATTAAGCACAATGGCTATGCCATCAGGAAGTTTCAGTCTGGTAAATCATGGGTCAAATTAACTTCAATAAATATATTGCAGGAGAGAGAAGATGGAGAAAACTAGATTAAAAAAAGAAACTTACAAGGCCTAAGAAATTTTTGTTAGTAAAATATTGCTGTACAGCAAATTGCTCCAATAATTAATAGTTAAGAAAAGTATCTCAACCATTTTCTAAGGAATAGGAGTCCAGGAATGACTTAGCTAGGTATTCTGATTCAGGGTTTCATGACTACAGGCAAACTCTTGGTTGGACTGCAGTCTCAAGGCTTGACTGGTGATAAGAGATCCACTTCTGTGATGGCTCACTCAGTGTCCTCATAACATACCACCTGACTTTACCCAGAGCACATGCTCCAAGAGAAAGTAGTCAAAGTCACTTCGAGTGAAATTTCATTACTTCTGTGTTCTATTAGTTCCACGTGATCCCAGATACTGTAGGAGCAAACTACACAAGAGTATGAATAACAGGCAATTGGCTACCACAATTTGGCCTCCAATGATTCACATTATTTCAAGAAGCAAAGTATATTCATCCTCTCCCCAAATTCATTCCATTACATGATTAGTTCAAAGTCTAGAAATCTCAGTCAAGGTGTGAGTGAGGCTTTTCAGATGTGCTTCCTTAAGCCTAACTCTTAAAAATTTCCTCTTGATCTGAATACATGTAAAGACAACATCTGCCTCCATATACTTACCTAACTTGGGTCAGATCGCCACTATAAACATGTTTTATTTATAAGGGGAGAAATGAGGCACATAAACTCACAGTGATTCTGAAATTCACCTGGGTACAGGTAGGCGGCTCCTGGATTATGATTTGAGGACCTTGAATTATTTTCTATATATCTTAATTCTGACTTCTGACCTGTAGAATCCACTGACTGAGTTATAGTCCCTTTTCCGTAGTTCCAGCTGTGTAATTATCTCTTCCTGCTTTCTGCCTGTAGAAGCGTTCATGTTCAAAAGTCCCTTTTCATTTGTTACTCGCCCTTTTGGTTGAATCTGGCAAACATTTTACAAGTAAATTCTCTTTTAAAAATTATATTCTGCTAATATAATCCACTTAAACACTTACAGTTCTCCATTGAATTTTACTTGAACTCATACTTTTAGACAAAGCAACATGCATAAATCTCTTCCATATAACCTTTCTCTGCCTTGGACTTTTGATGCACTTAGAGGACCTATGCTTTGATGTTCTGTCAGGCACATCCTTTATGTTTGAAGGAAAATACTCCAATGCTCCACTTTAAATCTTTCTGAGGTCTTAAAGGTCTCTACAACCATACCCTCAACTCCATATTTTCCTGGTAATGTCCTGTATTTGTTCTTTGGTCTGAGCCATTTCCTAATTTTAATATCATTTAGTCACCTGGAGTGGCTAAACATCTTCATGTCCCAAGAGTTTGGGCTTTACTTTGAGTAACAGTCTTCCTTTCACTTAACCTCTCTCCTGTCACTTTACTATAAGCAACAAGAAGAAACCAGGTGATGTTTGTAGCCTGGCTGGAAATCTTAGCTATGTCATCCAGTTCAGACATATTTTCTACTTTGCACATAACTGCAGGTGACAAACTTAACTAAACTTACTGTCACTTTCCTCTAATAAGACTTTTCAAATCTGCTAAGACTTCATCTCAAGGTTAACATGCATCTACAATTTCTCCAAGGCTTTTCAAATTTTCACCAACACTCCTTCATTCCCTTCCACCTGCCCACTGCCAGTTCCCCAGAAACTTGTTATGAGAGCACCCCAATATTAATTTTCTATTGTTTCATAACAAACCACCCCCAAAACTTACATTTAAAACAAAAAAGATTTCTTATGTCAGGCAGAATCTGATGTTCAGAAATTCAAGATTAGCGTAGCTGAGCAGTTTTGAACTCAGGATCTCACATGAAAAAGCAGTCAAGCTGTCTGCTGGCACTACAATCATCTGAAGCCTTAACTGATATTGGAAATACACTCTGAAGGCAACTTACTTGGCTATTGGCAGGATGCCTCAGTTATACCACGTATGACCCTCTGTAGCACTGCTTGGTTCCCCCTAAAGCAAGTAGAAACCACATGTCTTTTTCAACGTACTCTCATAAGTGACATACCATGTGAAGAACAGGTTGATTGCACATACCAACCAGGCTATAGTGTGAGAATGATGTGAACACCAGGGAGTGTGAATCATTGTGTGCCATTTGAGGCTGACTACCACAGGATTTTATCTGCATTATGAGTCAAACAATTATTTTATTTTTAAATAAAAGGCACATAAATGATTAGACACTTGAATGTTAATTGAGTATTTGATACTATTAAGAAATATTATGTTATTTTGTGCGATAATAGTGATTTCAAAATATCCCTTATCCTTTAGAGACAATACTGAAGTATTTAGAGATGTAATAACATACTATCTGGATTATAAATCAAAATAATAAGAGATGATGAAAGTGGGTGATAGTATAAATGAAGCAAATGGCTATGAGTTTAGAATTGCTGAAGCTGAGTAATAGATCAATGGGAGCTCATTCTATTTTGTGAAATTTTATACATGTTTATAGCATTTTCCATAATAAAAAGGTTTTTTTTTTTAAAGATACCCTAAAGAGAATGGAATACAAACTATAAACTGGGAGATTTTGGCAACTCATATTACTGGCCAAAGGATTAGTATCCAAACTGTGTAAAGAATTGATCAATTTAATTTAAAAAACTCATATGCTCTCTGTCTCCATTCTAAATAGGCCATTTGTGGAGAAGGAAACCTTGAAGTGATACTCAATCCAAGAAAATTCCGTTTCATACCTATCACATTAAAAAAAAATTTTTAAAGTCCAACTTAATCACCGGAGTTCTTATAGTAATTGGTTGGAATACAGATGTGCATAGTCAATTTGTAAACAATTTAGTATTATCTATTATAATGTAAAGTTTATTATACATAAAGATGTAAATCTTTTGTGGCAAGAAGAAATGAGTATCAGGAGACATGAGCAAGAAAATTCATAACAGTAAAAATTGAAGACAACCCAATTGTCCCTCAACAGCAGACTGGTTAAGTATGTTGTATATATTCAGAGTATAGCAGTAGGAAAAATTAATTATGAGTTTATGAACATGGCTGAATATCTTAAAATGTTAAGCAAAGCAACAATTCACAGAAGGAAATTGTAAATGGGTAACAGTAATATAAATTAAAGAACCAATAAAAGTAAATGATATCTTATTTAAGGTATAAGCATAAATAAATCTACAAATTAAATCAAAAGAGTGATAATCACAGACTCAAAATAATGGTTTTTCTATATATAGAAGAAAGGGAATGGAATAAGGAAGGGGCATGCAAGGAACTTAAAACTGATGTGATTATACATGTTCGTTTAGCTAGAACAGTCCTGACTTGCCTGGTGTAACGATTAGTAGCACTCTCACTCAGAGGTGCCCTGTTTTGGATAATAAATTATATGTTCATCTTTTTTTAAGTAACATTTTCCTACTTAATCTGACAGAGGTCCTTTGAGTCTTCATTGTATCATTCTTCCTTGTATCATATATGTATTTTAAAAATATTCATTTGAGACCAGACAATATTTAATAATATAATTTTAGCCAGTGACAACTAAAACTATCTAAGATGAATGTAATTAGAGTTTTAATAAAACCATATCATCTAAGTGTATGTGGTGATAAGTAATAGACCATATGGTTGGAATTGTGTTAAGCCCCTTAAAGTGTTGATCTTCATAGTATGACTTTTAGGGAGGTATCATTATCTCTAATTTACAAATAAAGAATTTGAGGCATAGAAAATTATACTTGACTTAGCTAAATTCATACTGTAAGTGACAGCAGAATTTGAACCCACACAACGTGACACAGACTACTACATACTCTTAACCACAATGCTAGAGTTTATATTATATATACTTAATCATTTTTTGTGTCACAAACTCCTTTGGCAGTCTGATGAAGTCTATAAAGCCCTTTTTAGAAGAAATTTTAAATTTATAAAATATATATAGGACCATAAATAAAAGCAATTATACTACAAGATAGTAATCACAATGTTTAACAAAAGTGTATTATACATGTACTTATTTATTAATGCATCAAATAAAATCTAGCAGAGGGTCTAATAATATCTGTACTTTCCAAGTAGTGAACATCAATTATATCTTGAGATAGCTATATCTGCAGTGAATGTGGTAAAAAAAAACAAATCTGTGATTATTTGTTGGTGAAAAAGTCAACATTACTTCTAATAACACTGTTTTATTGCCTTTGTTTACAATTGAAAAACTGCCAACTTTTACTTGAAGTTTAACAAAAATTAAGGTATGATGTTTTTCCAATTGAAATTCACAGACTTCTGCTTTATGACCTCAATTTATAGATTGTCTGAAATATTGATTCCAAGAGATTATATTTCTCACCCTTCTTCCTAATTTTTGGATTGCTCTTACACTCAAAGTAAGATACATGCAAAATAGTTTATTAAGAATAAAAAATATTTCTCCCTGGGGTGAAGCATGAGAAACAGGATTGTGTTGGAATGACATATAAGCCGTGGGAAGCTTGGAACTGCTTTATTTTATTTCAGAGGTTTAAAACTAGTTCCAAACCTGTACTGCCACATATAATTATTCATAGAAGAATTCATTATTGATACTACAGTGCCCTATAGTACACTGCTTGTCAATACCTATAGCAGCAAAACAGTCAAAAATGAAAATTCAAAAAGTTGGACACCTTTTAAAAGTTATTTTGTACTAAAAGCAAAACATCTGACAAGTTTTTGATTTGCCTTTGTCATGATTTGATGTCCCAGCAGAACAACAGGGGAACCTAATTTTGACCAACAAGGAAGAATTGCTTGGCTAATTGGAAGTGACAGAAACCTTGCAAGAAAGCAACCACATACCAAGGATAATTACAAGAAGGTAACATGGACCCTATAGAGTAGTGTCAAGAAGGCTGAAGCCCCCAAATGAGGTAAGCCTTGCAAAAAATTGTGAGAGGACAAAAAACAGCCTTTATAATATTCTGTCTAGAGCCAGAAGGTGATCAAGGAAAGTAAAAACTCACTTGCAGCTTCTGATCTAAGTTTAAAGTTGATAGAGGAAGTAAAACTCCCAAATTGTTGTTTTTGCTTTATTCTCTACAAAGGAAACTTGAGATATAAGTTGACACACTTGATGTACGTGTGACAAATGTTCTTTCTACTAAGAAAGAATTGAGCCAGGTTCACAGTAGTATCTAAACAGCCTATTAATAGTATTCAAAAGAATAGTGTAAGTGTTGACTGGGAACAATATTCTTCTCATGTAGTGGAATAGATTCCAAAACAGTACCTAGCACTTCCAGGTTAGATTATATCATCTGCTATAAAGGGTTTACATTCCAGGCTTTGCAGGGTGGAGGGAAGGAATGAATATGAGATTTCAGAACAACCGTCACCATTTTTTAGGAATTATGGGAAATATAGTAGGTGCTAGAACACTAAACATGGGCAACTGTTTGCCTTCGAGGGTGAGAAGTAGCTTTTGGGCTCAGTTAGAGAAATGCAAAAAAAAAAAAAAAAAAAAAAAGTGCGCGGGGAGGGGTGCTTCTGAAACAAACAAAAAAATTGATATAATTTTTCCAGGGAAATATTTAAAGCGAAGGCCCAGTCTTGAAAGCTAAAGTGATGAAGAAAGAAAAGATTTCTTAAATTTCCTCAAATCTTCAAAAGAGGTCTTTGAAGATGTCGTTGATGATCTTAAGATGAGGAGACCAGTCACTGGGATTATTTATTCTCCCAGAAATCAATGACAAACATCCTCACATGGTAAAGATGACAGAGAAGAGGGCAATGTGACCACAAGTCAAGGAATGCTGACAGCTATCAGAAACTAGAAACCACCAAAAATCACATTCTCTCCTAGATTCTCTTGAAGTGCAGCCCTTCTGACACCTTGATTTCAGACTTCTGGTCATAAAACTATTAGAATAAATTTGTATTATTTTAAGCCACCAGGTTGTGGTAATTTGTCATTGCAACCCTCTGAAGTTCATACCCAGAGTTAACAGTAATACCTCTAGATTAGATTTTCCCTGGGTTGAAGGGAATGGAGAATAATGAAGTGGACGGTAGAAGGTGGATAAGGTCTTGAAAACTTGAAGAGGCTATGTGAACCACAGTGGAGTTAGAATATTATAGACCGCACAGTCTCTTCTTTGGCAGAGACTGTAAGAGTTAAAAGAGACCTGACAGGGTTACTGTATTGTCAGAATCAGAAAACCATATAGCAATCAAGTCAATATTCAGATGTACCCCAAAGAATATTCATGTCTTCAAGAGAACCTCCCTATTAGCAAATACTTTCTACTCACGGCACACTTGATCTATTGTGGTGGCAATAGCTGTCTGTTTGCAAATACTCAAGCCTATTTAAAATACTCCTAGGAAAAAGTATTTTTTCAATATTTCCTGGCAGTTATAAACCCTTTTAAATAGAGAAAAGATCATGGACACCTAAAACAGAGGAGTGTATAGTATTTGACGATTAGAAATGCAAATTAACTCTACAATGGGATACCACTACACACCTATTAGAATGGCTAAAATAAAAATACTGATGATACCAAGTACTGACAAGATGTAGCACAACTCTGTATTTTATACTTTGCTGTTGGGAATATAAAATGGTACAAACACTCTAGAAAACAGTGTGGTAATTTTTAATAAAGTTAAATATTTACCATAAGACCCATTAATTCAACCACTGGATATTTACTCTAGAAAACCCCAAACATATATTCATATAAAAATATGTACATGAATGTTCATATAAGCTTTATTTGTGAAAGCCTGCAAACAACCCAGATGGCCTTCAGTAGGTGAATGGATAAACTGTAGTACATCCATATCATGAAATACTACTAAGCAATAAAAAGGGACGAGCTATTGATATTCATATATACAAGTTGCATGGATATCTACATCATTATAAAGACTGAAAATCCAATGCCAAAAGACTACATGTGGTATGTTTCCATTTATATAATATTCCAAAAGTGGCAAAAAGTGTAATGCTGCAGAACAGGTAAGTTCTAGGGGTTAGTGTTGAGAGGAGAGTGAGACTATAAAAGGGTAGCACGAGGGAATTACTTTTAGGAGCTAGACTCGTTCTCAATCACCTCACTAATCTATTATATGTAGTAAAATATTATAGAACTATACACCAAAAAAGTTAACATTGAGGTTCTGGGAAGGAATGAAATTTCTATCTTTGCTCACTTTTTTGTGATCTCTCATAATTAATATGTAATTTTTTCATATTAAAATTTTCTTATTGAAGAATACCATAGAAATAAGAGTGAAGTGTAATTGCTTTTCTTTAAAGGAGTAAGTGGTCAAATGTGAAAGTAAATTCAGGTAAAACACTTATTTATATTTTATTCTTTTTTTAAATTTTACAATCACATTTTCGAGGAAGCCTCTTGGAAAAGATTTTTACGTGAATTTTCACAGCTTGCTCAAATGTGATCTATTTTTTGTTATATATTTTGTGACTTAAGAAACTGTCCACACCTTGTCAGCTTCTCCTTTAGTCACATTCTGTTTATGCTTAAATAAATTCACCTTCATTCAAACTGTATAATAAACACAAGAGTTTGCAATTAATTCCTGTTCTAGTATAAAGTCTCTACAGTTTGTCTCTTATAAGATGATCCTTAGGGACACTAAAATAGTAGCTTATCTTGGACTATCCTTGTGACTGGCATTTTCAGTGTTCCTCAATATTTTAAGATCTTTTTTTCCCTTTTCTGGATATGTAAAAAGCTATCTTACATTTTATTAATTTTATAACATTATAAGTCAATATCTGTATATAATACATTACATTTACCATCACCCATTCAGTTCTTCCTTCACCAGATAATTGATTCCTTCCACCCTATTTCTCACCCTCTCCCCATTCCCCCCCCGCAACAACTAATTTGATTTTATAGAATAAAAATCTATTTTTGTTTGACTCAGTTCGTTTGAAAAGTTACTTTTTTTAGGTCAGCAATTTAGAGGACTAGCACATGACTAGTTTACTGATCGCGACTAAAAATTATGTGTCACTTTTAAGCCAAAGCATTTAAGGGTCAGTGCATGACTCACCATGATCTCTTCCTGGCACAAGGAACTCTGGGGCATCAGAGTGAGATGAAGATACCAGAAGAAGGAAGCTATCTGCAATGTTGTGTTACTACATGAAAGAGCTGTTTTGGATGTCTCCTGAGTTATCAGCAGATTTGTTTGAGTAAGAATATTATGTTATCCTCTGAGATTTTGGTATAGTTTATTACCAGAATAACATAGAGTAGCCTGACATATAGAATCTTTATACTAACTTCGCCTGTGTTAGAAGTTTTCAGGCCTTTTATGCTCTTCATAGATCGGATAAATAATTACATATAAATTGGCATATTTTCCAGTAATAAAATATTTAATATGATAAACATTTCAACTAAAAACTTATTCCATTAGTATCTACCACCAACTTAAGATCTCAAATTTTTAATCTAAATGAATAAAAATACTTTTAATTACATATAACTTTATCTCACATTTGCATCTTA
Organism: Solenodon paradoxus; assembly: GCA_004363575.1. Lineage (NCBI taxonomy): Eukaryota > Metazoa > Chordata > Mammalia > Eulipotyphla > Solenodontidae > Solenodon > Solenodon paradoxus. The sequence goes on from RJWH01000380.1 coordinate 523,486, forward strand.
TGTTAATCATTACCAACCAATAAAAAAAATGCTACCTTATTTTTGTGCAGTCTTAATTCACTAAATAATCAGTGATGTTTCTGGTCATATTTTCTGGAAAGCAGTCCCTGAGATAGATATTTGCATGCAGGAATATTTATTAGGAAATTCTCTTGTAATTAACACTTGAGATGGAATGCAGGACTGAATATAGGGAGAAGTTTTGTCATGATATCATTAAGAGTAAAGTCTTAGCCAACCCGGTGGCTGGCTCTGAAGCTACAATAGCCCTTTAGAGGTGTGCCAAGTTGCAAGGGGACGGGCCTTTATATACTCATTTATGACCACTCATTGGATAAAGACTTTTCCTCAGAAATAGGTGTGCACTTGGATAAGGCAATTACTAGCTGGCACTGACATCTTGAAATCTGTAAGTCAGCAGCATCCCCAACAGCTGGAAAAAAAAAGTTCTTCATTCCTGAGAAGAAATCTGGTAGTATACTGCAGTGTCCAGTACAACTGATAATCATAAAGAGACATATAGCTACCTAAAATTGTTAGATAATCATCACCACCATCATCATCATCACAGATATTTACTGACAATTTTTATTATGTGCCAGGCACTTGTCTCAAATGCTTTAAATTTATTAACTCATTCAATTCTCAAAATAACTAAGATAATTTTAAATTCTTTGTATTCAATAAAAAATTAATATAGGTGCTTTATGCAATATTTCCCAATTCCAGAGATACTTTGTTAATGATTATGCAGTAATTTCTATTATAAGTTACTCTATCCAGTATGAGCAGCCCTATTCATTTCCCTGTCCTTGGCCGGGATAGTTCCTTTTTTCAGGGGTTGTACCATCTAAATCATGGATGGCGTTATGAACTCTGTCATTTACTTTAAATAATTGAGTATAGATAATTTGGTATTATGTGTGAAAATGGATATATATAAATTAATTTAAGCTATATTATAAATGATGCTACTTGCCATAAGTTGGAATTCATGTTCCCAGGTATGGTCAGCTAATATTTAATCAAAAGATCACATTACAGAGAAAGCCATGGTAAGTACTTTAGTCATATTTATTTTGAACACCATCAGAATTTTTCTCATTAGCATAATGGATTTTTACTGGTGAAATTAATGTTTAAGGTTTATATGAATTGGCTGATATAGACATTCCACTTTTACAAAATAGTGAATAAAATTTAGCAAGAACTGTAATCTTTATCCATAGGAAATACACCATATTGATCCTAAAACATCCTGTATCCAGCTATTGATTTAATAGGTTTTGGCTGCCTGAATCTGGCCTCAATATTGCTACATAAGCCTTAAGTGAATCTTTCGTGCATGCTGCAGTCATGTGTTAGCCAGTCTTCAGTTGGCCCTCAACAATTCTTAATACCAAGTAGCCTTAGCATTAATCCCTTTATGTAGTTCCCTACAGCATCAAACAGAGGTGACCAAAATAACCAATAAAATGTTTTGGAAATGAAGATTTGTGACTTTCAAAGCTAAATTTTAAAAGATATTATAGATTCCACTTATTCTTTCTTGGATTATCTATTCTGGAGGAAGACAACTACCAGTTTTGAAGCAATCAGTGAAGAGCTCTTTATAAGAAAGAAGTCAGGTCCTCTACCAATAGTCAACACTAAGTCATCAACCATGTGAGTGAGCCATCTACGAAGTAAATCTGGCCCCAATTAAGCCTTCAGGTTAACTGTAACCCCAACCAACATCTTGACTCATGAGAGACCCTGAACCAAAACTACCCAGCCAACTCAATTTATCCCTGATACACAGAAACTGTGACAGGATAAATATTTTTTTATCGTTTAAGCTATTTTTGAGTTATTTTTATATAGTGGTAGATTAACAATGTATCATAGTACATAAAAAGAATATAATTGAATTTATAGAAGATATTTATGAACTACTGTGTGTAAACCTCCTTGCTAATGGTTGTTTCTTTAGAAAATGTCTTTTTATATGACAGAATTTGGTCTGAAACTTGCTTTCATTGTGTAATTTTGTAGTAAGGCTGTGTCAAGTAACTACCCCCTTCACTTATCTCAAAAATTGGTGGCTACATTTTTCTATCAAAAGGAACAAAATAGTTGGGCATGGTAAAATTGGCTTATTCATTTTGCAAAAGAGTTCTACTGAAGTTTTTGCCTACTATAGCTTGAGTTTACCCATTTCTCTTTATCACTGCCATCAGTATAGTCCAGGCTAACTTCATCCCTCTCCTGGACCACTACAAAATTTTACTCTTTTATCCATGTCTATTGTTCTTCCATCCCATTGTCAATATTAAAATTAGAGTAATTATTTTAAGACACAAATCTTTTCATGTAATTACACTAGCAACCCATTCCCCCATTTAAAATTTTTCAGTGCTTGGAAAAGTTTATAAGGCAAAGATACATCTTAAAAGTTTCCTACGAAGTCCCGACATGTCTGGGTTTATCAGTCTCTCAAACTTGTCTTATACTCTTCTCTCTATTGCTCTCTGTGATCCTACCTCACTGACTTTCCTTCATTTGCTAGTACTCTTCCTGTTCCCAATCAACACAGAGGATTTTTATGAGGAGCTTCCTCTGCCATGAAATATTTTCCTTTTCTTTTCTGTCTAATTTGTGTCTGCCTATCCTCCATATCTAGTTCATATGTTAGTTCCTCAGAAAAACTTAATCCACTCTACTGGATTGACTCACATAGCATAATACATACCTCCTTTGTGCATCTGTAACACTGCAATGTTTTTTTAATTATTTGATTAATACCTAGTTTAATTCATTCCTGTAAGCCCTGGAGCCTGCCACAGTTGTAAGAACTTAGTGTATATTTGATGGAAGCAAAATAACTGATTAACTTAATGGACTCAGGTGGCTAAGAATGTAGCTTCAGAACCAGGATGTTTAGGTTCAAATTCTGGCATTTCCTATGTTATTTTAGGAACTATTTTGCTTCTTTGTTCCTTAGATTTGGTCTCTGTAAAGTGAGAATTATAATTACCTTACAGGGTTTTGCAAGGATTAGATGAATTACTATAAGCTTTTAAAATCATTCCTGATACAGTTTATTATATAGATGATTTTGCAATTATTGTTATCATTAATTTACTTAGTCATTTTGTCATGCTAGTCCCTTAGACCATGGCACCAGTTCCTTGAATAAGTTCCTTCCTTCCTTCTAGATATTAACTTCCAAGTGTCTACATAGAAACAAGAAGCTATGTCAAAGATATAAAGTGAAGACAGAATTTATAAGATTTTTAGGACTGTCTAATTTTAAATAAAGTGTAAGGACATTAATGCTAACTCCCATATCACTGATGTTTATTTGATAATTTACTATTTATACAAAAGGTCAGAAGCAGCATTTGAATTAAAGGAAAGTCTTAAAGAGTTCTGTACCTCCCTTTTACTAGGGCATACATAGCACATGTTGCCAAAAAGAATTGAACCCCACTCCCCATCTCTCTCTCTGGTTTTTGCATTGGTTGGTTACCTGTACTTCCACTAGAGGCAATTTATTAACATATAATACTATTGATCTTTTTGGGTTATGGATCCTTTGAACTCTTTTAAGGTGGACTTTAAAATGTGAAAGCTGCAGGTTTGCAACATTTGAACACCATGTGATATAAATTATTGAAATGATGTCCTTTATTTAGCAGTGGAAATATTCCTACCCAGTTTAAAGGCAGCAATGGTTGGATCTTGTTTATCTGCTAATGATTTTTATAGGCATTATGAATGCCGTATTTTATTATAATTAAGAGTCCCCACTTATAGGTACATTACAAGCTGCCATTGATATGGACTATAAATCATAAACTGAAAGTTTCTTTTTGATGTGTTGCAAATGAGGTTTTCTGTGCTTTAAATGCTACCAACCATGAAAAACAATACTTTGTGCTTTCCAGAGAAACTGAGATCACCCACCTAGTCCTTGCAATTTAGGTCATTTCAATCTAGGAAGGGAAAAAAAGAACTCTTCGACTTTTTGCCAGTTTCTCCTGGCTTTCTGAGAAGGATGTATCTCTGAAAAAAAAAAATGGATCAAAGTTACATGAGACGAAGGGCAGATCTGATAGCTATATTTTGTACCTTGTTGAAAACAGAACTAGCTTTACTAGAAAAAAGATCATGTGTTAGTTGTAAGGAGCAAAGGAAAGGTTAGAAGGAAAGTTAGTAGCCAAAAAATCAATCTCATCCCTCTACCAGTTTGTCAGACCTTAGAATTCTTTCATTAGTACTTCATTTGTTTGCATTTTAAAAGCTACTTCCTTAAGGCAGTTACCTTTGGGGGAAAAAGTGAATTCTCTATCAATTCCTTTTCCTGAAAGTGAATTTTGAAATCATGGAGGTCAAGAAGTAGATCCTCAGTGCTCTGATTTGTCTGTAGTAGTGCAGTGGAAAGAAAATATTGAAAGAGCACAGACCACATGTGAAGAGAGGCTAAAGGGAAATCTCTGGTTGTAGAAAAGTGATTTCAATTTATGACTATGAGGAGAAAGAGTAAAAGAAAAATGTGAATTTTTTTTTTTCTTTTACTGTTCTGGGCATCTACAATAGAAGAAAGAAAATGTATTACTATATGATGAGGTAGAATGAAAGTGACATTCAGACAAAATAGGAGGATCATTCTGTCATGCTAGAACGTGAGAGCAGCTTTGCTTTCTTAAATATTTTGGTCATTAGTTTTTGTCTGACCATAATCATACTAAATGCATTCCCTACTTATAGACTGATTAGTATAGATGGAGCTTCTTGAAGGTAATACAAAATCAAATCTTCTGTGTTTGAGGAGCTTGCCACATGTCGTCTCTTCTAGTAGTTCACTCAACAATACACAAGGCATTTACCTGTTTATCTGAATATGATAGACTGAGACTTCCTCTTAGTTAGGAAACAGATTCCCTTTTTCTTGTAGTAAGAGATCAAGGGAGTATGCAGAAAGTAAATTTAGTATGAATAAATAAGGGAGGAGGCTGGTACAGCTTTATATATTTATTGTTATAAGCCCAATATTTGCCAGTTGAACTAGAAAAGAAAAACTTTGAGGAAACTCTACCATTCTATAATGACCAAAGAAATTTTGTGACAGGATGAGAGTTAGCTAATGGGTGTAGGGGATATCAAAACAGTAGAAGCAGAGGATTATACCAATTTATACCCCAACAGCAATGTACAAGATTAGCAGTGTCTGATTTTGAAAATTTTCATGTGTTAATGGTAACCGATTCTACTTTTAACTTTTGTTTCTCTCATAAATAAAAATATTCAATCCTTCTTTATATATTTGTTGATCATTTATGTATCTACATTTTGAAGTGCTTATTCAAGGTTTTTTGCTTTTATCTTTTTTGTTGATTTATAATAGTGCCTTATATGCTTTGGATACAAGTCCTCTATTAATAGTTGTTTTACATTTTTATTCTACTCTGTGGATTTTTTTCTCATTTTCTTAAAGATGTCTTTAATGAGCAAAAGTTCTAAATTTTATTGAAATCTTTTTACTAGTCTCTACTTTCATGGCTGGTACATTTTATATTTAAGATCCAAAATTTGTGCAGACTGAAGCTTATAGAAATTTGGATAGCCTATTTAAAAGTTAGAAATACCACATGTGAGCTAACTCTAAGTGAGAAGTTACCAACTATGAGACAGGAGAGTCTTTCCAAGAATACACCCATCCTGGTACCTTGGTATTGGACTTCCCAAAACAGAAATTTCTAAAGTACCCTGTCTGTGATATTTTGTTATAGCAGTCCAAATGACTAACACAGTTGATTTCTTTCTTTGTTATAGGCTCAAATATTGTTCTCATGTTTTCTCAGTTTAAAGTTATATTGCTCTGCTTTAAAAAGAGATAACATTTATTTTATTTACTTGGGAGATGCTCCTTCCATCTATCTTTCCTCAGAGAATTTGTATATGACAGGTGTTATTTCTTCTTTAAGTGATTGTATTCACCAATGAAATTTTCTAGGCCTGGAGCTTTCTTGCTAATGATAACTTGTATTCTCTGTTTTCTCTTAGTTAGCTAGTTTATTACTTTTTTTAGTCCTTTTAAAGACTTGGGTAATTTTTTTGTTTTTTCTTTTTACTTTGATTAAATTTATCAATTTATGTTTCATTGCTTCCTTCTCTTATTTTAATTATTTCACTTTTTCTACATATTTATAATTCACTTTGCTTTTCTTTGTATAGCTTCTTGGCTTAGAAACTTAAGTTACTATTTCTATTGCTTCTTTTCTAACATATATTTACTGTAACTTTTCTTCTAAGCACAATTTTAGTTGTTTCCCACAAATTTTAGTATGTTGTATTTTCATTTTCATTCAACTTGAAATATTTTCTGATTTCCATTGTGATTTATTTTTGACCCATTCATCTAACTAAATGTGTAATATTTAGTTTTAAATATTTGAGTTCAGGGAAAACATTATAATTGGTTTTTAGTTTAACCTCATTGTGATTAGAAAGCATACTTTGCAAGACTTCAGTCTTTTAAAATATATTAATATTTGCCTTATGTGTTGGCATATGATCTGTTTCTAGAAGCATTCTCAATGTGGATTTTTAAAATGGCTATTCCTGTAGTTATCATCTTTAGTGCTCTATAAATGTAATTTAGGTTAAGGCAATTATAAGTGTTCAGAGCTACATCTTTGATGATTTATTTTTTGTTGCTCCATCAGTTGCTAGGAGAAGGATGTTAAAACAATATATATGTAGATTTGTCTATTTTTCCATTTAACAGTTTTTTATTTTATGTGTTTTGAAGGTCATGTATTGCTTATTATTATTATTATTTCTACTTAATGAATGTATCCTATTATTAAAAACTGTTCCCTGTTATCTTTGTTAATTTTCTTTGTCTTGAAGTCTATTTCATCTGATGTTAATAGTTATTCAGTCTTCTTTGAATATTGTTTATATGGCTTCTATAATGTTCCATCTTTTTACTTTCAAACTTATCTAGGCCTTTAATTTAAAATCATTCTCTTTTAGAGGGCATATAGTTGGATTTTGTTGATTTTTTTTCTTTACGTGTTCCTTGCTCTTGTTGATGTAAGGTATCACATTAATAGATTTGCCTATGTTGAACCACCTTGCATCCCCAGGGTATATCCCATTTGGTCATGAGGGATGACTCTTTCGATATATTTCTGAATTCAGTTGGCTAATATTTTCTTGAGGATTTCTGCAATTATGTTCTTTGGAATAATTGATCAGTAATATTTTTTGTACTGTCTGCTTTCGATATCAGTGTAATGTTGGCCTTATAGAAAGTGTTTAGAAGTGTTTCCTGTTCTTCAATGTTTTGGAAGAGTTTGAGAAGAGTAGGTATTAATCTTCTCTGAAGATCTGGTAAAATCAGTAGTAAAACCATCTGCTCCTGGGCTTTTATTTTAGGGAACACTTTGATTACTTTTTCAATTTCCTTGCTTGTGATAAGTCTGTTCAGATTTTCTATTTCTTCCTGATTTTGTCTTGATAGGTTGTATGTTTCTAAGAATGTGTCCATGTCCTTAAAGCTGTCCAATTTACTGGCATATCGCTCTTCGTAGTAGTTTCTTATGATGCTTTGTATTTCTAGGTATCCCCTGTAACTCTCCCCTTTCATTTCTGATTCTAGTTATTAGAGATTTCTCTCTTTATTTACTTATTAAGCCTAACCAAAGGCTCATCAGTTTGTTTATTTTGTCAAAGAATTAGCTTTGGTTTCATTAATCTTCTCAATTGACATTTTGACTCCTATTTCATTTTTTCCACTCAATTTTTTATGATTTCCTCCTTTTACTGACTTTTGGCTTTTATTTTTTTCTTATTTCTTGAGGTAGGCCTGAACTACTATAAAGTTCCTTCTGAGTACTACTTTTGCTATATCCCTTAAGTTATTATAGCTCATGTCTTCCTTCTCATTCATCTCTAAATACATTTTAAGTTCTCTTTTTATTTCCTCTTTTACACAAAAGTCACTCAGAAGCATATTGTTTAACCTGCACATATTTTGGAATTTTCCCGCTTTTGAAATTGTGGCTGATTTCTTGTTTTATTCCATTGTAATCAGAGATGATGCTTGATGATGATTTCAGTCTTTGTAAATTCTTCGAGACATGAATAACATCCTCTGTTGTTCTGATTTCAGTGAATTTCATTAAAAATAGTCCTTTAAAATCTTTTTCAAGTAGTTTACTTAATTCTTCTGTACATTCAGATTTTTAACTGGCTTTCGTTTTGGTCCATCATATCACGTCATTTATCTTTCTCTTTGTTCTGTTTGGCAGTGTGTTTATTTCTCTGGGTTAGCTTTGTATTAGGATATTGGGTTGCAGAGTATTGGCCTGGGGGGTTGATCCAGAATTCTGGACTTTGTTTTGTTGTGTGATTTTTGTTGAAATTGTTGCATCTTTAGAGCCAGTTCTGGGTTGAGACTTTAGAGTCTAGTTACAGGGCTTGAGCTGGGTAGGTACTGAAGAGCTTTTCCTCAGAATCATGGGCAGAAATAGCAAAGTATAGGAATAGATACCCCAGAGATGCCAACCCAATAAGCAGGCCACTATCCCAACAGGGACCACTGGCAAGAGGGATTTGGATGTTTCCTGGGGTCCTCGGGAGTCTGTTGCAAGGAATCACACTTCCTTTGTGAAAGTTTTTCAGTTCTCTAGCTGGGCTGTAGCCTTATCTGGGAGTGGCATACAAGAAGCTCTAGAATCTGGTGATGGGAGGTATAGCAAGTAGCTGGCCAATGTGCAAAGCTGTTTAGCAATAGCCTCAAGTGGGTATGAAACTACTGTTTCAGTGGGGCTCTTTGCAGGAAATCATTCAACTGTCTGCACTGGGGTTGCCAACCCAGCTTCCTCTCCCCATCTGGGTGAGCAGTTGCTGCCCATCAACCAGGAGAATTTTAATTATGCGCATAAACTCTCTGGCATCATATGTGTGCTAATGGCCAAGAGTGCCAACCTTTCACTCTGGGACCTTCCTGTAATATGGTGGCCTCCACTGCCTGCCCTATGCAGGCAAAGGATCTTGGGACAGGATGCTCAGCAGAAACTTGGTTCACAAAGGGGCTATCTCTCTTTCCACCCCATACTGAGGTTTTTGATTCAACAAAGGAAATTCTTGTAGTCAGGTCTGTGTACCTTTGTCTATCAGAACCTGTACTCCTGTCCTGTCTTCTTTGCTTCCCAGACACCCATTGTTCTCCAAAGAAAAGCCCCTCTATTTTCTATTTTGTAAGCTTGCAGGACAGTTCCCAGAGGTGGGAGCAGCTGCTGAGGGGATAAGCCCTTCACTGATGGAGACAATTTCCATATCATTGATCCCTCCCAATGAACCCCAGGGTCTTAGTACCAGCCAGCGTTAGCAGTGAGACTGATCCATTTCTCTTACTATTTATGAAGATGTGTGTCATTTCTCTTTGTGGAGATGCTTGTCCCTGTTCCTCGTCAAAGGTCATAGTTGTTAAATGGGTATAGCTTTGTTGTGTCTGTGGGGAGGAAATGAGTTTGAGAACTTAACAATTCACCATCCTTGAACCAGACACTTTTTTCTTTCTCAGTGGTTCTTCCTTTTAGCTGATATTTTTAACCAGTTTACATTTAATACAGCTATTTTTCTGGTTCTATTTAAATTTTACCACTTTTATTATTTGCTTTCAGCTTGTTCCATCACCTTTTTGTTCCTCTGTGCCTATTTGTTCACAAGTTTTAGGCTAATTGAATGTTAACTCTTTAGGCCAGTAAGACTGAAAATTCTTATTCAGTTTTTAGTCACCAGCATGGTACTAGATGGCAAAAACCCAACAAAAACAGAAAATTCATTTAGGGTCTCTAACTTAATTTTTCTCTCCATATTTGTATTGCTTTTGGTCACATTTTCATACTTTCATATAGTTATTTTTGACATGTGGTCTATGTTTCATTGTTGCTATCTGTACAATAGTTCTCTCAATAGGAATTACTTTTCTTTTGACAGAGGTGGTACTAACTTTTAAAACTCATAGCCACTCTCTTTACAGTGTCCCTCACTTATATAGGGTCTGATGAATCTAGGTGTTGAAATGACATCCACCAGTTTATAGTATGACTTTCTGAAATAATTCATCATTAGACTTGTATTTCTTTAGTGGATGACAGTTAGCTCTGAAATTTACTATTGGTAAATCATAAAGAGAAATTTGCTAGGAGATTTGTTTTTTGTTTTATTTTTTGGTGAAGTATTTAGAATGTTGGTAAGAAAATGAATAATCAATATCTTAAATACTTTCCTTTAGAGAATAGAATTATGAAGTGATTGTTCTTCATAATATTTATAAATATTTCCAAATTTCTATAATTGACTGCTTTAAATTAATTTAAAGATATTAATTCATTTGGAATAAAAGGAATGAAAGTGCATTAACATCTGCTGAACACTGACCATGAGCTGAGTAGTGAACTTGACACTGTCCCATTTTATGCTTTTATGATATTTTTTGAAGCAGAGGAAAATAGTTTTTAAAATTAACTGTTAGTTAAGGTACGGTTTAAGAGAATATTTTTCATTATAGTTGGATACTTTGGTGCATTTTTCAGTGGGAGCCTTTCTATGTCCTACTGAGGTTAACATCAGTAGTTAAGTTCTAGACACACATCATTATCTAGGAAGTCATGACAGTTGAAAAAAACCAATGCTCTTTCAATATACCTAGGCATTCAACTTGACATCCTGTATCCAGGAAAGGTACTTTTCCTTACTGTCTTCCTGACATTCTTAAGGTACCTAAACTGTGTGAGTTCTTTGTCCTTTTTTTAAAAAGCAAAAAAACCTTTCATTTAATTCAGAAGCAATAATACCTTCATCAGCCTCATTCAATTTATCAGCTTAATTTTCCTTCTCACTCTTTCAGAATGCTTAAGAAAAATATATTCTCTAGTAGAGCAGGATTGAACAAAGTGCAGTTTACTGATGCATGGAACTGGAGGTCAAGCAAACACTTCAGCCCTCATTTCCTGAGCACCAAAACAGCTTCTATGTTCTTGCCCCAGGGTTTGCCCTCAGTGCTTTCTAGGTAAAAATACCTTTCCTTCCTTTTCCTAATATGGAAAAAAAGGTGATTGGATTGAGTCATGTCTCACCTGAAATACTTTGGCCCCTTGTCTGAACTAATGGTTACATCTTGAGGCACTTGTAACTAGGACTGCTGTAATGATTTGACAAAAGACCTATTCCTTCAACATTACCAGTCGTTAACTCTCTAAGACAAGATGTGACATGCCATAGCCCTCAGACAGTTCATCCAGTAGAAGTCTCTTCTTGACAAATATAATCCCTTTTCACCTTTGTTCATGACAATTTTATTTCTTCCACAGTGTCAAACGACCAATTTTTCCAAGTCAGCACTTTCTAGTTGTACCAATGGGTTTTTTTTCACTTTAAAGGGAAGTGCTACTATCATTTCTTTTGATTGCTTCTTATTTTAATTGGTCTTTCTTAGAATAGCAATAATAAATAGATCTATATTTAAAGTAGCAAAGTATGATACTAATACCTATAAATAATTTTCTCTGCTATTATTTTTGCCTCAGATATTTCAGTGTGAAGTGTAAAAAAGCCTGTTTTATTCATACGCACTGCTTCATATATTGAGTATGCACCATACATGCTTATCCCACATATGTAATGCTAGAATGAATCTAGCACTTGGGATATTTGCCTGAAAATAAAAAAAGAAGCAAATTAGTTGGTATCTCATCTTTAGTTCTTAACTTTAAGTAACTTTGCCTCCCTGGGATTTCATAAAATAAATTCTCCTGTAAAAATGGGATCATTGGTTCAAAATATCACCAGCCTTTTCCCTCTACTGGTAGAACTATAATGTAATCTAAAACTATGAAACTGATACCAAAATTGAGAAGAAACACTTCTCTTTGAAGATTGTAATTTCCTCTGGAGGGTATCATTAACTGAAATCTGTGTACAACTATCTATAACATAGTACAAGATTCTGAACATAAGTAAAATGGAACATACTTTTTTAATTGAATCAAAATATAACCACACGGATAACACAGGAGTTCTCAGAAAACTAAAAACTAATAGAATTAGGTGAAAGATCCATAACAGAGAGCATAAAGGCTTCCTAGAAGACTAAGATGACAATCTAAAAAATGTTCAAGGAGAAGGATTCCAAGCTAAGTTAGTAACTGACTGAATGGAATCAAAGAAAAGTGGATTGTGCAATTGCCAGATGATATCTGAAGACATAAAGGTATGGACTTATGTATTGGATCCAGATTCTCTCCAGATAAACATTCTCTGGGCATAAAATTATAAAGTTCAATGAAATAGATTTATTAAGGGTTAGCTTAACATGAAAGAGAAAAAGCTAAGAAATAAAGCAAGGGGTAGTAAATTTCAACATCTGGTTTATGAAAGAACTCTTGCCTTTGAAGACAGTCACATTGAGTCTACACAAGATCATCTGCATAGTAATAACAGCTAAATAGATGAGCTCTCTGAATGAGAACAAGTGCTAAGATCTGAGTGGTGGATGGTACTTAGAAAAGTGAGGCTAGGAGGAAAAAGACGCCCCCCCCAGGGGAGGTAGAGAATAAGGATCAGTAGGTCTAAGGAAGCAAAATCATGAATAACATGAAACTAAGTATTGACTTCTAGGTAACTTTCAGCTGCTCAGTTGCAGAGCAGACATACATTTTATGTATACATTATGTATACATTGTGTGTGTGTGTATATGCCTACAACATACAGATACATATATATGAGTGTTATAGTGATAACTTTTTAAAATAGTAATCCAGATTATGAGATTATGAACTGGAAAAGCATTATTATCATATAATAGTTTTATTCAATAGATATAATTGTTTGATGTTCTATGGGTTTATTTTTAATTTTATTTGATTTTTAATACCTCCAGAACTGGATAAATATGCATTGCTTAAAGACCTAAACTTTGAAATTGGTAGAGCATATGTGATTCCTAGCATCTCTTATCAGTGTGGCCTTGAACAAACTATTAACCTCTCTAAGCATCAGTTACATCATTAGTAAAATGGGACTAATAAGATTACCTTTCTCATAAGATTGTACTAAGTAATAAATAATATAAAGGTAATAAAATTATGTAACACAAACATTTGCATTTTCTGCTATCTTAATTTCTTCATTATATATGCCTTTAGTTCTGTTGTGGAAGGCGTATTATGTACATATATATTCTATGTATCTGTTATCACATCATGTGAAATGTGAGAGGACTGGTTCACTAGATTTGAAGTTATATTTGAGATTGTCTCACTGAAACTGAAGAGTCAAAAGTGTGATACCCTAGGGAAAACTGAAACCAAGGTACAATATGGGATGCATGTGCCCACTCATTGGTGGCAAGATGTAATAGCAGGGAATAGAAAAGCTCTGATTTCTAAGGCACAGAGACTCCAAGTGGCTGTTGAGTTGCACTTGACTCCTTCTCACATGAACAGCTCAGCTCTAGAAATGTATTCCAGATAAAGCAATGACAGCAGCAAAATGTTTTTTTTATATATCTCCTTTTATGACAAAGCATTCATCTAAGAACCTGAAATATAAGCTACTATATTAAATGAAAATATTCATATACTCTCAAATAAGTGCAAGTACAAATCCAAGGAGAACTGAATTGGATTGGTTTGTAGAGACCCTATTGTAGAGAGCCATTGATTTTTCTCATCATTCTCCGCTTCCAGAAGAACCTCTATGTCTCCTTCCCTTCTGCCTTTTCCCCCTATCTAGATAAGCAATGTAAAAGCAATACTGGTTCTTAAGTTTAAATGCGATTAAGATAGTTGATTCATATAGTAAACTGAAAAGAACCGTTCCTGGAAAAAAGGAAAACATATAATTGAAGAGACATAGTATTCACTGAATACATAATATAGTTTCTAGAACATGCATATATAATATTTAACATGTATAACATATACTTTGATATAATATGCATAAATATATTTACTATATAGGTAATCACCATAAGGTATTTAAGAAAATTGTACATATTTCTAAAATCTGTCATGCATCATATTTCTATTTAATACATTCAAGTGTCCTGATGATTACTGAATGGAAGTAAGGTGGATAGACTCCAACCTATATTTAGAAAATTGGTCACTGAAACTACATTAGAAATCTTCCAGGAATAAAAATAAACTGAAAAAACATAAGCCTAATTCTTTGCATAGCTGTAGTTAATATTAAAATATACCACTTTTTTAAATTATTGATTTAAATTTTTTTAGTTTTAAATGTGAAAAATGCCTTCTCTAAAGTATTCCTAAAATAAAATAAGATAGTTAAAGCATAAAAAATTGTGATAGAGCTCTGTGTTTTATTCCTTTATTTTATTGATCAGGGTCATAAATGAAGGATTTCAATCCTTCATTTTGCATCTTTCAGAAGTACTAAATTTGCACATATAAAAAGTAATCATATTTTTATTTTCTTATGTGATTTCAGAAAGTAAACAGATGGTTTTATTAAGCATTTATTAACCTTATTACCATGCCTCAAAGTTAATGCTAAATATATTGCTTATATGTTCTCAAAAATATTTTTAAATGGAGAAAGATATAGGCTATTTCTTGAAACAGAGAGGAAATATAGGACTAAAAAATGTACATGTTCATTTGCCATAAAATTTAAGCAGTATTTTTTTAAGCATGTTTTATTTTTCTCCCTCAGAGTTTTGAAAACAGTAGTTTCTTGGGGCTGCCATTGGGAAGCATAACAGAATCAATAACAGAGATTTTGTTGTTTGGTTTTGTCACTATGAAATTTAATACAACTCAATATATGTGACACATTGTCCAGCTCCTCAGCTCTACTGCACTCCAAGTTGCATGAAATGTGCTATGTTATATTATTTTGGTGCCACATGATTGCGGACTTCAAGTACCAAGAGATTGCCCATATTAGGTGAAGAACAAATGATTCTTTGGAAAGAAGCAGTAGTTTATCTCATGCAAAAAACTGATAACAAATAATTGAAATTAATATTTCAAAAGGCAGTATCTAACTCAGGCATGTACTAATAATCATAATTTATAATGGACTTTAGAAATATCTGACATCAGAGATTCTTTAGGTACAGGTGAACTCTTACATAGTGAATCTATCAGTGGTTTTCAAATATTTTTACGAGTGAACACTTAAATTTAAAAATAAAAAAGAAGACACGGCCCACAGTATCTCACTAAGTTCAATGAAAGCAAAGTTATTCAGGTTGATGTGAGGATGGGGATAAGACATACACTGTGTCTCAGTGTGTCCCTGAGCTTCTCTACATGACTTTAGAGCATAGGCCAACATTGTAGAGAGTACTGGACTAAATCACTTCTAGGTCATTTATATCCCCTCATAATGATAAAAAATGACCTGACCTTTATAAAGATGTGTTCTTAGATTTTTGAAAATCTCCCAAATATGTCAACTCTACTAATGTATATAATTATTTGTACCCTCCTCCCAATATAGCATAGTTGTATCAGGGTAACCGTGCATACAATAAGTAGAAAATTACAAACACATCCTGAAATGACAGTGCTGGGTAATTTCCTAGGTTTATGTGTAATCTCTGACTTGTTCGCTCACATCTACCTTATAAAGTAATATACTATTCAGATAGAACCTTTGCATAGTCTTTTATATAATCCTTGTTTTGATTTAATGATGGATTTAGTAGTTCACTCCGAAGTGTGCATAAGCATAATAGAAACTAAATACAATCCACGATTTAAATTCTCAATATTAGAAATTAGCATGGAAATAGTGATTTTTATAAAATTCATTTTTCAATTCCATATCTCCTAAAATATGATGAAATATCAAAATCTAAGAAATTAAGGATATGCATGATAAAACACACATAGATAAACAAACATAAACACTTTCCTAATAAACTCAAAATGCTTCACAAATGATTATCTTTCACATCAATTAAGGGGAGATGGTCTTCATTTCAGTTAATCACTTCACTTTTTGATCCCACCAACTTTTTAAAACTGACCTCATTGTTTAGTAATTCAAGCTTAACATTCTCTTTCTCCCTTTGCAACATACTTTGAGAGGAAGACTAGTGAATAGTATTTTTTTTTTTTTTAATTTGGGTGACAGATCTAGAAAGAGCAAAAGAGAAATTCTAAATGGTTCATATCTTGTATAATCAGTAGGTGACTACTCTATTTAATCTCATAATTCTCTGGTGAGCTAGAATGGGAAGATGCAATTTGCTAATAAGGAAACAGGCAAAGAGAATATATTCACTATGCTAATTCCACCTGATTTATCCAATGTCACCCTGAGCTAAGACTCAGCATGGAATTGAGTGATTATTGAGATAATCCAAACAGGCCATTAGATTACTAAAAGAAGCTCATGGATCTCCACAGAAAATTTAAAAATAGGATTGGTGCTCATGTATTGGATAATTTTGTGAAAAAACATGATTATTAACTCTGGAGAAAATAACTCCTTTTAAAATAGCCTTAAATATTTCCATTCAAATTTTTAAAAATGGGTTGTTTTTCCTATTAATTCAGGGTTCTGTGCTGTACTGATTAGGTGCTTATAGGTGTCAAAGACAGAAACACTAGTCCTTCCCTTCAAGAAACTTTGAATCTAGGAGAGTTTGTAAAATATCTGCTAATAGTTATAAAAAGCTCATAGAAACATTATGATTATATATATCATAATATTTAACAATTTATCAATTCATTGATCAGTGGACACTGGTTGTTTCTACAATTTGGTTATTTTAAATAATGCTACTACTAACACAGAGGCATAGATATTTCTTCCAGTTAGTTTTCATTTCCTTTGGGTATATTCCCAGCAGTAGGATTGTTTGATCATATAATAGTTCTATTTTATTTTTTTGAGGATCCTCCACACTGTTTAATTACCATAGTGACTCTACCATATCCATACCAGTATTTGTTATCTCTGTCTTTTTGATGACTGAATTGAAACAGATGTGAGATGATATCTGAGCACAGTACACATACCCCTCAGGGTTCCAGGTTTGCATCCTGGGGACAGCAGAAGCAACCGAGATGAACAATTAAATGAAATAAATAAGATGCTTCTTTCTCCTCTTTCTTCCTGCCTGCCTGCCTCTGCTTGCCTTCATTCTTAAAAAAAAAAATTTTAAATTGCTTTCCCTAATGACTGATGATATTGAGTACTGTTGGTCTTTCCTGTATCTTCTTTAAGAAAATGTCTGTGCAAATCCTTTGCCCATCTTTAATCAGGTTATTTGTGATTTTTATGTTATTGAGCTGTATGAGTTCTTTGTATAGTTTGAATATTAACCCCTTATCAGATAAATTGTTTGCAAATACTGTTTCCCATGTAGATGTTGGCTTTTCACTTTGTTGATCGTCACTTTTGCTGTGCAGAACTTTCTGTTTTGATGTAGTCTCAGCCCACTTGTTTATTTTTTATTTTGTTGGGTGGGAAGGTTTTGTGGTTCAGCCCAGGAAGTGATGTGTATCACTTCTGCCCACATAACGTTAGTTAAAATTCATTCACCCTGCTGCTCCAAAACGCCAGGTACAGTTACTCAGAATCTGTCATATCCTATATTTGTATCACAGTTTTTTTAGAGGAAATTTCTTATACTTTACTATATACTACAGTTTCATGGAAGGCAATAAAGCACAGTGGTTAACAGTATAAGCTCTAGAGTTAAAATCGCTTGGATTTGTTTCCTGGTCTCACTATCTGTTTTGTGGGTGTCACCTAGGAAATTAATTCACCTCTCTGTACTTCATCTGTAAAATGGTGATAATAACAAAATATAACCCATAGGATTGTTAGGAAGATTAAATGAGTTTAATAAATGTAAAGTGTTTAAATAGTGCCTGGCATGTGACTCAAATGTAGTAAATATTCTGAAAGGATTACCGTTATTATATTAGGACTATAGCAATTTAATGGCAGAGTGGGTATTAAATAATGTGAAATGCAGAGAGGCAGCAGCAGAGGCCAGGGGAGAAAAAGTCATTGATTAAGCTGTATGAATAATTGCAAATTCCACTTTGTTGCAGTTACTTGTTTAGCACCAGCCAAATAAGAGGTGAAAGAGAGATTCCCAATTCACAGTAATTTTCAGTTTATGTCTTTAGGCCTGCAAAATAAATGACCTCTGAACAAATCAGATGGCATTAAAGCACAGTTAAATCCTAGAAGGTTCAGATGAGGTCTTATTCTAAAGGTCTCATATTAAGGTAAGTAAACCATGCCTTGGAGAAAGAGTGCTTATCAATTTGTGTTTCACTTTCTGTCTTTTCTCTCAGGACCAAATCTTTCAGTAATTCACAACCAGAGGACCTGAGTCAGTTTATTTCATCTGATCAAGTACTTGACTGTACTTGATATATACATTAGTATAAGTGAATATTGCCTGTGGTGTTCCTTTATTTTTGAAATGTTCACTTCTTGCTCTATCTTCTATTGCTCCCTCTCCACCCATGTAAAATAATTTTTCCATTTGGTCATTTTTATGTTGTTTTTGGTCAATGTCCAAATATCCCTTTTAAAAACCCCTATTTTAAAATTAAACTTTTTGCTTTAACATAATTGTAGATTCACATGCAATTGTACATAATAATGCAAAGAGCCAGCACATCCTTTACTCACCCAGTTTCCCACAATGGCATCATAGTACTAGTACAGTAAAGTACATTATAATGCAATATTTCAATCAGAATATTGGCCCTGATAAAATCAAGGTCACGATATTTCCATCACCATAACAGTTCTTCTTTTGTCCATTTATTAATTTCCCCACTTCCCATACACTCCAACCCCTCCTCAAACCCTAACAATCGCTCATCTGTTCTCCATTTTTATATTGTGTCATTTTAAGAATGTCATATACATGAAATCATACAGTATATAACCTTTTATCAGTGACTTTTTTTCACCCCGCATAATTCTCTCTTGTTACTATCCCAGGTTGTTGAGTGTATCGATAATTTGCTCCTTTTCATTGCTGAATAGTATTCCACATACAGTTGTACCAATTTGTTTTACCATAAACCTGCTGAAGGACATCTGAGTTTTTTCTAGTTTTTGACTGTTATAAATAAAACTGCTACATTCATGCATTGCTAGTGACATATCAGTCAATGATAGACCACATTTATCCTATATGTGTAGTGAACTATCCCTTTTAGGTTTGTGTAATTATATACTATGACATTTGCAGAAGGAGGAAATCACCTTTCTCAGAATGTTTAACTCATTATTAAACAATGAATGACTATAAATATTTGCTTGCAGGTTTTTGTGTACATTTATGTTTTCATTTCTCTGAACTAAATGACTAAGTACAATTGCTGGAAAATATTTTCCAGTTTAGTTTTTTTAAGTAACTATTAAGCTATTTTCCACAGTGACTGTATCACTAATCTATATTTCACAGTCTCACCAGCAATGTATGAGTGATTCAGACTTTTCTCATTTTTACCAATATTTGATACTGTAATTTTTAAAGCCATTTTAGTAGCTGTTTAGTGATGTCTCATTTGTGTTGGTTTTCTTTTTTTGCATTTTGTCACTGGTTAATGATGATCATCATCCTTTGATGAGTTTATCTGCCTTCTGTATATTTTCAATGAAATGTGTCTTCATACCTTTTGCTATTCACATGTTCTAATTGGATTCTTAGACTTTTTACTGTTGAGTTTGGAGGTCTTTATATATTCGGGACACAATATAATTCTGTCAAGCATAAACATATCTTTATCATATATGTGGTTTCAAATATTTTCTCCCACTTGGCAGCTTCTCGTCATCTTTTTAATAAAGTATTTTTGCTGATCAATTTTTAATCAAATCAGTTTATCTTTTTTTTTTTCTTTATGGATCATGCTTTTGGTGTCAAGTCTAAGAATCCTTTTACCTAGTCCTTGGCTCCCAGAGATCTTCTTCTATGTTTGTCAGGGAAAAGTTTGATGGTTTAGAATTTACCTTTGTTTTTATGATTCATTTTGAGTTAATTTTTGTAAGAAGTGTGATATATAAGTTGAGAGATTTTTTTTGCCCATGGATATCCATTTGCTCCTGCACCATTTGCTATAAAGACTATTTTTCTTTCATTTAATCTCTTTTGTGCCTTTGACAAAAATATGCGGGGCTTATTTTCATGAGTCTCTTTTGTGTTCTGTGTTTTGTTTAATTGATTTATTTGACTAGCTCCCCTTTAATAAACACACTCTTGATTGCTGTCACTTGTAATAGGGCTGGAAGTCAGATATAATGATTTCTCCCATCTTACATTTCTTTTTAAAATCATTTTAGCTATTCTAGTTTCTTGATTTTTTTTTTTTTTAAGGAAAGATGCAAGCAAGAATTAAAGCTCGTAGGCAGGTAGGCAGGAAGAAGGAGGAAGATGCATCTTTTTTTCAGTTGTTCACACTGGTTACTTCCCTTTGGCTCTAGGACTCTAACTCAGGGATATGTGGCTTGCTCCTTTGGAGGTTATTGGCCTAACCTTTGCTTCACTGGGGTTCACCTAGTTTAAGTTTCTTTGACTTTTCATATTAATTTTAGAGTAATCTTGTCAATATCCACAAAAAATCTTGCCTAGATTTTGATTGGAATTATTTTAAATCTGTATATCAACATGGGTAAAGTTGACATCTTTTCTATATGAAGCCTTCCAATTCACAAATACAATATGCATTTTTATTTATCCAAGATGTTTAATTCCTTTCATTAGTGTTTTGTTGTTTTTATCATATAGTCAGTCCTGTACATGTTTTATTTGATTTGTACCTCAATATTTCTACTTTCAGTGATTTTAAATGGTATCATATTTTTTGACTTTAGTGTCCATGTGTTCATTTTTAGTTCATGAAATTGAATTGATTTTTATATGTTTATCCAATATATGCAAACATACAGATTCAGTTATTAGCTCCAAAAACTTTTTTTTTTTGAAGAGTCCTTGGAATTTCCTGTGTACCATGATGTCATCCGCAGATATAGAGTTAATTTTTTTCTTATATGCATAACTGCTTTTTCCTTTTCTTGCACTTATTTCACTGTCTAGGACTTTAAGCACTATGTTGAATAAAAATGGTCTAGTTCTTATCTTAGGGGAAGAGCATTCATTTTTTTTCACTGTTAAATATGTTAGCTATAATTTTTATAAATATTCTTCATCACATCAAGGATATTGCCCTGTATACTTTTCTGAGCATTTTTATCATTAATAGATGTTGGATTTTGTCAAGAACTTTTTCTCTGCATCAATTGATATGCTCAGGTGATTTTCTTCATTAACCTGGTGAAGATGGTGGATAATATTGCTTTTTGAGAGTTGAATCAGTCTAGCATTCATGAGATAAATGCTACTAGGAAATTATAGTCACTTTTATATATTTCTGTATTCAGTTTACTGACACATTAAAGGTTTTACCTTCTATGTTAATCAGTGATATTGATCTGCACTTTCCCTGTTGTTGATTTTTTTTGTGTGTATGTTTTAGATTTTTTTTTGGGGGGTACTATTTTTGTTCATCTTTAGTATTAGTGTAATACTAGTTTCATAAAGTAAATTGTGAAATGTTCTCTGTTCTGTAATAGATTGCATAGAAATAGCATTAATTCTTTCAGTATTTGATAGAACTCTCCAATGAAACCATTTAGTCCTAGAATTTTCTTTTTCAAGAATTTTAAATTATAAATTCAATTACTTTTAGTGACAGGACTATTTGTTTTATCTATTTCATATTGAATAAGTTGTAAAGTTTATGTTTTTTGAGGAATTCTGAGATTTAAGTATTATAGAGCTGTTCATAGCATAATTCCCTTGCTATCTTTTTAGTGTCTACAGGGTCTATAGTGATGTTCCCCATTTAATTTTGACAGTAACTTTTTTTTTTAAATTTGTCAGTCCCATTAGTGTGTTGTACATTTAATTGATCATTTAATTGATCTTTTCATTGAATCAGCATATTATTTCCATAATTTTTCTCTATTGTTTTATATTTTTAATTTTATTGATTTCTGTGTAGGTTTGTAGTTTTTGCCAAATTTGAGAATATTTCCACTATTATTTTTTCCAGAACTTTTTACTCTTTCTTCATCCTCTCCTTCTGGGACATCTTTTGTCCTGTTTGTTTTGAGACTGTTTTTCTGTCTTTTTTTTTAAGGTTCTTGTAATGGAACCTTATTAATTGATTTGATACTTTTCTTCTTTTCTAAGTCATGCAATTATTGCTATTTATTTCCCTCTCAGCACTGCTTTAGCTGTGTCCCACAAATTTTGATGTATTATTTTTCATTTTCATTTCATGGTTTTTTTTATTTTCTAGAGACCTCCTCTTTGACATTAGAGTTGTTTAGAAGTGACTCAGATGTCTTACGGAGATTTTCTTGCCATCTATTTTGATTCTATTAAAGTAGAGTACAATTTACTTGGGTTATGGCCCATCTTAGTATGTGTTTCATGGCACTTGGGAAGAATGTGAATGCTTCTGTTGCTGCATTTTAATTTATCTATAGTGTTTTTTAGTTTATCCATACAACTTTTTTTCTGTGGTTCTCTGTGTCTCATTGCAATATGCATGTTTGCACATGCACACACATACACTGCTTAACCACAGTTTACTGCTGTAATCATTTTAGCAGTATGAGTGAGATATCAGTTCTTTCCTTTTCCTTACATATCATTCTCTTCCATTCATAATTAAACATATTAAGTATTTATTTTACACATTTCAGAAGCATTTTAGAAACTGTTACAATTGTTCTTTACCTGTCAAACAATTCAGAAAACTCAAAGGGGAAAAGGAAAGCCATATTTTTGCTTGCCATGTTCTTTTTTTTTTTTTTTTTAGTGTTTCAAGCATCCTTCTTCTACTGTTTCCCTTAAGTTAGAGAACTTCTTTTAGATTTTTTTTTTTTTTTTTTTTTTTACTAAGAATATATTTCCTGGTGAAAATTCGCCTCATTTTCCTTCATCTGAATTATTTTGGTTTTCCTTTTATTCCTGCAGGGTATTTTCCCTGGTATGAGGTTCTAGAGCAATAGGGTTTCTTTCTTTCTTTTTCTTTTTCCAGTTCATTTTGTGAAAGTATTACTTACCTCTGGTCTTCATAGTCCCTGATGGGACCATGGATTCTAGTGGATTTTGTCCCCCTAATAAAGTATTGTTTTTCTCTTCCTTTCAAAACTTTTTTATTTGTCTTCAGTTTTTAGAAAGTCAATAAGATGTCTTAGCATGAATTTATTTTTCATCTTGTGTTTCACTCACCTTCTTGAATGTGTAGATTTGTATTTTTTGCCAAATTTGAGATAATTTCTGCTCTTATTTCTTCCAGAACTTTTTATTCTCTTTCTTTATCCTCTCCTTTTGGGACATTGATGATCACAAATGTTATATCTTTTTTTATAGTCCCAAAAGCTTTTTCTTTTCTTCTTCCCTTTTTTTAAAATCTTTTTTTTTCCTGTTGTTCTGACAGAGTAATTTCTATTGTTTTGTATCTTCTAGCTGAGAGTTCTTTCCTCTGTTCCATGAATTCTCCTGGAGAACCCATCTGCTATGCTTTATAATTTGGTTAGTATATTCTTTACTTATAACATTTTCATTAGGTTCTTACTAATCTCTTCTATTTCTTTGCTGAGGCTCTCTAATTTTTAGTTTATTACAAGCATCTTCCTAATTGCTCAGTAAAGCATCTTTATCATTACATTAAAGTATTTTTAGGAAAATCTACCATTTGTTATCACAGTGTTTGCATATATGGTTTGTCTTGTTCCTTCAATTCAAGCTCTTTCTTCATGAGTGATTTTTTTTCATTGATACATGGATATTTTTGTATTATGATATGAATCTTTGGATCTTATTTAAACCTGTTTTACCTGGCTTTATTTTTCTTTTCTGATAGTGCTCTACCAGGAGAAGTCTGGGTACTACCTCATTATTAACAGGTAGAAGTCGAAAGTCAGATTTTCCACAGACACCTTGGATAAGAAGATTCCTTTTTACTATTCAACAAAGATGGGCATCGCAGCTCCCTGTGTAACCTCGCTCACGTTACTGTAGGTTTCATTACTATTGTGTGACGTGAAAGTCTTGGATCTCTGTTAGACTTTCTGATGTCATTCCAGGAGGAAGAGAGAGGGCTGTCTTATGACCAATAGGTATGAGTTAATGAACATCCTTGTGGTATCCACTGACAAACCAATGGAGTGTGCACATTAACAACAGGCAAGATTAAAGCACTTTGCGTCTTCTGACACCACTCAGGCGGGGGTATTGGGGACCTTTATTCACAACCTTACAATTGTAGATGTTTAGAGTCCCTACTACACTTTTGTTGAGAAGAGTCCAACTGTAGATTTTGGGGAGTATTCGGCAGAAAAACAGTTAATTCTTATAAAATTTGCCTATCTTATTAGGTTGTTCCTTTTCTTTCTTTTCCTTTGGTTAAAGATAACAGATATTTGTTGGTCTTTGTGTGTTGTGTGTGTGGCAGGCAGTGGGGTGGGGTGAGGGGGGCAGGGTCTGTCCCTATTAACATTTCCAAGTTTTTTACTTTTTTAGTCCCAATTCTGGGATATATGAGGCAAGAAGAAAACCCGTGGAGCTTATTTCCAGTCCTTTCTCAGGTCCTGAGATACATAGTGAATCTGCCTTCTATTCACCTTTCAAAGTCTTCTTATATTTGTTTCTTTTAATCTGTAATATCCAAGGTTTTGGGTTGTACTTAGGAGGTTAGGTAAAATATGTCTACTCAATCTTTTCAAGGGCAAGAAACTCACTTTTTTTTTTGCATGACAATACTGTGACTAAAGAGTCTGTCATTTTCACACTTTACCAAAGTCCCATAGATTTACACCAATTTGGAAACTATTATTCTATTAAGCCAAAATTTCAATTGAAAAAATATAGAACAGGGTCCTCACTAAGTGAAAGACTGGTTCAACTTGGAAAGTTTTTTATATAAGCCTTTCTAAGATGATAATAGCATGAGTTAACTCTCAGAATGAGCTACCAATTGAGGTACTACACAGAGCATAGAACCAGTTTTGAATTAAGAAGGAAATGTTATTCTAAGGGCATCTGATATTTTTTTCAGTCAGGTATAGTAAGACATGAAGACATGGAAATGACTGTCGTGACAGAAGAAGTTTATACCTAGGGACTTTAGAAATAAGAGTCATCCATGCCATGCAGATCACATGAGGAAGCACTAGGGTCAGTCAGAAGGCAGAGGAAGGGAAAGGAAAATGTGGGCAAGAGACTTCATTGTGGTTTCTGAGGGAAGGAATGGAAGAGGCAGGTTTAGTTAGGATTGAGTTGTTAGAATATTTTGGGGTTTGGAGCATAGGGACTGTCTCTAATTGTCCAATACCTGGTCCTAGGGCAATTTGAGCAAAAGTATCTAGGCCAGGATAGGAAATCCAGATAAAGGAGATGATTAGTGTATGGACTATGTATTGCTTGATTGAAAGATGCACTCCCAGGTAGATTTTTTACTATCTCTAGGAATAGCTAATTCTGGGAGGGGCACTCCCAATATCATCAAGGCCCCAGAATGTCAAAGTATCAGTAAATAGAGAAAGTAAAAAACAGGATTAATACAAACATGTGGCACAATACCAACAAAATCAGGATTTATTTAGACAAAATTCTGTTAAAGGTGCCTGTATCACTATCATAGATCAGAAGAATCTTGATGACATTTGTAAATTGAATTTGCCAGTTTCAGTTTAAAAATATTTAATGAATTCTTAAAATTGGGTTTGATAATAGCATAAAAGAAGTTGTTATGATTTTTCAATGGACTAAGAAAAACTCAGCAATGTATTAAAAAAATTATATACCACAGTCTAGTGGGATTTATTTCAGGTATGCAAGCCTGGTCACATTAAAAAATCAAGTAATGTAACCCATCACATGTCAATAGACTAAAAAAATAACTCACCTGATCATGTCAATAGATTCAGAAATGTATTTGACAAATTTCCAACATGCATTGCTGACAAAAATTCAATAATTTAGGACTAGAGGGGAATTTCCTCAACTTGATAGAGAATATCTATCTAAAACCTACAACTAAATCATACTTCGTGGTGAGAAATTTGAAACTTCCTCACTAAGATCAGGAGCAAGGTAAATATGTACCTTCTCACTATTCTTTTTCAATATCATACTTCAAATACTAGCTTATGCAATAATACAAGAAAAGTAAATAGGAATTACACAGATTAGGAAGGAAGATTAATAAAACTGTCTTTGCAGATAACATGATCACTATTGTGAAAAATCAGAAATAATTGACAAAAATTTCCTGGAACAAATAAGTGATTATAGCAAAACTTCTAATATAAGTTTGAGGTAGAAAATTCATTTGCTTTCAGAAATACCAGCAATGAACAAGAGGAATTTGAAATGAAAAACAGTACCATTTTCATTGGCACACTGCAAAGTGAAATATTTATGTACAAAACATGTCCAAGATCTATATAAGGAAAATTGCGAAGCTCTGATGAACAAAATTAAACAACTAGATAAATGGAGAGACATTCCATGTTCATGATGGGAATACTTAATATTGTCAAGATGTTCTTTCCAACTTGATCTATAGATTCAATGCAATCCCAATCAAAATCCCAACAAGTTATTTTGTGGCTATTGACAAACTGAATATAAAGTTTATATGAAGAAGCAAAAGACACAGGATAGTCAACAGAATATTAAACAAAAACAAAGTAGAAGAACTGACACCACTTAACTTCAGTATGTACTATAAAGTATGAATGGTTAAATTGTGGTGCTTGGTATAGCCAGATAATGAATTATTATTCATCACTAAAAGAAATGATTTATAATGATGTGAAAAGCCATGAAGGAAATTTAAATGCATTAAAAACCAGTCTGAAAAAGCCACACATAGTATGATTCCAAATATATAACAAGCGAAAAAGGCAAACTATGGAGATGGTAAAAGGATTAGTGTTTGCTAGGGGTATGGGGAAGGGTTGGTGGTAAGGAGAGATCAATGGAAAGGACACAGGGTTTTTAGGACAGTGAAATACTCCATATGCTACTATGATGGGTGCTGTATGTCATTATACATTCGTCCAAATTCAGACAATCTATAAAACCACAAGTGAACCCAAATGATAATGAAAAGTTCATCAGTAGTAACAAATATACCATCTGGGCATAGCCTTGTGGAGCAATGGTTAGGTCAATTGCATTCAAAGGAACTCAGACCACATACCCTTGGTTTCAGTCCCACTTCCAGGGGGCAAGTAACAACCAGTGTCAAAAACTAAATGAAAATAAAATAAAATGCGCCTTCCTCCTCTCCCTGCCTGTCTGTCTACTTGCCTTCATTCCAGTCTTCACCTTTCCTTTAAGAAAAAACAAAAAAATCACAAACATACCACTCTGGTGAGTGATGTTGGTAATAGGGGAACCTATGCATTTGTGGAGAAAGGAGTATATGGGAAATCTCTGTACTTCATATTTATTTTTTTCTATACGCTTCAAACTGCTCTAAAAATTAGTCTGTTAAAATTTTTCTAGCAGGGCTCATTCCAGTGGAGAACTAGAACCTCTTTTGTGAAGCAGCAGCTGAGGAGACCCCAGTGCTTGCCATGACAGATGAAAAGACCAAGGAAGGAATCAAGACTGAGAACAAAGATATTGATTTGAAGGTGGCAGGTCAAAATGGTTCTGTGATGCAGTTTAAGATAGCAAACTAATGAAAGCCTATTGTGAATGACAGGTTTCTTAATGAGGCAGATCAGATTGATTTGATGGGTAGCCAGTCAAAGAAACAGACAATGGAATGAAGAAAGAAGATACAATTGATGTGCTCCAGAAGCAGACAGGAAATGTCTTAAAAGGGATCTGCTACTTTACTCCAGAACTCGGTTCCTCTGACCAAGAAATATTCTCATCTGGAAAAACAATTTGGTTCCACCACATCCTGACTACTGCTGTATAGTTTTCTCTTTCATTTTCCCCTTCCCCGTTCCTTTAGTATTCATGAAGCAACTGATGAATGTGCACAAGCATACTGCAATTGTTTTAAATTAAATGACTAATTGTATTTTTTGATTGACATCAAATGGAGATAAATAACTAGTTCTGTGAATACTCCTTATCTCCATAAGAAGTGTACTCATTCATATCTTATATTCCAGTAAGTTATTTTGTTCTCAGTGTTTAACAGCAACAAATAGAATATAACATTCTTGCATGTCTTATTTGATTGGATAATTTTAATGTTTTCATTAATCATTATAAATCCACGGATACTTTTGTAACTTTTTTGTACCTAGCTGTCACATTTAGGACAACCTTTCTTTAAGTAGGGATAAAATGACTCTAAAGGAAATGAATCTTGATAGTTTCCCTTTGTGTCAAGCTTCTTGTTTAAATCAACTTCTTGTTTAAAATGAATTTTTATCAGATAATTAATTTAAGTAGGAATATAACAACAAACTCTACATAACATGTTATATTGTTTTGGTAATTAGTTTAATCCCCCCATACTAGTGAATATGCGAAACCTCTATTCAGGCAGAGCTATTTAGTCATGCCTACACTTCTCATACTGTTTAGTAACCTTCACTAGGTAGTGTTTCAATAGTCATTACCTTTTATATGGGTTAATATTAGTACAAAAACATTTGTCTTTTGCAATTACTCAAAATTTAAGTAATATTTAAATAATCTGACTAGTCTCAATAAAAAAATCTTTTTTCAGAAAGAAGCAGTTTAAGGAAGGAAAGAAGAAGAGAAGGGAGAGATTTTATTTATTTGTTTTTGTTGTTTCCCCCCCAGGTCACAAATCCAGGGCCTTGGGCT
This sequence comes from Solenodon paradoxus, assembly GCA_004363575.1. NCBI lineage: Eukaryota > Metazoa > Chordata > Mammalia > Eulipotyphla > Solenodontidae > Solenodon > Solenodon paradoxus. The sequence continues at coordinate 552,387 of RJWH01000380.1, forward strand.
TTATATGTATGATCTATGCCCAGCCACATGCTTAGCAACTGAGCCACCAGAGTATGCCAACGAAGATTCTTAGTTTCCTTGATATTGAGGAACTATCAAAACTATTTTGGAGTATTTTTTTCTAGACTTTCATCCTTATTTATTTTTCTATTAAAATAAATTGAAGAGATATGATGTTTTAGTAGCAAGGAAATGAAGAATCCTTGTCAAGGATAGTCAGACATCAGAAGGAAATATCATTTCCTACAACTTGAGTTCAGGATGCTGTAGTCCAGTGTCAGTCTCACCATGAAAAATAGTGAGATATTTCCATCCATGCACCTGCAATGTGTTTCCCTGCCTTAAAGACCAGCAGCCTCCATAAACCATAGAGAAACAGACTAGCGCCACATTGGACAGGAAGTGCCTTGTAGGACAGTTCCATTGCAAAGTCTTATTTTCCTATTTTCTCCACATCCATTCTTGGAGCATCACCTCTCTGTTTAACTTGACAGGAACTCCAAAAGAAGAGTTGGGAGGATTCAGAAGTTTAAAGCAGTTGTCAATTTATATTTGAGTATGTAAGACAAGTAAACCAGGAAGAGCCATGGCAAGAGAATAATACATAATTTTGCTTCTTATTATCCAAACATAACTGTTTTTGTTATACTAGAACACTAGAGCAGCAAGATCACATTTTTTAAGTTATGGGTTTTATGATTTTTTTGTTTCATTTTTTTTTTAATTGCAGATCCACACTACTAAAAGGACCTTAAAAATCCAGAATTTTTTAAACAATTTACATCAACCAGCTGTTCATCTTAATATCTAAGACAGTGGATCCAAGCACAACCCAACAGACAATGAGGGCCATACTGGGCTAAATAAGTTTATTCCTAATTCATAAACATATAGGACAAAGCTCAATATGAAGTCTATGAAATATTCTGCAGTGTCAGATTCAAGCATATGATATAAATGAACAGTACAATTTCAAAAAATATATGCCACCAGAAATTTTAGAAAGCTTTTCCCTCTATCTCCGAAAGTCCAGGAAGATTTAGATTTCATGAATCAGGAACTAAAAAATGAGACAGCAGACTAGGATGAAAGAGGAGTTGATTGGAAACCAGGTGAATTGAGTGATATAAAGAAAGACGAGGAAGAAACCAAAAAAATGCATCAACAAAATTGAAAACACTCTTTTAGTAATAAATTGAAGATACGGGAAATTGTTCTGACAAAAAGGAAAATATACTAGAGTATCTCTATTGTAATATAAAAAAAAATTAATGGAAGAGAAGATCACAGAAATAGAATGCATGGAGTAGTGGTTCAGTGCTGTCCATGTACATCCCAAAGATCCAGGTTTGCTTCCCAGGGCTGGGAAGAGCAACGAAGATGAACGACTAAATAAAACAAATAAAATGTGTATTCCTCCTCACTTTTCTTGCCTGCCTGCTGCCTTAATTCCTGCCCACACCTTTCCTTAAAAAGAAACAAAAAGAAAAGAAAAGAAGGCAGAGAGCGACCAAATGGAAGAGTAGTAGTGAAAGCGAAGTGAAACTTCAGAACCAACAGAAGAAAATTTCTGATCTTTGGGAAGACTAGTATATATGCTCAAACAACTCACCTTAAATGTGGCCAGAGTCACACAAAAAAAATTATGGTAAGAGACTATTGTTTAAAAAGATTCTCATGAGTTTAGGGAATTCCAAACAAAAGTAAAGATTCTAGAGCCTTCAGGGAAAAAGCAGATTTCCTCTCTAGAATAAGAACTGCAGTGTGTATGTGGGAGATATTGCAGTTTCTTGGACCCAAACCTCAAAAATGGTAGAGCTAGAGTGGGGCCTAAGAGTGTACATTTTGGTAAGCTTCCCTTGTACTTCTAATGCAGGGGATCTGGGGCCATACTTTCAGAAGTGTTTATTTGCATACTATCTTCCCTAGACTGTGCCACTTGTACACAGAATATTTGTTTTTAAATGGACTAGTATTGACACCTTATAATAAGCAATCATCTCATAATAAACTAGAATAAAATAGTACAACATCTATGGTTTTGAGGGAAAAAGACTGAGACTCAAGAATTCCATACACAAGCAATTTGTCTTTTTTTTTTTCTTCTAAAGGTGCAGGCAGGCAAGTTACCAGGAAGGAAGAGAGAGGAGGAAGCATTTTTATTATATTTTGACTGAGTTGTTCACACTGGTTGTTTCCCTCTGGGCTGAACTTGAACCCAGTGGTATGTGACTTGGGCTCCTTTGGAAGCGATTGACCCTAACACTGCTCCACCAGAGCGTGCCCAATTTGTCTTTTATGTGTGAAGAAAGCAGAATAAAGTCCCAGTTATAGAAGGACTTGTATATAAACCAATCATCTTTTCTCCTTAAGTAAACTATAATATATTTCTGCGAATTGAGAGACAAGCAAAGAAAAAACTCAATAACTAACACTTGGTGATTTGGTGAAGGTCAGGGTGTGTTGAAGAATGCAGAAAATGCACATATGGGGAATCTATACATAAGAGTTTATTTTAATGTATAAAATCAAAGTAACTACAATAAAATAATTTTTAAAAAATGACACTAAAAGGTTAATTGTAAATATTGAGGAGAATGAAATAATTTTAAATTATTTCAAAACAAGAAGGCAAAGATTATTTTAAAAAGGAGACATAGTATGAAAACATTTGACAGGAATCTGGATATTGTCTGAATGGGAGTACTAATTTACTTGTTTTATATATTTTATTTTATTTGTATTATTAAGGAAACGGATGTATTTATTGAATATGATTATGATTATTAATGAATGATAAAATGGATGCCAGGAAAATCACTAGAATAAGTAAATTCTAGTTCTCATAATTTAAGATCTCAGCAAAATTAGAAACAAATAGAAATATCAAAGAAGTATAAAACAAAATAAAAATGTACATATCCAAAAATGAAGTAATCTGTAACAATAGCTATCAATAGATAAAAATTTTCAACTATAATATGTAAATGTTCTTAGATAAGTAAAAATACAGGTCAATTATATGATTTTTACAATGAGTCTCACTGTCGAACAAAAAAGAATAAAGTAAAATAATTAAGCTCAAAGTAAAAACAGTATAAAAGAAAAAAACAGATATTTTATTATTAACTCTTGTCAGATATTTTATTATTAAGTTAGGTCAGAAAGCCACCTCACAACCCCCCACGGCCCCAAAACACACTAACCAGGACAAAGATGATGATTATTTTATATTTATAAATGATAATAACAGACATAAGTGATTGCATATAACATTATCAAAATATGTAAAGAAAACTGATAACAATCCTAAACAATCCTATTAGTATTGATATGTTGAGTTGGTAAAACATTAATAATAATTTGACAGCGTAATGTTTAAGGTTTAATTCTTATATACAGATAGATACACACACATACATACACACACACACATATGGACATATAGCTTTGTACCCCATAAACAGAGGATAAGTTATCTTTTAAGTATCCATGAAATTTTGTACAAATTCATCAAAAATTTGACCATACACACACACACACAAATACCTGCTGAAACTTACATAATGTTATGATACATTGTTACTTAAATAAAAGTTTATAAAAGAAACACTGATAACTTGAAAAAGTGAAAACCATTGAGATCTCATTATTTCATTATAAAGAAATGAAATTTTAAATTGATAGCAAGATGAAATAAATATTCAAAACACCAGGATATACAAAATATCATCGGTAATTACTAGATTAAAAGTATACCATTATAAAATATTTTTAAAGTAAACATAAATATGCTTTCTTTGATTTTTTTGGAGGGTGTCAAGATTTTCATAATAAAATTTGGAAACTACAATGTGGGAACCCGTAAGCTTGAATACTCTCTCATTTTGTTCTCTTTGCTCTGGTGAAAGGAAGACCATCAAAGACAATTTTGGCATTTGTCATGATGAGAATAACTTCCAAGGTGAATGCTACCTGAAGGAATTGTGTGCTTTGAAATAGTTTGGAAGAGCACTTCTGACAACACCTTGGAGATTTTTTATTCTTTATGCTCACAAGCTATGGCCTTTAAGAACATGTGGCCATTCAGACCTCTTACATACTTGAAAGCAATCAGCACAATAGTTATTCATATGGTTATTTGAAGTTTGGTGGCATAATCCTCTCATATGATAGTGTGCTTTTGTGAGTTAAAAGTCAACATGAAAAGGCTCATAGAGTTAATTTAGGTTCTGTACAATTCTTTACTCAGCACATCATTGCAGACTATTACTGTTGTGGGAGGAGGCAGCTTCAGTGCGAAGAAAATGTCAGAGCTTTTCTTTTAGATAAAATTTTAATCTTAAAGTTTTAAGACTATCCTACTCAGAAGAACATGTTCCTTTTGGTACAAATTCAGGATTGAAATGCTAAATCTAAAGATCAGGACAACTTGACTCTGTTTTATTTTTAGATGTGAGAATGGTAAAAGTATGTCAAAATATTAAAAGTTGGACACTTGCAATTCAAAATGACACTTTATTTCCAGTAGTGATTCAGGTAAACAAATACTTTTCAGTCAGACTTCCAGTCTCATATCTATTTATTGAGTTGGTCAGTATTAAAATAAAGTTTCTAAATCTTTACTTCTGCCTCCTTTCCAGCTCCTTTCCAGTTATCACTTCATTTCCTTTTTATTTCCTTTTTTTCCCTTTCTCTTTATTTTATTTTTTCAAACTATCACTTACGCAGTTCCTATGTCAACGATATCAAATTCAAGGGCAGGAAAATCTTGCAAAGTGTTTAGTTTACACCTTTTTTGACACCACATTCACTGGTTTCTAAAAGTGAATGGACAACACAAAGACTATCATTTCCTTTTTGCACCTTGATTTTTTTCTCCTTATTTCAACCAGGTAACCTCCTCATCGTGCAATTAACAAATTAGCGATTTTCAAGTGATCGAATAAGAGAGTTCAGGAATATCTTTTGAGAATCTAGAAAAATGATCATCTTAAATATTGAAACCAAAAATTATTTTTGAAGGCTCATTTGGCATTAACTATTAACCTTTGGTTTACTAATAGGACCAAGATAATGAAAGTTAATCATGGACATGTTAAAGTTCTCCCTTTAAAGTTGTTTTGCTTCGTGTAATTTGTCTGGTTCGTTCCTAGATGAATGTCTAAGTTCAGGGACTGAGAGCACAGACCTAGTGAACTGTATCTTCTGAAGTATTTTCCTGTTGGTGAAGTTCAATAAACTGCTGAAGTATTACTACCTCTAGGAATTAACAATTTGAACCCTAACAATTAAAATAACTTGGGAATAGAATGGTTAACTATTGACATGATTATGAGGTACATCTCCCAAGATGAGAAGGAATCAAAAATAAAGCTTGTTTGTTAAATGCCCTTTACCAATCCTCACAGATTGGAAAAAGAGAAAAATATACTTCAGGAAAGCTGACATTGAATACTTTACTTCCCACATATAATTTATTTTCAGGCTGTAAGATTTGAAGGGATAAAATTCTATAAATATTTAATCTAATATCTAATAAAAAATTCCATATACTCAAATTAAACCTATCTGCTTCCCTTTCTCCATGATCTCCTTTTTTACTTTTACTATATAATCTCTGAAAAAAATCACTAAGTGTCGCGCACTCTTAGTAATCTCTCTTGTGATTAATGCTTTGATTTCAGCTTCAGGAAAAAAGAAAAAAACGGAAAGAAAAGAAGAAAATTGGGGAATAGGATTTTGAAAAGAAAATTCATTTCCTCAAATTTTATTCCAATTCTATTTATATTGAGCAAAATTTAAAAATGTATATCTCAAAATACATTTTTTAGTGTACCCTGGTGGAATAGTGGTTGGAATAGTGCACACGCCTCTCAAGGACCTGGGTTCTTCTCCCTGGGCCAGGAGGAACCGCTAAATAGAATAAATAAAATGCTTCTTCTTCCTCTCTTCCTGCCTGCCTGCCTCTGCTTAACTTCATTCATGCCTGTACTTTTCCTTTAAAAAAAAAAAAACTTCATTCCTGCCTGTACTTTTCCTTTAAAAAAAAAGAATTTATATATGTTTGAAGTGAAAATTGCAGAAGTTGGTAGACATGAGATTAAAAAAAAAAAAAAGACATTCTAAATCTGAAAGACTATCTTAAATTAGAACATTTGATTAAGGCTAGAATATCGATCATATTTTGGTAAGAGTAAGCCTTTTTCTAAAATCACCCACACTACCAAACTTACACATAATCTTCATTGTAACAGTTTTTCTGTTTCATTGCCTTAGTCACTACAGTGGGGGTCAAATACCTGTTAAAACAATCCATTCATATTCTTTAAACACCTCTTTCTCCTTTCTTGAGTTAGCTAAGCATTACCTATGTTATGGTGTCTCTAGGTCAGTGATTAGGAATCACCAAATATTTGTTAATTGCATTTTATTCTTGTGGGCCTTGCACTAGTCACCAAACTTTATATGTAAATTGTTATCTTATATCCTTTCAGGGAAATGAAAAAGAAGAGTTCACAGAGTGCCCCATATTATAGATGAAATAGACTCCTATCAAGACATATATATCATTGTAAAATTTCAGTGTATTGGAAATAGTGTTCTAGAAAGAAAAAAAACAGATAATAAGAATAAAAAAATTAAAATTATTGTGCATTTCTTATTGGAATAGAGGAAGTTCAAGGTCAGTGGAGATAGACCTTTAAAATTATGAAGAAAGAAATGACTTTCAGCATATCACTATATATGAAGCCAAATTTTAATCAATTTTGGGGACAGAATAAATAAATTTCAGGAGAGTAAGTTCTGAAAAATATATTTTTCCTGTTCTCTTTTCAGGAAACTACTGGAAGCTGAGTTCTACCAGAATGAGAGAAGAAACAAGCAAATCTGGAAAACCAAAAACGTTATTTCCAACCCAACAGAGAGATAAAGATAATAACCATATTAGTGAAGGGAAAGCTCAGGAAGATAAATGTAAGCACAGAGGATGACCCATCTATATTGGAGTATGACCAAGACTCTGAGAAACTCTGTTCAGAAGATCAAACAGATGGAATACCTGATGTATCAGAACATTTTCAGAGATTTAGATAACGTGTGAGAAGGCTGGATAAATTATAGATAAATATATGGGAAAATAATCAAATAAGAGACAATGATTAGTCTAGACAAACAGATGCTAAGCAGTAAAGGAGGAACAATCATGATTGCATTTCTGGAAGAACTGAGAATGTTTAGATTATATTAGTATTATCAATTCAACTCTTTTAGTTACTATTTTCATGGAATATCTTTTTGATCTTTTTACTTTCAACTCATTTGTGTCTTTTAGAAGTGTACTTCTTGTATACAGCAAAGATTAGATTATGGCATTTTAAAGTCCATGCTGCCAGTCCTTACCTATTGATTAGCATATTTAATACATCTAATATAATTGCTGGTATTATCACTACCACTTCCATATTTGTTTTGTGTTTGTGTGTATGTGTATTTTCTTCCCTTTTGCCTTTACCATTGTCTTTTCTGTTTGCTTGTTAAATTGGTATTTATATTCTTTCTTTCCTTCCTTCTTTCTTTCTTTTCCTTCCTTCCTTCCTTCTTTCTTTTTTCTTTTTTTCTTTTTTTCTTTCTTTCCCCTTTCTTTTAAAGGAAAGGTACAGGTAGGAATGAAGGCAAGTAGGCAGGCAGGAAGAGAAGGAAGAAAGAAGCACTTTATTTAGTTGTACATCTTGGTTGTTCCTCCTGGCCCAGGTAATGAACTCAGGTCTTTGGGGTATATGCAGACTCTGCTCTCCACCAGAGGCAGTGGACCAAACCACTATTCCATGGGTATATTCTAGATACCATTTTAATTCATTTGTGATTTCTTTTGTCTTTTAGCTATTTATTAGTGATCGCCCTCAGAATTACAATTAACATCTTAAACAATCTAGTTTATACTGATACCAATTTAATTTCAATACTACATCAAAACTTTGCTCCACTATGGCCCTGTTTGCTTCCCCTTGATTTGTGTGATTACTGTCATATAAATTAAATTCTTCACAGTTTTATAATTATTGCTTTCCACAATTTTCTTTTAAGTCAGATAGGAAAGGAAAAGGGCTACAAACAAACAATAGCATTCATAATGTGTTTCATATTTATTTATATAGTTGTCTTTATGAGTGTACTTCGCTTCTTTGTATGAACTTGAGTTACAATCTAGTATCCTTTCATTTTAGCTCAAAATACTATTATTATTTTTTTATAGAGCAATCACAGATTCTGTTCTGTTTACCTGGAAATGTCTTAATTTCTCCTTCATCTTTAAAGAATAGTTTTTCCTGATATAAAACTCATGAATTACAATCTTTTCCCCCCCAAGTACTTTGAATACATCATCTCTACCTTCTGAGCTCCTTAGTTTCAAATATTTTATTGAGGATTCCTTGAAATGATGTCATTTTTATCTTTCTGATTTCAAGATTCTCTATCTTAATCTTTTGTCAATTTGAGTATAATGGGTCTAAATGTATATCAATATGTGTTTAACCTTACTTGGAATTTGTTGAGCTTCTTGGATGTATAGATTACTGTTTTTCAGCAAATTAAGAATATTTCTGGTAATTATTTCTTCAAATATTCTGTGGCCCTCTTTATTTCCCTCCATTTCTTCTGAGACTCCCATTATGCGTATGTTAGATGATTGAAGTGCCCAATAGGTTTCTTTTCTAAAAAACAAAATTAATTCATTTTAATAGTTTTTTTGCAAAATCTTTGGGATTGTCTATGTATATTATCATGTCATATGTAAATAATGGTAATTTTACTTCTTTTCCGGTTTGGATTTCTTTTATTTCTTCTTTCCTAATTGCTGTGGTTAGGACCTCCAGTACAGTGACAGCAGTCAGCCTTGTCTTATTCTTGATCTTAGAGGAAATATTTTTAGTATCAAAAACACAATACCAGCTATTTAGTATGATGTTGTCTGGGTTTATCATATGTGATTTTTATTATGTTAAAGTCTGTTCCTTCTATACCAATTTTGTATAGAATTTTTGACATAAAATGTCTTGTCAAATACTTCACAGCTATCGATAGGTTCATGTTATTTTTATTCCTTGCTTTTATTGATGTGGTGTATTATATTAATAGATTTGCATATGTTGAGCCATTCTTGGATTCTAGGATAAATGCCACTTGGTTGTGATGGATGATCCTTCTGATGTATTGTTGGATTTAGTGGGCTAATATGTTGTTGAAGATTTTTGCATCTATGTTCATCAGATATTGGTTTATAATTTTCTTACTTTGTGACATCCTTGTCTGCTTTTTTTAAAAGGAAAAATGCAGGCAAGAAGGAAAATGAGTAGGCAGGCAGAAAGAGAGAGGAGAAAGAAGAACTTAAGGTTCGTTTATGGTTCTAGTAATTAGAATTTCCTCTCTTTTTTCCTTAATGAGCCTATCAGATATTAGTCATATTTGTTTATTTTATCGAAGAATCAGTTTTGGTTTCACTGATGTTCTGAATTATCTCTTGGTTTTCTATTTTATTCATTTCTGCTCAAATTTTTATTTCCTTCCTTCTATTTATTTTTGGCTTCAATTGTTCTTTTTTTCCTAGTTTCTTTCTGTGTAGAGTTAGACAATTTATTTACAGATTTTCTTGGATTTTTTGAAGTGGATCTGGATTACTGTAAACTTCCCACTAAGTACTGTTTTTGCTGTATCGCTTTAGCGCTAGTAGCATATGTCTTCATTCTCATTTGTTTGCAAGTGCTTTTTAATTTCTGCTTTGATTTCCTCTCTTACCCCCAAATCATTCAGAAACATGTTACTTAACCTGAACATATTTTGAGATTCTCTGCTCTTGTGTGTGTGGGGGGATATAATTTTCTCCTTTAGAGGTCATTGATCTACCTGTTGCTCCTCCAGGATGAGCCAGTCTCTGCTATTTTTTAGGTTACCTTTTCATTCTGAGATTGTCGTTCAACCTTTGACTTGGAGTCTATGTCCATCTTTCTAATACAGATGAGTTTCCTCTATGCAGCAGAAAGTAGGGCTATGTTTTTTAGCCATCCATTTGGCCATCCTATGCCTTTTTAAAAATTAGTTTATTTTTTATTATAGTAATTATGCTACACATTAAAATAATTTCCTATGTGTAGGTTCCCCATTTCTTAGATATATTTCACACACCAGGCCCTCCACCAAATCACCAAGTGTTCTTCCCCATTGTCCAGTGGGCTCCGCCACCATTTGCACCAACCCACCCCATTTCCTGTTGGTAACCTCAGTTCTGCTGCAAATGTTTCAGGGTTGGTTATGTTTCATCTGTTCCTTTGTTTTGTCTATTCACATTCCACCTATGAGTGAGGTCATCTGGTATCTAGCTTTTTTCTTTTGACTTGTTTCACTAAGTATAATCCCCTCTTGTTCCATCCAGATTGATTCAAATGACAGGATTTCAGGATTTCATATCTTCTAAGGGCTGTGTAGTGTTGCATTGTATATATGTACCACATCTTCTTTATCCATTCATCTGATGTTGGGCACTTTAGGTGATTTCCAGTTCTTAACTATTGTGACTAGGGCTACAATAAACATGGGGATGCATACATCTCTGTGAATGGGCACTTTGGTATCTTTTGGGTAGATGTTCGGAAGTGGAATGATGGGATCATAAGGGATTTCCATCTGCAGTTTTTTGAGGAATCTCCAAACTCTCTTTCATAAGGGTTGCACCAATTTGCACTCCCACCAACAGTACAAAAGTGTTCCCTTTTCTCCACATCCTCCCCAGCACTTGTTGTTTCTAGACTTTTGGATAATAACCAGTCTTTCAAGTGTGAGGTGATAGCTCATTGTTGTTTTGATTTGCATTTCCCTGATAGCCAGCAAGTAGGAGTACAATTTCATGTGTCTGTTGGCCATCTGTATATCCTCTTCAGGAAAGTGTTTCTCCAATTCCTACTTCCATTTTTTAATTGGATTGCCTGTTCTTCTGTTGTTGAATTTTATGAGTTCTTTGTATGTTTTCGATATTAAACCTTTGTTGGAAATATCAAATGTAAATATCTTCTCCCAGTTAGTAGGTTTCCTTTTGGTTTTGGTGATGTTTTCTTTTGTTGTGACATCTTATGCCTTTTGAATCATGTATTATATCAATTAACATTTGGGGTGATTATTGATATGTAACTGTATATTGCCATTTTGTTAATTGTTTTCTGTGTGAATTTGAAGGTTGTACCTTTGTTCTTTTCCGATTCTCCTCTTAGATGCTTTGAAAGTATTTATGATGTGTTTGGTTTCCCTTTTCATTTTCCTCTGTTTTCTTATGGATTTTTTTTTTTTGAAGTTATCCTTTGGTTTACATAAAAGTCTCCATGCTTATAACCTTATAAATTATAAAGCAAGTTATTCCTGAGCTCATTCTAACAGTTCACATTTTTACTCTCCTCCCTGCATCTTTTTTTTTTTTTTCCTGCTTCTGAGTGGTGTTCCTTTTCATTTTATAGAATTGTTCAGTATTTCTTGCATGCCTGCTTTTAAAAGATAAACAAGGCCAACCTGGACATCAGGTACCCACCATCTGCTGAGTTTATTATTGTTACTTTTTTGTTATTGTATTAATTTGGGGGTTTTTATTCATTGACTTTTCTGAATTAAGTATTTCATACAAGACTTGTTTAGTTTTGAGGAATTCCTTTACCTTTTGTTTGTCTGTAAATCTCCTTTTGATTCCTTCAATTCTAAGTCATCATAGAATAATATAGAGTACTCTTGGTTGAAAATCCTTTCCTTTCATCACTTTGAATATATCCTGCCATTTTCTTCTGCCCTGTGAAGTTCTGCTGAGAAATTTGCTGACAGTCTAATGAGGACTCCATGTATGTCACTTCACTTATTTTTCTCTAACTACTTTTAAGATTCTCTATTTATCTTGTATTTTAGTCATTTTAATGACAATATGTATTTGTGTATGTCTGTTTGGGTTTCTTTTGTTTGGAACTCTTTGAATTCCTAGGTCTGGGCCTCTGTTTCATTCCTCAGGTTAGGGAAATTTCTAGCTGTTATTTCTCCTTTTAAGGCTTCTGCCCCACCCCTCAGACCTCTATGATCTGAATGTTTTCCTATTGATGTTATCCTACAAGCCTCTTATGCTTTCTTTGCTTGTTTTAATTTTTTCCCTCTATGGTAGTCTACTTGAATATATACCCCTGACTTATCTTACAGCTCAGACATTTGATGGGAGACTTTTTCCAGCCTACTGTTGAGCCCATCTATTGTGTTCTTCAATTCTATGACTTTTATTTGGAACTGCCTTGGATATTTTCTTTTTTCTGCTTTCTAAAATAAACATGAATTTTAATATTTATTTTGTTTACATTGCTCTATGCATTTTAGGATATTGACAATCAATGTGTATTCCACACCACATCCACCACCAAAGTTCTAGACGCCCTTCACTACACCTTGTTCCCTCTTTCCTTCCTTCCCTCCTCCACCTCCCTGGTAGTCACTGTCTTGTGTTCTGTGAATTTTTTTGTTTTTGTTTTTTCCTCTTCATTTCTTTCTTTCTTTTTTTTTTTTTTTTTTAAAGAAAAGTGTAGTCAGGAATGAAGGTGAGTAGGCAAGCAGGTAGGAAGAGAGAGAAGGAAGAAACTTTTTTTATTATATTTTTATTTAGTTGTTCACACTTGTTCTGATTGCTGGGCTTTCTTTAGTTGTGTAATCTCAGCATTTTTCATAATTGGTGAAATTCTAGACTCAGCACTGTGTAGAGGCCCAAGAGTCTAGATTACAGTCTGGGAGTTGGGATAGGGAATGCAGAGTTTTCCCCGAAAGGCATGAATGTCAAGGCACAAAGAAAGAGACTAAAAAGTTGTGGACCTAGACAAGAAATAGGCCACTGTCCCTACAGAAGCCCTTGGAAAGTGATAACTGATAGTAGGAAAGCACAATCCCCTCTGATAATCCACATGCCTTCAGAGGAGTCAAAGAGCCTGAGGGCCTGGGGGTGGAAGCTTTGAGGGGTACCAAGCAAATAGCAGAGCTGTTCAGCAGTAGCCCCAGGCAGATGAAGCTGCTTTTTCAGTGTGGCCTCTCCAATTATTTTCCCTTATAGAGAGAATTGAATGATTTTGGAATCACTCTGTTAACTGATGCAGACTTGGTTGTCCGTCTCTGTAGAATGGAGATTGGCAACTGTGGGCATAAACAGTCCTGAACAAGCGCACTAATGATGGAGGGGCAAGTGTTTCCCCCAGGGGTCTTCATGCAATGTCAGCTCCCAGTGCCTACACCACATAGAAGCCATGTCTCGTTTCACAAGGAGGCTATATCCCTTTCTACCCCATGTCAAGATGTTTGGTTCAATGAATAAGTCAGTTACCAGGTATGGGGCATCCATTGAAGGGACAAGTCCTTCAGCTCTCAGGAAAGTGTTCCTTTTCTTGATGTATCCCTATGGACCCCAGGGTCTCACATCTCTGATAGGGCAATGCGATGCCAAAATGGATCACTTATGACAATGTATGTCTTCTGTCTTTGTTGAATTGCTAGTTCCCATTCCTTTTCAAAGGTCATAGTTGTTCAACAGGTATAGTTTTATTTTGTTAATAATGAAGAAATAAGCTTGAGATCTTAACAAGATGCCATCTTGGAACCAGACTTCAGTAAGTCTTAGTTCTGTTAATTTTTCATCTTATTTTTAATTTCTGTTCTTCAGATTGAACAATCTCATTGACCTATCTTCAAGTTCACTGATTCCTTTTTCTGCAAGTTACAATCAGCCACAAAGCCCTCTAATGCATTTTTAACCCCAAATTTTCTATTTGGATCTTTTTATAATATCCATCTCCTCAGTGATATGTTCTATTTAGTGTGGTATTATTCTCTAACTTTATTTTACATACAGGAATGCTTTTCTTTAGACTTCCTTTTATTTTCTTTAGTGCTTTAGACATACTTTTATTTACTAATTTAAAGTATTTATATAGGCACACCCTAGTAGAGTAGTGGTTTGGTAGCTGCCTTCTGTGGAGAGTGCATGCATCCCAAGGACCCCGGTTCACATTCCTTCATGTCTCAGGACAGGGATTAACAACTAAATAAAATAAAGTGTTTCTTTCCTCCTTTCTCTTTGTTCCTGCCTGCCTCTGCTCACCTTCATTCCTGGCTGTAACTTTCCTTTAAAAAAATAAGTCTTTGTCTAGTAGACTGACATCAGGGCTTCAATATCAGACAGAAGTTTTTATTCTGGGCAGGCACATATATCTGAAATACTTATGACCTTTGAGGTTCCCAGGAATATGTTGAAGTTTTTTAAAGCCCCCTATGAACATGTTATTTTCCACATGTTCTTTTAAAATCTTTTGTCCATCTTCTTGTTTGTCCCAACTGGTATTCTTTCTGCAGGCAGCAGTGAAGTTAAACCATTTCCCCTGATTGTTTTTGATAAACAATTTTCTCCTGGACAAGCTCTGAATCTGGTTAAATAATGATAGATGCTGTAAATGAGGGTTTTATAGGAATTTCCAAATAGTCAAATAGTGATAGTTCTCTGAGAATAGAAATTTTTAAGGAACTTCAAACCTGGTCAGTTCCATTTGCTGGTTTACAGGCTGCTGATTTCAAGGATACTGTGGAGCTGGGAAAAATGTGAGTAGGAGGCGGGCAAGTGAAAATGCTACAAAAATTACTGTTCATACTACATTTTTGCAGTTCTTGAATAAATACTCCTGGAATTCTTCCAAATTAATTTCTAGAGTTCTGAAAATGTTGATTTTGACAAATTTTTCCTGTGTTCTCTACTTTTATGGAGGAGTGAATTTTTGAAGGTCCTTACTCTGACATTCAGGAAGTCTTGCTCCCCTGTAGTGTTAAAATGACAAGGTAGGCATGCCCTGGTGAAGTAGTGGTTGGGTTGGCCACCTCTGGTCAAGAGCACAGTCCACAAACATCCTAAGGACCCTGGTTCATGTTCTGGGGCAAGGGGAAATAACCAAGATGAACAACTAAAGCAAATAAATAAGAAAACTTCTTCTTCCTCTCTTCCTGCCTGCCTGCCTGCCTACTTGCCTTCATTTCTTCCTGTGCCTTAATAATCATGAGAAAAGGCTGGTTGAGCTCTATGGCAAGGACAATGTCATCGTGGCATTCTGCCTGCTAGGAAGCAGTTAGCTATGAGCAGGGAGTGGGGGAAAGGGTGAATGAATACAGATCATAGAAAGTAGACCTTCCTAATCAACTTAAAGTTCGGGGAAGTTTTCAAAATATATTCATTATATAAAGCATCTGCAGTTTTTACCCCCTCTTGGGCAATCAGTTACTAGATTGCTGTCAGTTGAGTTATTGGAATTCTCCACCTCTTTCCAGGAAAAGCCTGCCCCAAAATGCCCCCAGGTGAGTCAAGGGTGTGGAATTCAGTCAGTCTTATAAGGGTTTGAACTTCTAGAGCTTGTTGTCACAGGTTTCTCTGGGAACAACCTGCCTTCTTCCCTTTGGAGGGGTACTATCATCCACATTTTCACTTTGCCACTTAGCTTACTTGCCCTTTGCCCTCATTTTGCCCACACTACCTTGCCAGTGAAACTTTGCCTCCATATGTCTGTCAGCTAGTGATAGGGAAGGTGGAGGAGGGTAAGAAATGAAGCTATTGTACTTGTGCTCTTCCTAGATAAAGCTCTCTAGTGTTTCAGCCTTAATGGGATTTTATTAGATCAGAAAGGAGGAAAACATTACATCTCTTGTTTCTAGTTTGTCCTCACTTCTGGGATGGAAGTAGCAGGGAGTTCTTTGTTTTCCTCTATTCAACCCATACATTTTCATGAATCCTCTCCCTGGGAAGTTTGTCAGGTGATGGCTTGAGAGTTGCCTGTCTTTCAGGTGGAGGTGGAAGTTGAAAATCTCACTGCTTTCCTAAGGTCTTTGGTTGTTTTCTGAAGCTAACCATTGTAAACTCTTTTAAAAGGTTTTTAATTGTTTTTTTTTTTATTTGTTTCTGAAGCTAACATTGTCAAATCATATAACACTGAGTTTGCTTTTCAAAGGTATCATTGTAAGCTCTTTTCAAAGGTCTTTGGTTATTTCTAATCATTGTCAATCATATAATACTGAGTTTGCTTCTAGTGGTTTTTACTATTAAGCTATTTGAAATCATTCTGCAGAGGGAACTCATCCCACCTTCCACCCATATTACTTTGCCAATAAAACTTGTATTTTCTTTCATTTGAGTTGAGTCCTGGTGAAACTGTGTCTTACCAAAAACGTCTTGGAGTAAAACTCAAGAACACAAGAACTCATCCCACGTTAACATGTCTTCTCCACTGACAAGGACAGATACAGTGCCTATTCCTGGTTCATTATGTTGCTCACTTGAGCAACCCAAAAGTTCCATGCTTCATGTCTTGGAAAAGGAACCTCTCCCCTCCTTTCCTTGCATTCATTTCCATCACTAAAAAATGCAAGAGGTTACTAGATCCATTCAGTTTTCATGCACTCTCAGAGGTTTACTGTTTGGCAGGGTTCACACGGATGCAGCTTGCTGGTGGTTAGGCAGAAAGTGCCCTTAGCACAGACCTAATCACTGATGACTGTGCATTGTGATTTAAACCTGGTATGTCACCACTGTGTTCCTTGGTTCTAATTTCCCCATAGCAGCTTGACAGTCTAGATGCACAATCCAGAAATACCATACCAAGGGGTTGATATTCAGTGGATTAAAATTTGATCAAGGGTAATCAAGACTGTTAGATAACTTTTTCTTTTCCTATGACTTCTCTGAAAACATTGCATAAGACAAAGCACTAACTGTACTTAGCCCAAAGCTGAGACCAGCCAGGTAATGAACATTCTGCTATTTACTCTCTTTCCCTCATACTTGTACCTTTTCCTTATTACTTGATTCCTGAAAGTGCATCACAAAAAAATGGATAACACAGCCTTTGCCCTTGAACTCTTGTTTCCTAGGATTTAATAAGGAGACTGCAGCTTTTTCTGATATTCCTCTAAAATTATTTTTCTTTTCAGATGGGGTGTATCCATAATGTTGATAAAAATAGAATCTTCATCTTTAAAAAATAAATGGAAAGGGAAGATACTAAAGAACATGCTGCATCTGAATGAGAAAGTAAACCAAGAAAGAAGCTATATGAACCCAAAAGACAGACTTCATCACAAATGTGACAAAGAGATGTCCTGGAATGATGGCTGAGACTTGGTATAGAGTAGAACAAGAATATGGAGGTTTGCTTAAAGGAAGTGCTAGGAAAAAAATGAGACTGGTAGGTTTTCTGATGTCTATTATTCTGGAAAATAGGGTTTAATCAAGAGGGTTTAATCTTGTAACTTTTGGAATGTTTGGGAAAAATTTGAAATGTGTACAGAGAGAACAAGAAATAGAAAAAAAGAAGCAATTATTAATTTCAGAAAAGAACAAGCAGACATCATAAAGGAAAAGTAATCAGAAGATAATTTATGTCAAATGTGAACAAGATTACATAATTAAAGTGAACACTGAATATGGATTAGCTAAAAGTTGTAGCATAAATATAATGGGAAGAAAGGATGTGATAGAAGAAAACTAACTCCTTATCTGTCATCACAGGAAGGCAGTGGGTAATATCCAAAATGGACAAGTGAAAACATTTCCATAAAAGCATATGATTTAGAAATATAGGAAAGACATGAGAAATAATTTAATGAGTTGAAAATGGTTGCCACTGGGACAAAGTCTTGAGGGTGATAGCAGGAACTACTGTTTCATTTTGTTTTTTAAAATCTCTTAATTTATTTCTGCCATTTACATTTTTTTAATAGACTATTTTAGAACAGTTTAGAGTTACAGAAAAACTAAGAAAATATTTTAGAGTTCCCATGTAGCCCATGCCCAGTTTCTCCAGCTATTAATATCTTATTTTAGAATGGTACCTTTCTTACAATTAAGGAATAGGCACACCCCTGTGGTCAGCAAAGAGGCATACTGAGCATAGAGCAACTTTACACAAGGAGGAACAAAGCAAATAGTGGAATGTCATTATGAACTGGAGTGAAAGCATCATCAGGGCCAAGATTAGCTATGAATTAGGGATACATGAATGGATTAGAACTAGTGGGTTATTCTAAGGGCTCAGATGCTGAGAATTGAGATAGTCTAAGTGATCAGAAAGTACAAGAGATCAGGTAGATTCTTAGGGAAATAGTATGAGTATCAGAAAATCAGACATCTAACTCAGATTAAAAATGGATCAGAACTTACTTAGGAACAGAACACTTGAGAAAAATAAGCAAACAAAGCAAAAATTGGCATTCAAAAGACATTTTGACTCAGACCAGGGACTATTTCTGAACATAGGAACAAGCCTCCTTTATTATCTACCTTGAGGCTTTTAGCTAGAGTCCTTGAGGCTAGGTTGGATCTCTGGACTGGACTGGAGAGTGAGGTAGCAGCATTTCTAGTGTAATATAAATAATAACTTGGTGATGCATGTCATAACAGTTCAATAAAATGACACAGTTAACATTTTATGTGCTTGATAAATTGAGGCTGGTATTCCTTCCATCTCCAGAAGTGTATAAGGTACTATTTTGAGTCAAAGGATATAAAAAACCCTATTTTCTTCTGGGATATTTTTCTAGAACTGATGGTCCCTACAACAATAATCAAAATTGCTTTCCCACATAGTTTTATAAGGGACAGTGGACGATGGCAAGGCTTTGTCTAATCTAAATCACCCCTTCTGGGCATAAATGTTATTCCTATGAAGAAGTTGAGGAATAGTCTCCACTGTGACCTCCCCACATTCACCCTTAGTTTATTCATTCATGGAAATAACTGGTCAGAAATGGGTTCTCCGACAACTTGGTCATCTTCCCAGGAAAAAAATCTGGTGTTTAATTTGATTAAATAATTAAGTACTTAAGTCTTTACATCTCTAAAATGACCTGCAACTTCAAGGGACCAGGGCAATATGAATTGAATTGGCAGCACACAAGAGTCAGAGTTGGGGGATTTATGAATCATTGCTTTTTTCTAGAGCACAGGGCTCACTAAAGTTCAACATTCTCAATATCTAAACTGATACTATTGCAAATCAAGGAGACATTTGAGACAGGAAGTAGCCTTGAGCCTGGGTAAACATGGTATATTTAAGGAACATGAGGAATTCGTACAGTTGATATTGGAAGTAATAGATTGTTAGAAGGCTATGACAGCAATTCAGAAAGAAATTTTCTCTTGAATTAAGGAGTGGTAGTCAAATGCCCAGATAAATGTCCTCTGAATTGCACTAAAGCTGTTGTAAAAGGCTATCTAAGCAACATGACCTATAAACTACAGAAGGAATTTACTAAGGGAGAAAGAGTCACTCAGTTGAAAAAGCAGTGGAAGTAGTAATCAAATCAATAAGATAGACACTCAGTTTTAACTGAGATAAGATCTTTATATCCAATAGGCCAAAAATCAGAAATATGTGAAATAACTCTGTTTTTTTGACAAGGATTTTTTGGGGTGCTGTGATCTCAAAATTATGGGCAACAAAAGCAAAAGTGGACAAATAGTAAAAATGAGTATGGACCCATTAGAATGATATCTGAACTAATTCTGTATCACGAAATTTTCACTGTATCATGGAATTTTGCGGTATACGTTTAGGTACTTCACTAGTGAGTGCCCACATAGAATTTGATGTTAAAATTAAGTGATTTAAGATTGTAGAAAGTGTTTTTAAGAGTGTGGGAAAGATTAATAAGAGTGTGGCAAGGGTTTATAGGAGAGTGGGAAGGGTTTCTAAAGTCTTAAATATATATAAATAATAAATTATAACGCCGCTACTTCGCAGATTTTCACCTATGGCGGCGTCTCTGGAACATAACTCCCACGACAGGTGAGGGATTACTATATACAGAATTTTAAAAGCACCAAGCTCACAAAAACACTAATTTGCAGAGATGTCTGCATCCCCATGGTTATCGCAGCGCTATTTATAATATCTAAAATTGGAAACTACCTAAGTGCCCATTGTTAGATGAAAAGATAAAGAAGATATGGGATATATACACAATGGAATACTACACAGACCTAAAAAGGATGAAATCCTGTCATTTGTGACAATATGGATGGAAGTCGGGGAGATTATGCTAAGTGAGATAAATCGGAAGGAAAAAGACAAATGCTAGATGATCTCACTCATATGTAGAATATAAAAACATAAAACAAAGCAACAGAGTAAACAAAAAACACCCCTTGGGTATTAACAACAAAACAGGTTACTGGTGGGGAGTGGGGGCAAGTGGTGATGAGGTTCAACAGATAATGGTAAAGGACTTTTGGTGATTTGGTCATGGGCTGGGTGTTGTCATATATTTGAGGAATGGTGAACCTGCACATAAGGGTTTA
Source organism: Solenodon paradoxus (assembly GCA_004363575.1). Lineage (NCBI taxonomy): Eukaryota > Metazoa > Chordata > Mammalia > Eulipotyphla > Solenodontidae > Solenodon > Solenodon paradoxus. Next base: position 572,773 of record RJWH01000380.1, read on the forward strand.
TATTATTTTATAAATCAAAGTTACCTCAATAAATATTTTAAAAAATTTTAAAGGGTCAAACTCACAGCAGCATAGAGTAGAATGGTAGTATCCAGGTACAGAGGGTTGGGGAAAACGGGGAGATATTTATCAAATGGTACAACATTTAAATTATGCAAGTGAAATAAATTCAGGAGAGTTATTGTACAGCATAGAGACAGTTAATAATACTGTAAGGTGTAGTTGAAATGTACTCAATGGTTCTTAAACACTCTCTACATAACACAGAAAAGGTAACTAATGGAATGTTAATTAGTATGATAATAGTAATCATTTCATTATATATGTACCTATATTAAAACATCATGCTGTATCCCATAAAGATGTATATTTTTTGTTAATTATGCCTCAGTAAAACCAGAAGATAAATTATTTTCCCCCCTCCCCCTGTCATAGGTCTTTAACACCAGTCCACAACTCTCATAGCCTATGCTTTAGCCAAGACAGGGGTTAAATTAATTTTTAAACCTATTTTTAGCCAATTAAGTTATTATGAATTCACTATAATGTGTTATACATCAAACCATATTCATATTTTTAGTATCAATAGCTTTGAATTAAGCAATACATTTATGAGACTAGCCACACTTAAGGACTTAAGTTAGTATATGCAGTACTAATCCAGAGCCTAAAGCATATCTCTCCTATTAGATGTGAAATATCTCCTCACATTTCTCCTTTATAGACAAACTTATAGTCTTCACAAAGGCATATTCTCATCCTTATGTCCAGAAACAGTCTCTGGAACAATTTCCCTAAATATTGTACCATCTTGGAACCAGAAGCCAGAAATGGCTAATTCTCATGTGCAATATGGTTGAAGCTTTGCTCTACACAACTTTCCCTACAGTAGCTCCCAGAACACTCACCTGGTTTTATAAACTCTTAGCAAGGGCTTTCTTCATTAAGGGAATTTACCCCATATATATATATATGTATAAAACGTTCCTGTCACCTTATTTCACATTCCCTGATAGAATAGCCCCCTACCTCTTATATATCAGTATTTAAAATTAATACAGCTCTTGGAAAGACAGAAAACATATTCACATCTAATATATAATTTTATCCTACTACTGATAATATGGCTTAGAATTACTGCTATACAGAAACACATTTAGAGAGGTCAAATGCTCAAGGTCATAAAGGGCTTCTGAGTTCTACTTCATTGTTCTTTCTCAACATTGTCTCCTACTTACTTTTTCTGATTCTCCAGTCAAATAGACTATGCAGCCTATTCTTACTACCCAGTAGCAAAATTTCATTACATTCCATAAATCTGTTAGCTAAAGAACATAATTCCTGTTTAACTTGAGAGCCTGTATGTCTTAAGGCAGACTTGTGTTACAATAATTCCTCTAATTTGCAAGCACTTTTCCACATATATTATGTACTTGAAATAAACTAGAAGCTAACTCCTTCTCGGGTATAAATGGAGAAAAAAGTATCTCTCTAGAGCATTATACAACATAAAGCTCATGAAATAATTTGCAGAGGAACAAAGTTCATCCTGCCTAAGCAAATTAAACAATTTTGTTAACCCTGATGTCTTTTTTCAGAAGTGAAATTTATGATAACTGTATTGGCTCTGCACTACATAGCACCTAGAAGCCTTTGTTTGCTCTCAGCTAGCGCTATTTATATCTCAGGATATTGATATTCTTCTACTTAATAAAAAAATCCCAACTAAAAATAAATATCTCACATTCTTTTGAATATGCAAAGTCAAAAAATGAAAATTAATAAAATCATTTACAAACAATTTGGATGCAATCTTATTTCATTCTTTCAATAAGTTTTTATTTTTGATCAATTGATTTATTGCAAAGATGTCAGAAGAGATATAACTGGAACAAGAAATAAACTTGGATAATATTGATATTAAGAATGAAGAAGTAATGCATTTTTAACTCCTTATTGACATTGCTTGGTAAGTATTTAATATCTCTACACAAACTTTCATCATATCCTTGTTGCTATACAAAGGGGGGCAGGGGGTTCAGCGAGGAATAAATTTAGCATACCAAAGGAGACAGTGGTTAGCACATTCTGGAATATCACTATATGCGGAACACAATGGCAACTGACCAGAGTGTTGAACCTGTATTGATAAAAAATGTAGTTCCTGTTTAACTTGTGAGTCAATTTGTGAACCAATATTGATACATTACTGAGTATAGTTTTTAAAGATAAGTTCAGTTATGTTAAAGGAGAAGCTATTTGGGTCCGATACTCAATAATAGGCAATTTGAAGAGACTTAGAGGAAGTAATTTATTATAAAGAGTTTCCTAATTTAAACGAGTGAGACATGAGCATGACTTTTCTGGGAGCATCTAAGAAAGAAGATACCTCACTTTGCAGTGGTATCTTCCAGAAGCCAACCCTCTGTTTCTACAGTCCTGTTGCCACTATAAAAGAAAGTAATTTTAAGATGAAGATGACAACGTAGAAGACAAAAAGTAGTGAACAACGAAACAAAGCAAATTTTGTTTTGATGTCTTGAATCACTGGATGAAACCTTTCCTGAATTTCATTCTGTCTGTACTATTACATATTATTACCTTTAATCAAGTGAGCCAGCACAACTTTCTTACCATTGAATTTACATTGCTTTCAACATGAAAAGTTATAAATATATAATCACTACATTTAAGATAACCTCAGAGTTGTGTTGTTCTCTTGAGCGTTCTCATCAAATATTTTTATGGATGGATATCCAGATCAGGTAGATGTTTACGTGAGTGCCACAATCAAAATTCTGCAAACTTGTTGTGGGCTAGAATTATGAAATAGGATGTTGGGTGATGGCTGTCTTAATTTGGAGATGAGTCAATAGAGAAGCACCATGTTAATTCTAGGTTTGGGGATTTTTTTAGTTGTTCATCTTGGTGGTTCCCTGGCGCTGAATCTTGAACTGGAGGCCATGCATATACTAGACTGCTCCTCCACCAGGGTGCACCTGTTAATTTAGGTTTTTACCATGGATCTACGTTATTTTGACGAGGGCTTTGCAGATGCTTAGTATATTACTTTCTTTAATCAAATGATAAAATTTTTAACAACTACAGAATAAATTTGTGTAAACTCTATTGATGATTTTTGGTTTCCTTTCAGGAATTAGATCATTTCAGAAATTAAGCACCATATATAAACAAAAGGGCCTAAGTATTAGGAGCCTGTTTCCAATGGACTTTTTAAATGACTCAGGTGTCTCTGGAATAACTGTCTTCTTTACCAACAGTTAAAGACTTTTGATCTGCTCATTTGCTTAAGTTTGAATGGGGCAAATAATGGCAAATAAAGTTAGGTTAGTCAAATCAAGTCTCCTGCATTCTTCTGCTCTGACTTCCAAGGTGCTAGGGATATATTTTCAGTGACTCTGTGAGTTTGCTTGTGCTGCTACAGCAAATACCATAAACAACAGGAATTTATCTTCTCATGGGTTTGGAGTCTGGGAAGTATAAGAACAGGGTGCCAGCATCTTTAGTTTCTGATGAGGATTCTCTTTCTGGCTTACAGGAGTCACCTTTTCAATGTGGAGAGTGAGAACTCTCTGTAGTTTCCTTTATAAGGACACCAGTCTTATCAGATGAGGACCCCACACTACTGACCTCACTTAACCTTGGTTACAATTCCCTGAAGGCATTATATGCAAATACAGACACATTGGGGATTAGGATTGCAGCAGATGGATTTTGGTGCAACCCAAACTTTCGCTATTTCTCTGAAAGGATTTTCTTCAGGGCAAAACTAACTCATCTAGTTATCTTAGTCCTTCAAGTAACAAATTACAAATAAGTTCCTATATTTATATGTAAAGTCAGAGAATGTTTTGAGACTAGTGTAAACTACAGTTTTTCTTTCCGGTCAGTTTATCTAGATAGCAGTTAATCAAATTGAAGAATATGTTTGGATTGTTGTCAATTTGGCCACCTTGGAGATGGTGCGTGGATCTTGGTGTCAGTGGTCAAAACAGTGTCCTGTGGTATAGACAGACCTGAGGACACAAACAGCAGGTTCTACAAAATGAGAGCTGTAGCCACAGCTAAACTTCACTCATCCGTACTTCTAAACATGTTCTGAAATAGCCATTTCAGCAGCTTCTGCATGTGAAGATAATAATCAGCAGTATTTTTATTGAAACAGATAATTACTTACGAACATTTATATACACACAAACATACATTTCATTTGTTTCAGAAATCGTCTTCTCTCTTCAACTACTTCCCTGCTTCAACTACAAAAACCTGTTTGGTCTCACATATAAATATTAATAAAAATAACTATGCCTTTTAAGGGAAAAAATGGCAGACTTAGAACTTACCTTTTGACATCCATGCTTGAAAATTACTTTCTCCATTTTATTTATAAAATGGTCATGGTGCCTTTAGAGCTAAATTTTACTTTATTTATCAGTGGTAAAACCATGTTTCTTTTGTGAACTAAGAGTAAAATTGTTGAGTAAAAGTGGATTCTTCCCTAGAAATGTAGGCCATACTGAAAGACGTGCAGTGTGCTGTGACTTGGTTTAACTAATAAACACCAATACAGTTTCAACAATAGCTCTCACTAGAGGACTGTCTTTTTGAAATACATATAAGAGGCTTGGATATTTTGTTCTTCAGATATCATTTGAGATGGTTATTTTATTTAAAAAAAAGGACAGTTCAGGTACATTCAAATCTTTCAAAATTGGTGTTTGAGAAGGACAACAAGAATTTAGTGAAGTAAAATGTATTTTTCACTTGTGGCCTTCCTATAAAAAAGTCTTAGTAAGAATATGAGAACTTCAAATTGGAAGAAATGTGGGTGTGTACTGAAAAAATTTTAAGTCTTCATAGATCTAGTTAATAGATGTTAAAACTAGACTCAGACCTGCAGTGCTTGAATGGGGAAAGCAGAGTGTGCAGCATGCTGGAACACGATCGCCGAAGGTCTTATGGGTCAGAAATGGAATTTTAAAACCATCTCACTGCTTCCTTCGCAAGGAACAACTTGCAAAGAATCAAGTCAGTACAGCATGCTCTGAGGCTAGAGAGTGAGTTAACAACCTGATGGCAACCGCCTTCAAAAGCTGCGCAGGAGTGTGTGCTGTGGGCTCTCTGATGTTCTCCAAGTTTGGGTCATGCATCCCCACCTACTGATCCTCAATTCTGATGAAAATACAACCAAAGGACTTGGTTGGTCCTGAAACAGACTTCTTTGGGGACCCCTGAGGTTAAAGTGTAAGGTTAAAGAAGCTCTAAGTCTAGACACCAATAATCTAGCTTGGTCTCACAAGTCAGCACTCCTACCCACTGCCTCCTGCTGTCTCTGGTTTCTTAAGCTACACCTTCAGGAAGCTGTAATTTATCAAAACTGTGGTCACCTCCTCTCAAGCTGTTTCAGAATCCATGAAATGAGTGTTTAAGGAAGCCAATGTGTTGTTAAACTATGTGGTACCTCTTTTATTACTAATTAGTAAATAAGTAATTCTAAGTGTTACAGTGATGTAGACAGGAAGGTTCTCCCTCATTAATAGGATTTGTGTCCTACAAATATTCAAAAGGTTCTACTAATGCTGCCCTGTAATAGTGCTTGCTTGGGATACAGTAAAATATTTTTTGATTGACTAATCAAAGCCACTAAAGATTTGAGTTCTTTTCACATATTTCTTGCTTCCCAAGATTAGAAGGAAATGCAAGGAAAAAGATCTCTTTAAACTTGGAGGAAAGATGGAAATTATCTGACACGGATTGACGAAGGACAAAGTTTAGATACATCCAACTATGCTGAAAAGGAGATTCAGAGGAGGAATATAAATTTCTTAAAAGGACTGAAAATATTTATATTTGCCTGGTAGTGATTATAAAATTATCCTCAGAGCAGAATTTAAGGAAATAGAATATCCATTAGCTACTGGTAAAATGAATAGCATAATATAGTTTCTGGCAAAGGAAACTCATGCAGTTGATATTTACATGGGAAAATACTCATTTCTGAATTACAATTGAGTTTGGAGAGACCTTTGAAAAAGCAAAATGCTTTCAACCATGCCTGGTGTGTTATTTTGATTAAAAAAAAAATAGCCCCTCAGGTAAAATTTAAATATTTTTTCCAAAAGTCATGTTAGTATACATTCTGGAAATGCAAACAATTGCTCTGAAGTACACTCATCACTATTAGCAATTAATAGTAATAATGGCAATTAAATATTTATATAAACTATGGGCACAATTATTTTCCTTTAAAATTTACTTTGTAATCAAGTAAGTATACTTTCCACCTGATATTAAACTGTGCATTGGTGAGTGAACATTTTTTATTTAATATCATTCACATTTTTGATGCTTATTTGTATATTTCTATTGATGTAATAGTTTGCAAGAAAAAGAGCTCATGTCTCTGCCTGAAGGTAGAATCTTATGAATATGCAAATCATGTTTTGATGTGATGAAGTTTTTCTTTGGAATGGAACTGTACCCTGTTAAGTTACATTGAATATTAACCATCGCTTAGAAGGATACAAAGCGTATGAGATCATAAGTTTTTAAAGAAAAATAAATATCTTAGAAACGGTTGTTTTCTGATTAGAAAATGTTACATTGTTGAATCTGGTCTTCTCAATTTAGGTTAATGCTTTGCTATTCAAAAAAACAATAACTACCATTTAATTCTTATTGTGCAGAAGAGTAGTGAACCAGTAACATGAAAAGCTGTTTGGATTGTCTACCTTATATGTTATAGTGTGTGTACTCCTTAAATTGCAAATTCCGGGGTATATCATTTAACAGTTTTAGGTTAACCTGGTATGATGTATACAGATAGTCTCTAAATATTTTTTTTTTGGTGAACTCTACACGATAACCAGTACTATTTGGTACTATAAAAATATCCCACTGGTATTTAATTTTAACCCTAGACAAAAATCTTGCACAAAAACCCAGTGAATTATTAGGGTGGGGACTTACCAAGATGGAAGCAGTATCTTAGACACATTGAATGTGTGTTTTCTGTTCAAAGGCACAATGACCCTCAGCTTCAACTACCAGACCAAAGGTTCTCAAAGTTTGGTGGGCATTGAAAACACCTGGGGATATTAATAAAAATACGATGACCAAGGTTCTACCTGCTGTCATGAGCCCTGCCTCTGTGTTCTTTTTTGACTCCCTAAGATTCTGACAGATGCCAAAATTTGGGAACTTCTACACTAAACAAAAGTGTAAAAGAAAATATTAGGATAATAAAAGGTAGCCTGTGAAGTAGGTCAAGCATTTCCAAAATATTCGAGTTTTATAGTGAATTTATATAGAGTTTAGTAGTCTATGTATCTAATATGAAAAGTAAAGTAGTTATACAGACAATTGCTTCACGTGATCATTTCTGTTTGTGCTTATTTCTTTTGTATTTTCGTATATGACATATATTACAATTTCAAATGTAAAAAGGGATTGATAAGCCTTGTTACAAAAAAAGAAAGAAAGAAATCTGTTTTCTTTCTCCCTGTTCCATTTCCTCTTTTCTCAGCATTACCGCTATCATTTTTGGCTGAACTTCCATGTCTCCATATGACATGCTGCATAGCCTCTCCTTGTTTTCACAGTTTTAGGTAATATCCATATATCTATTGCAGTAGAATTTGAAAATCTAGCTCCTTTCCCTCCTCAGGCTCCTATGACACATACTCAACCTCCCCATTTCCTCATTCTCCATCTATATATTAACACCTCAATTTTGTTTTTACATTATTATTATGACTATGTAAACATTATTCATACTGTGCCAAGTAGTGAGTTGGGATTTCTTTGCCTTTCCTGCACAACGTTTTTGAATTAATCATTTTATATTGTTTGCTTTCTTAGTTTTTGGACTTATTTGTCACTAATTTCACCCCAACTCTATAACAATTATCTAAATTTCTCTCAAGTATATTTGGATGCAGTAAATATTCTGTAAATTTCATTCCCTTTCTCAATTCCATCTTATGAAAGAGATTTTCCATGAAGCCTTCTTAATTCCTTCATTCTAGGTGTGTTCCTTTCTCAACCCTCCCCCATGAATGTTTAGAATCTTCCTTTACTTTGGTCTTAGGATTCTTTTTGCCTGTTCCTCTGCTAATTCTCTTGTATTCTCTTTCCGGTTTTTTTTTTTTTTTTTTTTTTTTTTTTTTTTTTTTTTTTTTTTTTTTTTTTTTTTTTTTTTTTTTTTTTTTTTTTTTTTTTTTTTTTTTTTTGGAGCAAATCCTCAGGCGTTCTTCTGAGAGAAGAAACACGGAAAATAATGAGATCTGGCATGCCTGAAAACGTCTTTATTCTATCCTGAATCTAAATTTATAGTTTTTCTAAGTATAAAATTCAAGTAAAGAAATTATTTTGTTTCATGATTTTGAAGGCTTTGTTCCATGGCCTTTAAAATTTAGGTAGTGCTATTTAGAATGCCAATACCATTTTCATCACTGATCCTTTGTGACCTTTCTGTGATTCATAGTTTTCTGAAAGTCTGGTATATATCCTCATTGTTATTCTGTCATTCAGTAAATTACTTCAATCATGAAAACACATAGAAAATCATGTGTTTCAGACATGAGCTATTGTCTTTTATCTTTAATAATTCCTTCCCCTTCTGTGGTAGGAAGAATTCTAAGATGGCCTCCGTGATTCCCACTTCATGCCTTTATAGAACCTTCTCCCCTTCAGTGTAGATAGGACTTTAATTTCCTTCTAATCAATAGACTATGGCAATGAGGATAAGATAGGCTCCCCCAATTATTTTATTATGTTATATGATAAAGGTGAAGGGACTTGTAAATATAATACAGATCCTTAATTAGTTGACTATAAGTTAAAGAGCGATTTTCCTGGGTGGACTTAACTGGGTCAGGTGAATCTTTTACAAGAGGGTCTAGAAGTAAAAACTCTTTCTTGCTGGCCTTAAAAACTCAACCTACTATAAGTTCTAAAGCTGATTTAAAAAAATGAATTCCTTCAACAAGTGTGTGAGCTTAGAAAAGGATACTGAACCTCCAAAGAAACTCCAGTCCTAGCAGCTTCTCTGATTGCAGCCTTGTGAGACCCTGAGCAGAGCACCCAGCTAAGGGGACATGGACTCCCAGCCCATAGGTACTGTGGCATAATACATTTATGTCATCTCAAGATACTAAGTGTATGGTATTTTTATGCAGCAATATAAGACTAATACATACTCTCCCCTGTTTGGATTTTGGATTTCCTAGACTATTTTTTTCCTACATGTAATTTAATATTCTACATCTGTTTTCCTGTTCTACATTCTAGGAAATGTCCTCAGAAATTTTTATCTTCTAATCCTTCTTAATTGTTTTTTTTCTTTCTGCTATCACATACATGTATTTAAATTTTTCCAACAGCTTGTTCTGTTCTCTGAATATTCTAATTTTATAGTATCCTATTTTTGTTTTATGGCTGAAGTATTATTTTTCTTTTCTGTGGATATTAATGGTGTGATTTAAGTTTTATTCATGGAATTTTCTTCTCCATTTCCTGCAAGTTGCTTATATTTGTTGCTTTATTTTAGTTACTTTAGTTGTCAAAGGTTACTCTAAGATGAATAAGACAGTGGGCATTTCTGAGTGTGTGTGTGTGTGTGTGTGTGTGTGTGTTTGTAGTGAGTAGGGGTGTTGGGTTGAAAGTGCAGAAGTGTTTTACCCACAGTTTTACTTTAGGGTGATTTGGCTTGGTTATTTAGTTGAAGAGACTGGAATATCAGTATCTTCAAACCTTTTCTTAAAATTGGTCAGATTCTGTAGGGAAGGATCCTCCAATTTCCTTGGTGAGGGAAAAAAGCAGTCAAGTACTATTCTGAAAAAGGTGGCAGGGGTGGGAAGGGGTAAACAAAGAACACTAGAGTTTTCAGCAGTTTGCATGCACAATTTTACTAGTTTTCCCTGCTTCCAATATCTTATCCTCACTTTGAACCCCTACCCAGCCAGGAGATCCTGGATTTTACTTTCCCCAGAAAATCGAGTCCTCTGTCTTTGTTGGAGGAAGGGAAGGAGAGTGAAGATTGCTTGGATGCTAGGAGCTGAGGACATCAGTGATGGATCTGACAGCTTTCTGGACTTTTCAGCAGATCTTTTATTTTATCCACCCGTCTTCAGTCCTATTTCCATAAATATCTAATGCTGCCAATCTCTGGTGGAACATTGTTGTCTGTCTTGTGCCCCCTTTAACTAGCTTTGGAATCTGTATTCTCATGTCCATTAAATTCTTATTACCGCTCACTCACTCACTTTCTAGTCTCTAGGTTGTTGGTTTGCTTGTTTTGTTCTACTCTTCCATTCTCTCTGTTCTCATTGATTTTTGCTTCCTAAACATGTCTCCTACTGCCATTTCTGGGATTTGGAGAAAAAGTAAAAGTAAGTATATTTATTGAATTTGCCATATTTACCAAAAAGTTATTTTATGCTTCACTGGAAACACTTTTGGTTTTGTGAGAAAAGATTATTGCAGCTACTGCTCTACTGGAAAACAGACCTACCAAAGACTCACTTATCTTATCTTTTCTGAGATCTATCCAAGAAAGTACTTTTTTTTTTTTTTTCCTCAAAAATCTTTGACTCAGTTCAGTAAATGGATTAAACAATTTTAGAAAATGGTTCTTTTCTCTTGGAAGATAAGGAACATTTATTTGTCAATAACTATAGAGTCTGACAGAGTAAATGCTTTTTCATTGATAATTAATTTTTCATGCTCACATAAAGCTAGCAACTTCCACCTGAAGAATGATTATTTTATTGTGGATGATTGTTGCTTGACGCTGAGGTTTCTTTCTGTTCATGGCTTTACTCCGCTGCTGACAGATCAGTCCATCAAACCAGAAGTGCTTCTAACAGAGTGATGAAGAGCCAACATTGCTTTTATCATCTTTATTTTGTTTTTAGGACTTGTTCATGTGGCACAACATTTAAGTCCTTTTGTAGATGTGAGAGAATTTCATAATGTAAGAATGAACTACTTAAAAATATAGTCAGATATATTTGGCAAGTTTGAGGTTGAGAACATCATCAAAAAGATCATCACAATTGCCATTTAAAAATCCTTGTCTCTAGTGTCATTTTCACATCTTTTGGATTCTCCCAACATCTCTAACTTTGGCAAACATGGCCCTGCAATGTTTGCTTTCATTTAGAAGTGTTATGAAATTCATTTCTGTAAGCAAAGTGCCCCAACAGTGCACTCAAGGGACTTTCAAGTCAGAAACTCCTGTTTCTGCATAATGCCACCTACTCAGAGAAGACATTCCTGCCCGCCTTATCTAAAACAGCCTGAAGTCTGTAACTAGGTTCTATTTTCTTCACAACACTATCACTGCCTGAAATCACGTTATTTATTACCTGCCTACATGAAACTGTGTAAATACCCCACCAGAGGCAAATTCCATCAATGCCAGGGCTTTGTTTCTCTTGCTCTTTGTTAAATGCTCAGCTTTGTGTATTTGCCTTTATACTTCTGTTTTTGGGTCCAACTCAGCCCTGCCACCCCACCCCAGCTGTTCATTTTATTTACTCCTTCATATTCTTTGTGTCCCAGTTCAAAAATCACCTTCTCAAAGAGACCTCCTTGACCACTATGTCTAAATTTGGTCCCTTATAATTACTGTCTGTTTCCATCAGGGTCTTAAGTTGCAAGCAATCAAAAGTAACTCCAGTTGATTAAGCAGAAAAGAAATTTAATAAAAGAATATTAAGTGACTTACTAAATTGTTGAGAGGGCTGGAGAGGTAGGCTTTAGTTAAGCTTCCAGAGCAGCCTCCAGAACTGGTCTGATAAAGAAATATCTCTAGCTACCAAGAACAAGTAGTGCCATCTATTACCTTGTACCTCAGATATAATGAAAGGGAGAGAGACACAAAGAGAGAGGAAAAAGCAGGAAAGGGGTGGGGAGAGAGAGACTGAAAACTGTTCATTTCTGGAGTTTTAGAAATACTCCATTTTTGCCTTCTCCAGCTTCTAAAAGCCTTCAGCATTTTTTGGCTTATAGACAATTCCCCCATCTTCAAAGTCAGCCTTAGTAGCTGAGTTCTCCCATTTGAATCTGTCCTTCTGTCTTTTTTATTTTTACTTTTGCCCAGCTGGGAAAGGTTCTCAGATTTTAAGGGTTTGTATGATTAGTTTAGTTCTATATAGAAAATCTGGTTTAATCTCCCTCTCTCAAGATCCATATTCTTAGTCATATCTGCAAAGTTCTATTTGCCATGTAGGGTAGCATAGTCACAGGTTCTGGGAGAACAAGGTATGAATATCTTTGGGGGTTAATATTCTTCCTACCACCATGATCTTGTCTGACTCCATTGTCAAAGCCACAGAATCTCAAATAATGCCTGCCACATACTCCCACTTATTGAAGGAATGAGGGAACCTAAACAATAGCAGAACAAATGAAGTTCTCTGTCTACTGTCTCACACCCAGACTGTTTTGTCTGATGGCAGAAGTTTTGGATAACAAGACTCCATCAACAACAGTCCATTAAGGAACTTACTGGCAAGAATGCTGTACCCAGACTTACTGACTTACCTACTCAGTGTCTCATACAGAATTTTGACATGGAATGCCAAGTCACCTACTTCCTACTTGTCCTGACTATCTAAACCAGATGTAGATCATGTGAAACTTTCTTGAAGACTTGGGGTTGCGAAAACCGATGGAATTTCGGAGACAAGCAAACACCCATACAAATGAATTCAAAGTGCCTTTGTTCAATAAAATCATGGCACTGTGACTACTCACACAACTGAAACCTCCCATTTAGTATCCTTCTCAGTGAAATAATTAGACATACCCACTTGTAAGCAGACAAATATTTATTAAGACAGACACCCACAGTAATCATGACATCTTTTCTCAGGGAGCCAGTTTTCCTGCTATAATTTAAAGTATTGTATTCTGCTAAAACAACCATGGATCTGTTATGGTGGTGAATGAAACAATTTCTTAATTTTCAAGGAAATCAATCACATTATTTAAAACATATTTTAGACTTGCTACTTTGGGTTACCTGTTCTCTGCCACCACTGGTGTAATCCTATTGATGGAGTTTTACCCCCTAAAAAATTCCTTTCTCTACTACCAGTTAGGGAGTACTTTGGTGACAAATGTCAAGAAAGCTGTTCTAAATCTACCTCAAATGCCAATTGTTTGTGTTATGAAATAGTTTGTGTGAGAAGATACAACAGTCTACCTTTTGATTTTTCTGGGGTTAGAACTACTCATCCATGAAAGATGACTGAAAGGTGGTATTTTGTAGCTATCACTCAAGGTTAACAAGATCCAGATTTCTCTAATAAAATTTTGAATGTCACAGATTCCCTAGGTCAAGAAATTGCCACCACCATCCTTAGGCAAAAAAGAGGCAAACATTTCTTCAATCATCTTCCCACCTACTTTTCTATAGCTATTCAGAACCTAAAGATAACCAGAAGCTTGCTGCACATTCTAGGATGTTTACTCCAAATTCTCCGTGCTCTGAGATTACCTCTTACCTTGTATTGCTCTTCTTCTGTTTACTGACCTGCATCTTCATCTTGAACAATAACACTGAGCTATTGCTAAATAATAGCCTCCTAAAACAAAAGCCAAAATATGGATTATTCATCTAAAGTAGTTCATACTAAAAGATAGATGGCTGATAAGTATGTTGTTTATACTTTGATAGGAGATCAGTTACCCAAATTAAGTCATTCAATGGGATAGGTATTCTGTTTTGCTCACTCTCAGACCTCTAAAATGGTGCCTGATAGAAAATGAGTACTCAGTATTTGTTAACTGGGACAATAGTTGGGTGATAGTTTTGAGTAAGAAAACCATTTTAATGCTTCCATTTTTCTTTTATTGCCTATAGCCTTACTTATTTTGACAGATAGAAAAATAATGGGTTGTTTTTTTTTTTTTAATTTCTCTGTTCTATTTCATAAAGCTAAAGATTTGCTTAAGTCTTATCAATATTGCAATATCATAACAAAAACATAGAAGGGCTGTTTGTTTAGGTATTGGGTAGCTTTTGTTGTTTGGACTTAGAAATTTTCTCTTCCTCCAAAGATGTTTTCAATTTTTCTCTTTAGAACTGTTTGGCACATACTCTAATAAAAGAATAAGTCTATGAATGGAGAATTCCGAATCAACTCTCCATAGCACTGAACACTAATCGCATTGAACTGGGAGGCAGTGTGTAGGACATAGGGTCTAAAACCAAAGTCCAAGCTTCCAATTCAGGCTCACTGAGTTTTGTGATATAATGAAAAACATTTAATTGCTTCGATGCATTATTTTCTCCCACTATTGTCACATCTTACCCCAAAACTGCTAACTTATGAGGTTTAAGATCTTTGATTAAACTTATGCTAAATTGTTCTTAAAAAATTCAGAATAGCAATTTTGATACACATTTTACAGGTTATCACTGCACTACATTTCCAGAAGGAGATTAAGATGCAATATGTAAAAACTACCAGTTACGTGGTTGCAATGAGAAATCCTAGAATGTAATCCTTCCTGCTATATTTTTAAGTGAGTTCATCCATGTTCCGGGTGAAAACTAAACACAGAAAATAACATGGCCTCATGCTTAAGGGGAAATGCATAATAATGCTCACTGGGGAAATGGAACAATCGAGATGTAGCTCTAACACTGTATGTAGCCAGTGATCCTGCTTACCAGAACTCTCTGGCCCACTTCTCCTTCCTTTTGGCATCCTTTTCTTCTGGGGGTACACTTGCACTGTTAAAGAGTACAAATAGCTATCACAAAAGGAACCTGGTAAAGTGCTAAAGCATTTTACCCAGTGGGCAAGGAAATGAATTACATAACTATAGAATGGAGTGCAGGAAAATGTGTAGAGACAGGAGATGCATAAAAAGAGACCTTGTGCATCTTACTAACTTGGACATGAATGAAAAAAAAAAAAAAAAAAGTATCTTATCCTCTCACTTTTCCCCTGCCTTATTTTTCTGGATAGTTTTGAGAGCTTGGATTTCTTCAGTGATTCATCCTTCTTTGTTTCACTTTGTTTTGGGTTCCTTTTTTTCTTTTCCTTTCAGTTTTCAAGTTCCCATCGCAAATTCAAAAAAGAAGAAAACAAATCACAGGTCTGGGATTTGCACATGACTCTGCAAGGCTCTCAGTCTCTCTAGTCTTGTGTTTCATCATCTGCAAAGTGGGTAACACTCGCTCAGGCACAAAATAAGCACATGGGGCTAGCAAGTGGAGAGATGCAGCAAAATAAACCTCTCAAGTGTCCTCATCACTGTTTCTCTATTCAAATTTCTCTTCATCTTGGTGCCTCCCGGTGGAGCAGCAACTAGATCAATCACCTTCAAAGGAGCACAGGCCGCATACCCCAGGTTCAAGTCCCAGGTCTGGGAGCAAGCAACCAGTGTGAACAATTAAATAAAAATAAAATAAGATGCTTCTTCTTCCTCTCTCTGCCTGCCTACTTGCCTTCATTCCTGCGTACATCTTTTCTTCAAAAAAATTTCTCTTCAACTCAATCTGAAGCTTTGCCTGTTGTATGACTCCAGGGCCCAGGCCTTTTCATCTGTTTCCTTCAACCACAGCTCTCTGACTCACCTAACCTCGTTCACATTATTTCATTTGCCTGTATTGACATCCCATTTTATTCTTTCTACTTCTCTCATATTTTTAATTTAAATGAACTAATAGCTCATCAATATCTATGATTTAAAAACACACACACACAAAATTCCATCCCTAACTAAGATTAAAATGCCAATTCTAATTCTTCCATAAATTGGAGCCATGTGACATTTTCTTTAAAACCTATTAATCAAATCCACAAACAAGAAAGCTTACTTTTAATATACTCACTATAGTTATAGACTTCTTTTTTGCTCTCTCTAACTGGCCTTCTTTGAAATATCCCTTTAAAAAACTCCTCTTAAATTTATAGAAATAGAGTAAGGTAAATAGGACAAATCCCTGAAAGTCACTAACTCAATTCCATAAACAAAAAGTTCAAATCTCACAATACGTCCAGAATATATAGTTTCTCGTTGAGTCTAGTACACCTACTGTAACAGTGTCCATGCTTTCCCTTGTTTGATTCTTTATAATTGTTTTAAAGATAGCAAATTAAAGAAAGCAAATGGTGACACTGGGCTGGAGTTCTCTGGTGGAAAATTATAGATATCAAAGGATCTTTTAAATATGCCTTACCTAGCTGCTATTTATCACCAAACATACCAAATGTTTGTAACGTGTGACTATTTTAAAACAAGCCTATCATAGTATCTGAGAACAGAGGTGAGTCAATGGTTTGCAAACACCCCTTTGTTTCTTTACATGAATTTAGCTACTGATATATCTTTTTCAATGAATGAAAGAAACGTGAGCACATACAATAAAGGAAAGCAAAAATTACCAGGTTTGGACTTCACTTCACAGTCAGAAAGCTTCTGTGGAGTCTGCCAGCAGGGGATCTTCCGTATTAATACCCTACCTGGAAGAACTGACATGTTGAAAATGAGATTAACACCTTCTTGTTTTACATTAACTAAGGCTAAAGTGTCATTTGCCTTATCAGGAGAAAAACATTCAATACCGAAATGATAGGGTTGCGAACAAGGTATGGTCCTAAGAAATGTTCAAATATTAAGTCGGATAGTTTTGTGGTGGTGGTATTGGTCATGGAAAGCCTTTGAGGATAAATGCCTCGTGCAAATAAAAGCCAAAACAATGAGGATGACTCAAAAGCTCCATCCACACACACGTAGCACAGCAGCTCCTTTCCAGGACAATGTTAATCGACATTTAGCTCACAGTAAACAACTTGTCAGAGCCCTAAAAAAATTAATAATAATAAATTAATGAATACTCCATGTCAAAGTGTACAGATAACTTGGTATTTGTTGCCAATTCCAGACTTGCCTAGAAACAGAAGAGCTAATATAAATGATTTATTCATTCAGATATAAGATAGCACTTTTTAATTCCCTCACTTCACAATCCATCTAGTTATGTATTTGCTAAAGATGAGCATTTAGATGAAAAAAAAAATTAGAAATTCGAATGTAGACCAGTCTCAAAATCATTGTCAAATGCAAGTGGAAGTGGGTTGGGAGAAGTGGACCAGGAATCACCTGATGTCCCCTGATCCAGAAGGACCCCAGACAGGAAGTGGTGGGCTTTCCAAAGGTTCAGAAGGCCAGAGGTCAGCCCCACTTCATCCTCAGGTGGTGCTCTCCCTCAGCTGTGCCAGGCACACTCCGAGGAGTGGCAGCGAATCCAGAAAGGAGGAGGTAATTTCTTTGTCCTCCAGGCCTCAGGCTTTAGTCGCACAGACACAACAATAGCTAGATTACTAAGCCAACTCCAATCAGAGAAGAGACATAAACACCTGTGATGGGAGCCTCCAGGGAGGGTGAATAATTCTCCTGCTAAGATCTGAGACAATTTTCTGGAGGAGATAGGTCGTGAGCTGGATTCTGAGGATAGGTAGGATTTTTACAGGTGAGAACGGAAAGTGGTAGAACAGACCACTTCACTCTATTTCAACACCATGATCATGCAGAGCATCCTGGCTACTTAGACACGGAAAATATCTCTCAATGGAAGAGATGTTATTACAGAAAACACTTTCCGCAATCGACTTTTTAAAGAAACTATACACATATACTGAATATAAAAATGGTTAGAAAAGGACACAAATTGTAAGTTTATTCTGCTTGCTAAATGCCTACTATTCAGATCTTAAGAATGAAACAGACCCATAGCTATTGTTTCTTTTCATTTCAGAGCTTCTAATTGCTGCTATCTTATAGGGTCTCAGTGAGAAGGAAAGAGGAGGGTGGAATGAAAAAGCATGTGATTTTCAGGAATGCCAGCAATGTGAAGTTGGAATCCCACTCTAACCACTTTCATTCACTGTTCCAAAGGTGACACTGGTCCTTGTGCCCAAAGGGAGCTGGAGGAGGACAAGCAGTTTTAAGGTAGCACAAAGGAAGGCAACTTAATGCCTCCCTAAGGAGAAGCTGCAGAGGGTTGTGCTGGTGGAGAGAATAGTAATAGCAATAATAACGGAAAAAGAAAAAAAGCGTGGGGGTGGGATGGAGTGGAGTGGAATGGGGAAGGGTGTGGAGGGAGGCCTGGCAACCTGAGATGAGATGGGAGGAAGAGGTGCTGGTAACTTTGCAGGCATTTGAGGAGGATTTTTAAGTGATGCAGACCTAGGGGACAAGGGAAGCTGCAAAACTAGATGCAGGGACATATCCAGGGAGCTTCCAGAAATAGTGGAGCGTACACGTTACATCATCAGGATCACTGAGCCCCAAATTCTCTGGGGAAGTCATGTCTTTTTTATACTAGATGTTTTGAAGCTGAGCTTGGGGGTGGAGTGAAAGAGGAGGGGAAAATCACTAGGAAAAATTAAGCAGTCTGAAAGGAGTGTAAGATGACGAAGATAAATGTTTACCTCTCTGCTGCATTGTATCTCTTGAAATGAAACTGTTTTTGAATAGCGCTGCATGGGTACTGCAAGAATGTGGGCATTGTGCACAAATTGACTGTCTCAGATGATTTGACACATTTTGATTTCTGCTTAGGAAAATATCTGTTAATCCTATTAGAAAGAAGAGAGGGTCCTGAGCAAGAATCTAAGAGATGAAATCTCTCACCATCTTGCTCACAGTCTCCAAAGCCAAGGTCTTAAAGGCTCAGTGATTTCCACAAGAGCCATGGCCTCATCTCTGTTCTATATGGCATTACATCAATGTCAAGAAAGAGCCCGTCTTCTCCACCTCCCCACCATGTCATGGCACTGACTAAAATCAAGACGCCATTGGAGGGCTGCCCTCTCCTTGGCGAACTAAAGCAGAAAGAGGCCTTATTTGATGCTCTCTCTTCTTGTAATTTTCCTTCCGTTCTTCCATCCTTCCTCCTATTCTTTTCTTCCTTCTCCCTCCCTCTCTCTCTCTCTTCTTTATGTGGCTGGCTGTTTGCTAATATCCAACTCCAAACCATTCTGTGTGTTGGGAAAGGAAACTTTTTATTGTTTGGTAACTCCTGGGGGGGATATGTGTCTAGGATGTTGTCTAGGCCAAGTCTCCCTGAGGCAAGTTAACTCCCTCCACCCTGCTCTCCCAGGGGAAGGCCGGCAACCCACACTTGAATACCAGCCACCCTTCTTATGGGGAAAGTGGATCTCTGTTCCTGCCCAGAAGTACCCTTGCTTTTCACAATGGTGTCCCTCAAAGTTGTAATGCGACTTATTGGGACCCATTATCTGGAATCTGAATCTATAAAGGACAAATTAGGAATCAGGGAAACAGAAGGCCTCCCCCCATCCAGCACATCCCTCTTCCACCACCCCCGAAACCCCCCCACCTCACTATTTTCTGAAAAAAGCTTCTTCTTCAAGCAACACCCAAGTCTGATCAAAGAGTCTGTTCATCTGTCTCAAGAGCCAACACTGGGGCCCAGCGTGTAGTTAAAAATATGCACTCACAGTCCTAGAAAATTGTATTCATTAAACTCTACCTACAGGTCCTCACCCAGAATCTGCTCTGCGCCAAAGCAGCATGCTGCTGCTAATCCTCCTTTATAGATTAAGCAGTAAAATAAAGAGGGTGGGGCTGAAAAGCAGGGGAAGTCTGCACACGTGTTTGGAAAAGAAGAAAAGGAAAAGCACAGGGATTTCTTGTTCTCTCCATCATGTTCTGAGTTGCCAGTATTGTCCAGACACCACTGAGATATGCAGGGCTTTTTCCCATTCACAGTATTTTCACTTCCACAGGGTAAGTGCTCCATATAAAATGGGAATTTAGACACAGATCCAACAAACGCCTTTCAAACTGTGGCACGTTGTTATTTCGGGATCCCACCTCTCCCTCATCTTTACAAGTAGAGGAGGAAAGAACATAATCACTAGTGACATTACTGAGCACCTACTATCTGCTCAGCACTGTGGCAAATGTGTTGTGTCCATAATCTCTGGTCCTTTTTCTAAGATCTCTCTGAAGTAAGTATTCATGTCACCACCATTTTGCAGAGGATGACATGAAGTTTGTAGGTGAAATAACGTGAGCAAGTGTGGCAAAGCTGGAATTTGAACCTAAAGCTTCGAGAGCCTGGCTCTTAATGTCTATACCATAATGCTGTCTTTAAGTAGTTTCCATAAAAATATGGTTTATGGTTTCCTTTAAGGTTTTGGTGATTGCACCTTAATAATAATTCCACCATTATCTTAATCTTTACAATCTTCTGCAATCAAATGATTCCTTGAAGCCAGGGGCTGTGTCTCCCTTACCTTTGCAGCCCTTAAAACAAAGTGTCTTGCACAGGATAGGACCTAAATAATTATTTGTTGAAATGTACTTTACATGATCTCTGTGTCTAAATAAAGCCCATCTAAACAAGTCCATTTCCCAAACACTGGGGTTTTCTTCTTTGTAGACATCCTCTTCTTCTTATTTTGTTTTCTAAAGGTTGATTTTGAACTGGAGGGACACTGTAGTTGTCTTGTCACTTAGCGTGATTTGAAAGTGAGAGTCTGTAGTGCTTTAGCCTGCCCTCAGCAATCAGGCCCCACACTCGTGAGGCTCTGATTGTAGGAGTTGCCTTATTTGCATTGATGAGGATGAGCCAGCTGCTAGAGCATACAGAACTGCACCTGACACAATCACCGAGTTCAGGATTAGCGCGGGGAATCAGGAGTCCACTGCGCTGCATGGCAATCTCAGCCCTACATTAGAATCACTCATGCAAAATGACCCAAATTTGCAATGAGTGCAATTAGCAACCCAAAGATGCATGTTAATTTGGGAGCTGATATTTTCTTGCATTTCCCGAAATTGAAAATCATAAATATACTCTTTCCTAGTTGAGTCTGGGAATAAAAATAATTCAGGGGATTGTGGATCTGTAAAAAATGTGTACACCCCAGAAAATATGGATTTCTCTGGGTAACTTGTCCTCCCCCTACTCCTCACCACCACCCGAGGTATTAAGTTTAGCATTAAATAGAGTAAGAGCTTTGTGGTGCTGTGTTGGTTTTTTGAATCAGGAGAAAACAGCTATTTACAAGGATAAAAATAATAAAAATCACAATAGCCTTAATATGTGGGAAGGGAAAATTTAAGCTTTACAAAAGGGATTTGAGATTTTCTATTGTATATTAATATTTCTGAGGTTATGTTTGGGTCATGTACAAACACAGATACACTCAGTGATTTCAGGATTTCCTAAAAGTACAGGAGATTATGTTGAATTTTTATTAAACAGAGTTTATAAATCAAATTGAGATTCTCAAACCCTGGGCTATGCTTCCATACGTTTGTAGTCTATAGGTTTTGAAACGCTCACCTATACTTTAGGAAAAAAAAAAAAAACACAACATTTTGCAAAAATTGAATAAATGATCATTCGAAGCAAAAGCATGCAGTTCAAAAGCTAAACCTCCCATTGGAGAACAGAAAATTTAATGAGCTTTTAATGGAATGCAATGCTCAGAGTAGTAAATTATTTGTTAGTTGACGATGCAATCAGCATGCTGATTAAGGTTGCTTGGTTTTTTACTAAACATTAACTGAATGAAAACGGGTAGTCCTTGTTCTGCTTGGGGGGCTTTAAGGAAGCAAATGGACTTTCAGAACAGAGATTGTCAATAAAGGTGAGTGCACTCCAGGTGTCATTTGAATATGATGATAAAATACTTCTGATAAATATTTAAAAGCATTTTAAATCCACAATGTTCGCCTAGTGTATTGTGGACTCTGTTTAAAGAAACAGTGGGCCTTAGCAGGCCTAACAACAATCCCTCTATTTCTCTCTAGAAAAAAATATCTAGATCTGCTTTCTTTTATTGCAAAAGAGGAAAAAAATAGGGGGTGGTGGTGATGGTATGCTTTGAAAATATAACCCTCGGATCAGGAACTGTTTGGGAGTTTGAAGTGTAAATCTAAGAAAAGACAAAAAAAGGACAAAAATCAAAACAAAGGAAAATATTCTGGCAGCAAATAAGAGGCATCTGTTTCTATGGATTGATTAAAATAAAAAATTAATCAAGTAATCTTGATATGCTGACGTTTTAAAATTACTGCTATTGGAGTACATCTGTATTTTTATATTTATAAATGTGGCATTCTGAGAGTAAGAAGTATTGTGATATCAGAGTTATATATTTCTAATTCAGAAGGTCTAAATGGGAGTAAAAATGAACAAAAATTGGAAATAAATTATGCACTGCTTATTTTTTTGTTGTGGGATTGTAAATACAGAATTTGTAAGGTATGTCATTTACCATATATTAACCATATGTACATTAACTATAAATTGTTGTTTCTGAGAGAGATTTTGTAAGTAAATCTGTTTAAATTGCTGGATTTGTTTCCACCTCTCCCCTCCCCAAAAGAGGTGGGTTTTTTTTTTTGTTTTTCTCCCTACCAATTGAAGAATTATGGGTTTGTAGGTTAATTTTCTTTGAACAGCTACAAAGTTCTTTTTCTATAAATCCTAATTAGTTTCATCATCGGGGATTCTCTGGCAATGATCAGGTACCCTTAAAATCCGATAAATAACTACCTCTCACTTTTAACTATGCCTGTTTATGACCCAAGAGGTTAAAAGCCTTTGACTGGCATTTGACTTCTGACCTCCTATAAATGTTATCTTATCAGTTCCTGCTTGTTAACTTGTATTGAGTGCTTGTCCCTGATGGCTTTTAGATAAAGGGTTCTGGGTTTTCTCTTTTTTTTTTTTTTTTTCTTTTTAATATATTTCCTATAGGAACTAAGCCATTTGCTTTGTTCTATGCCTAATGCATTTCAGTCTACACAGTAACCTGCTATCAATCTGTTATAAAGCCCCGAATACACTTTTATTTATTCTCTACATTATTTTAGGTTAGCTTTATGGGTGGGATTTTATGATTAGGAATATATATTTATTATAATGAACAGCAGTAACTACTAGTGATCTTAATCCTTTAACATGTTAGTCAGGAAGCTGGCGAGATTGGTTTTCTCTCTTTTGAAAAACTGCAAAAATTAAAAAAAAAATTTTAGCTTTACATTTTACACCAGCATGAGATGAGTTAGCGAGATAATTTATGGAAATCTTGTCTCCCCGGACTTCAGAAGTCTGACTAATAAGTCATCAGTAAGATATATCTTTAAAAAAAAAAAATCACATCCAGACCATGAACAGGGCATTTCCAACCTTTGGGGAAGAAGGTGGTGGCCTGACACCCTTCTTTACCCTCTTGTCCTAAGAATTAAGAGGGATTTTGATCTTTCATTTTGTGTGCAGCTGTGTATACTGTTCACACATTCAAGTGTGTATGTGTGTGAGTCCACTCCCTATGTACAAATCTAAATACATTTGAATGTTTGCATTTTAATCTGTCTCTCTACCTCCATGGCATCATGAGAGTATTCTAGGCAGATGTTGGTGCCTCAGAGGCGGCCTCATTTGCAAATGTCCTACAATGTGATTTCTAAACAAAATATTACATTAATTTCTGTGTGAAAAACAGGCAGCAAGGAGGGGGAAGAAAGAAGAGGCAGCCATCTTGGAGTCATTTTGCCTTTCAGCCTCATTCTTTATCCTCCTAAGGATTGAGAGTTAGAATATTATCTTTATTTTTAATTGGCCTTCAACATCATGCAGGAAGCATATACAAGAGACCTTTGTATTCATGTTTGGAATAGAAAAAAGTAGTAACCTCTTTGGACTTTAAATAATAATTGTGACTACAGACAAACAACACCTATTATTCTCTATCCCTCTAAATAAATATACATGTAAATGAAGCCTATACCACAACTTGTGAGCGACCTGTACAGAACCTATTAAGGGAAACAAATGTCTATCTGGACCATTCATTTACTGCTATCTAAAGAATTAATATGTCAGTAAAGTTATCTCCCTTTCCTCCCCCAATCTTTCTTTTCTTCCCAAACACATACTCACAGGCACACACACAAACACACATACACATTCAGATATCCCCAAGGTAGAGAAATGGCTACTCTGGAAGCTTGTTATTGTTTTAAATAGGAGTTCCCTTTCTCTTAGATCGTACGTATTTAAGAAAGAGTTAACAAGAGAGGCTTTTATTTTTTATTTTATTAATTTTCGATGTGTGGAGAGCTGTTCTGGCTTTGCAATGCCCCAATACTGCTTTCATCATGCTCATATTCTGTCGATACGCAGGTTTAATGCAGTTGGTCCTAACTTTTCATTTCAACCATTGCTTTTCTAAAAGTTTAAAGACTGCAAAAGCAAAGGGAAAAGAAATACCACGGCAGGGGGATAAAACAAACCAACCCCCAAACTGGTGCTGGCATTCACAGCATTGACACATTCTCCAATGTTTTCTCTGTAGTTATAACACAAAAGCTCTTTCTTCCCTGTTTTGATGTGTTAAAGACGGGGAAAGAGAGAGGACACTTGCAAGTGGTAAAATAAGTATTTGGAAGCACAGGGAAGGTGTTTCTCCTTTGAATGTCCAGCATGTGTCAATAGCTTGTAGATGCTGACAGTTTCATATTAATTACATTTTTAAGGGAAGGGAATGGAAAGTTAAATTTAAACAAGTTGTCTCACATTTGCCAAACTTTCAGCGATCAGTCTTGCTTTCTTTTTTGTGTAATTAGAAGTGCATCTGCAGTCAATCATTCTTCTGTGTCTGAAATAAGGATAACAGGGATCCAAGTCCCTCTGTAAAGGGTATGAGAGGATCAGTAACAGATTATTGTCTCTTCTGGTATTTGGCACAAGAAACCATAAACTTCTTCCTTTAATGTCAGTCATCTGAACTAATTTTTCTAGCCAATATTATTTGCAGATTGTTTTACTGAGCCAAACAAATGAGGATTTGAAAGACCAATAATGACCCGATTCCTAAACACTCTCTCCTATTCTGATGCCATATTATGAGTTGAATCCCAGAGTCCTTTAAAATTGTACTTTGTACCTGGACTTCAAAAAAAAAAAGATTTAAACATGTAAACCAGATGATTTCAAAACTGATTAGTGAAAGTTACACTACCAGTCTTGTTTACATTTAGTTGACATTTTAAGATATAGTCACTTAAGGCAGAAAAATAAGTTTACCTAAATTTCTATACCAATCAAAATGAAGTCCCCCAAAGAGTTCTGATGTCGCATTTTCATGTTGTTGTGACTAGAGGAAGAAGAGGAAGGGAAATCAAGGCACTTAGTTTTTCTGCATAGCTGTATCACCAAGCTTGTTAAAGTTACCTAACGGTTTATTAAAATGTTGCTTTTCTATGTTTATAAACTTACCCTAAGACTAGATTAAGACATACAGTTCTTTGATGTTTTCCCATTCCTTGTCAAAAATTAAACCTGCTTTGTTTGGAGAAAGCAGAGTTCTGTGATATCATGAGCCTTTTGTATTTCAGCAAAGAAACTGAGGACATGGAGTTAGAAATAGCAACATTTTTAGAACCCAAGTTAGGACTGTTAAGACTTTAACCCTTCTTTTGTGAAGACTGATATAGATGCGTTTCTAATTTCCTTTGGTCTCAGTTCTCTCTTTTGCTTGCTTTCTTCATGTGTATGAATTAGCTTTGTCCTTTCTGACTAGAATGGTGAATTGGGGCACAGTCTCCCAGATGGAAGGACTTCTCACTCCCCTCAACTTGTTGGGGTTTTGGAAAGAGGAGAAGATTTTCTTACTTAAAAAGCATTTTTTTTCTGTCTATCTGAACATTCTCAAAGGTCACATCCCAAATTATAAGCCCTGTTCATATTCTTCTGATGAGAAAATGAGAAAATAATGTCCACAGACATCTAATACTAGGAGCATGGCCTGGACACACACCTTGCCTTCTTCCCCTTGGCCTCGCCTGCCCTGCAGAATGCATACATCCATCTCCAAAGTTGATGCTTCAGAGTGACCAGTCAGATGCTAGCAGGTCAGCTGGCTGTCCTCTTGGCCAGAGGGTCCATAAATCAGAGAAATGTTGATATGGTTGAAAGAGGAAGGTAGTCCCAGTCCCGCCTGAGGGAAGCCACGTAAATCTCTTCCCAGAGCATTGTTCCCAGTAGGGAGTGGGGGTGAGTGTTGGGGTAGCTCCTGGGGCCCCAGGGCTGTTATTAATGCCCTGGCCCTCCTGCAGTGGGTGCTAACTTGTTGTGCATGAGAGCTGCCACCACCCTTCCCAAACATGGGGCGCTTGGAAAAGTCAAGCACTGCTGAGCCCTGATTTTCATTTAATAGTCAAAACCAAGATGCATTTGGGCTATGATGCTAGGACAGCTCCCTTGAAAAGATTATTTGAACTACAAAGCCATTCATTTAGGGCTAGCAATGTTGCAAAAGGGCCTGCTAGAAATTAGCAGCCTGTCCTGGTATTTGGAGAGCAAGAGTGACAACTTATTGGAAGTTCTCAAGGAATCATTTATATTTCACACTCCACTAGGCAGCTGATTTGAGATTGTCTGTTAGCATAACAAAGGCTCTGAGCCTGTGAACTTCAGAAACCTTTCGACCTCTTAGCTGCTGCCATGAATAGCCCCCAGTCCTGCCTATAGAGATCTCCCAAAGCTCCCCTGTTCGTGGCTAAATTGTTAATCAGGGTAATTTAATATAGTTTTCAATATGCCTCATCTCTTATTGGGAAAGGTATTCACAGCTTCCCTACCCCTGAAAAAAAAAAGTTCTTTTATTCAAGTGTGAGAGGGGCAGCTGCAGACAGACCCCATCCCCTGCGTCCCCCCCACTCCCCCTCTGGAGCAGCAGCGATGTTCTGAGCAGCAACCACAGTGAAAAGCCAGAAAAAGAAACTCAGACAACCAGGATCCCAGTGCATGCACCCCAACCTGAACCTGAAACTCCAGCCTGTTTACACAGGGAACCGACAAAACAAAAACACTAGTCTCAGCCATAACTGAAACCTCAGTGCCAACACATGCACACACGCACGCGCGCGCGCGCACACACACACACACACACACGCCACACCCCCTTCTCTGTCCCTTTTCACAACCACAATTCTCCTCCCTCCTCATCGCCCAACTAAGCTTCTCTTCTGACTCCCAACAAAAAGCCCCAGACCCCCAAGGCCTGCTAATTTTCATTTTTCTCTCTCTTCGGAGGCAGCCCACACCGTCCTGTAGGCTCCTTCACAGTCCCCTCCAGCCCGGAGTCCGCGTCCTTTCCTAGTGGCACATATACTTGCTTTCACCTCACACTATCAATTCACATGCACACTAGTTAGCTGAAAAGTCAGGGCGCAACTATATTCATTTTAATCCAGTTAAGACCTAAGAGGTCTCATAGGATATTATTCCATAGTTTGAAAACCAAGTCTAAAACTCAGATTTTGCTGTACTGTTTCATCTCAAAGAGGCCTACTACATGCCTTTCCTTTCCTGTCTACCAGTACATATTGGAAAAAATAAATAAAGTGAATAAAAAAAAAACAATCGCAAACCAACCACCCAGCTTTCAGGCAGACACTCTGCTCAAATCTCTTTTTAAATAACTGTCTTTCTTCTACCCAAGTGCATAGTCGGAAGAACAATTTCATATAAAGAAGGGACAAATGTAAAATCACTCCAAACACATTAAAATGGAAGGATACAATCTCTTAATGCTGTTCTTCCATGGGAGAATTTCGAGTCATCTCTCTAATAGCTAATCTTTCTTTTCCAAGTGAGAATTTTCAGACATCTGTAAAATGTATCTGGACATTTCCTGATGACTTTGGTAGTGAGAGTGTGCCATGGTGCTGTCTTTGTGCAGGTGAGGCCCTGTGCCTTGCTTCTTTCTGGAACAGCCTTTCCTCGTGTGCCCCGTTTTGGTTGGTGTGCTGTCTCCCAGCCTCCTGAAGTTGTGTAAAGCCAGAATCTAGTGCCTGAAGTTTTTTCTTTGAATTTTCTCTAGTTAGAGTGGTCCCTGATGGGGGTGGGGAGACTTTCTTCAATTACTTGGAATCCTAACCTACTATCTCAAAACTGTTGAGAGATGGGATGCAAATTCAGTTTACAGGACCAGGGGAAGAATTACTAGTCTCCCAAAACAGGAATTACAAATATGGAACCACAATTTGTAAAACGAAAAGGCCAGCCTTTTCCTAAGATAATTTTTTTCTTGTAGTTAAACAAAAGGATTAAAAAAAAAATAGGTCTCCTGATCAATTTTAATATCTAAACAATGCCCAGAGGTGACACTTTAGAACAGAAAATCAATTAAGTGTATCTGGTTATTATATTATATGACAACCCCCAAATCTATATGTTTCTCTTAAAAACAAGGAATCTGTCAGCTTTAATTTCAATGTTGTGGAAGTTTTTAGATTATAAGTATTTTTGTCAATAATTTGTGTATTTTTTTAATGGTGGGTTTTTTTTAAGTTTATTTCATTCTGTAGGTAATGATTTTCATTTCCTTGATGTCTTAAAACAGAATATTTAAATTTATTAATTGATAGTTATTACAAAGCAATGAATAAATGGTTCTGATTTTTCCTTTAAAAAGTCAAACCATGAAATTATTCATACATAAATTAGAAGAAATTTAACTTTAAAAAGATGTTAAGAGAGAAAAAAATATTATGGCTTTTAATCCCAAGCAAGAAAAAATATATACAATTTGCATTTTTTCAGTGCCTTTGCTTAATATTTTTTTCATTAGCCTCTTTTTCATTAGAATTTATGATCCATGTCCATCATTACACTTTCACATCTCTGATTTCTGTTAAATTTTGTAACCAGGGTTAATAATTATAAAGGGGCAAAAAGGTTTACCTGCTTTCATCTAAGATGCTCAATATTTCAAGATTATTTATATTTACATTTACATTTTTCCAAGTTCTAGTTTAAATTATTAAAATTTGGCTGAAATTAATTCTATTTGGGATCAAGAAGTAAAAGAGGGATTTAAAAAAAATAGGATTAACACTATTTTGCTAAATTATAATGTTTCCATGGGTTTGGGCCATCTGACATGCTTTCCAGCATGGCACAATTTGGGCTTCATATTTGTGGCAGAAAAAGGACTGGGGGGAGAAGGATATATATTTGGAATGGCGTTTGACAGGGGGGATGAACGCAGACACCAGAACAATTATATTACAATTCCATTGGGAATGCCAGCACCAAATTTAGCCAGACTGATGGGGGTACTGTCTAGACGGTCCCTTTTGTGTATCAGCTGTTTTTTCCCTGCTTTATTGCACTGCTTAAATGTGTTAGTTGAACATGCATATGGATCCCAAGCATAACCATTCCTGCAACCATACACTGCTATTAAACTTCCTCTCATTTGGCTGAAAATCAAGGGTTGTGTATTCCTACTGTATTCCTTTTACAGTATTTTGTAATTAAAATGCAACTTCCAGAATTGGTGGTTTAACAGAGGTCATAAGACAAAGTAGAAGATGCCTAGATGGGGTTTTTATATGCAAAAAACAAAACAAAACAAAAAAGCACTGGGTAAACATTTCAGCATTTCTATCTTTTCAGATATATCCACCTCTTTTCTACAGTAGTCTAAAAAAACAAAAGAAAAAAGAAAAAAAGACAGAAAGAAATAAAACAATGAGAAGAAAAAGGCACAGTACATGTAAATTACCACCTTTCCTTTTGAAAAGGGCAAAGGATAGAGTAGGAATATTTATTAAATGTTTACAGTGTAATTAATGGCAGTGTGTATGGTTTTCCTCCCCACTACCCTCTTTATTTGTTAAACCAAATAGAGTTCAGTAATCAGGGTTCATGTGAGGTCTTAGAAATAGAGTCCCAAACTCTTAAATCCATGCTTACAAGGTTGCTTTAGTGTTGGATAGGCAAACCCAGAGACATTTCACATCTGGATAATTGTCAGGATTTTGTTTTGTTTTTCAAGATAGTGCAGGATGGCTATGGCTTATTTATGTATGATTACAAATATCCACACAAAAATACATTGTTCAAAGGTAAGGATGCACACCTACACAGGACGTGAACTCCATTGGTGATGAGTACTAAAGTTGGATGCCTTTGCTAACAACAAAAATTTGAAATGAACAGATTAATTATTTTATTTAGAAAAGGAGAAATAGAAGGACACATTAATGCTAATGAGAATAGGTATCAAATCTACCTCTTTTTTATGAAATGTTTATCAGCAACTTTTGCCTACAGTCACCAAGAATTGAAAGGTCTAAGAAATGGGAATTCCACAAAAGTGTAAGTCACTGTAAATGAATTTCTTGACTAGAAGTAAAAGTCCAAATGAATCCACTGTTTCAGGAAGAGAATTTCATGTTACATAGCACAGGTAAATTTTGTGAATGTATGTACACGAACTATCTCAAGTAGGAACTCTACTTTCCATTTGTTAACATTTCTCCCCCTCAATAGAAAGGAAAATGGTAAAAGTTTTTGCCCTGAAAGAAAAATCAAAGTTAGTGATAGAAAAAAAAAATATTTTTTAGTAGTTATATTCTGGTTTTGTATACCAACCTGTGCTAAATAATAATTTTCCATGCTTTACCCTTAGAATTCAATAACTACTACCTATTATGAACAATGAAGAAGTTATCCATATTTTTAGGATTTGGGTAATAAAGAGAGGGGTTGTGGAAGAGAAAGTAAATTTCCCTCTAAATTAACTGAACTGGGTAAGACTCAAAGTGATCTACTTTTCAATTTGAAACATCAGATCACCAATCAACGATCACAAAATACGATCAGTAACTACTTTTAGGGAAATTTCCTGATTGGAAAAGTATGAGACTTGAACACCTGCCGTTGAACATGGAGACCTTGAGTAAGCACTTGCAGGCATTGATGCTAACAAGCTCTGAGAGCTAGCTTTGATATGATTGAGAAAAATATAACCCAAGACAGAGACAGAGAGCAAAAGAAACCAAGACTGAGACCAAGAAATAAGAAAGCCAGTGAAAAATGGGGGGAAGGAAGAAAATGGGGAGGGGTGTTGGCCTGCAGGGGTAATGAGTGAAAAAGAAAGAAAGAGAGAACAGAGAATGAATATTCTAAGCATTGTTTTTAATCTAAAACAGAGTCGCTTCCAGGAGAATGAATTTCAATGGAGCTGAGCCAAAAATAATTATAGAGATTTTCCTGTTTTGTTTTGTGAATGAAGAGCATCTCTTTTCTTTGGAGATGCAAGAGTGAGAAAGGACCAGAGCCAAGAGATTGAAGTGATGCCCCTCTGCCCCCTTACTTCCACACAGCACAGTGGCAGACCTTTCTTTCTTCCCTTTTCCAAAAGCTCTTGGCACTGAACAGTGCTAGGAAGAGAGAGAAGTGGCAGCAGCTCTCAAACCTAGCGTAGTATTTTCTAGTCTAACAATAGCTTGTTTACCTTGATAAGGCTGTAGTATTAAAATTGGAAGCAAAATGGGTGTATGGGGGGCAGAGATACATATTTTAGGTTCTAGAAATAAAATTGAGCTATTTACAACCAAGAATATTCCCTTACTTGAGATACTTGAAACTTCCTTTGGGGTTCGTTTTACCAATTACATTTGTTTCCTTGTTTTTCATCATCAATAGCAGGTTACTAAAGGCAATAAAGTATTCTCTCAATTTTCCTCCATTTTCTCTTTGATATAAAATCTTTATCTTGGAACCCTTTTTACAAGAGAAAAATTGTCGTTTGTTAAAATAGCTTGAGCTATGACTGAATTTTTGTGAAAGCAATGTAATAGACTCCTCACAAAAGCAGGAATAAAAGACTTGATACTAATATCAAATACACACGATGGGGAGAAGCTGACTAACATTAGGGGAAAGCAATCATAATAAGCAACTCATAATTAATACCTAAAGAATATGAATTTTAATTTAAACCAACTTACATAAGGTCACACCATTAAGTACTATCCGAACCTCAACATTTTCTTCAAATCTTCTATGTTGAAGACTGTTGTCATTTTTAGCATTCATAGATTTTAATTAGACAAGTATATTTAAAGTACCACTTCTATCTTTGTATTACCTGAATTTAAAAAAAAAAATTCAGAAATTTAAGAATCACTTTCCTCTATATCATATTTCGCAATTTATAAAAATTAAATTTTGTCCATATAAATATTTGAATTGCTAAGTTTTAGCAATTTGTTATCTAGTAAAAGAACAGTATAGAAAGTTGTAAACTTTATGGGTTAACACCAAAATGATCTAGAGAGCAATGTAAAACAAGAAAAACTATTTGTGTTTTATTAGTAAGATTATTTATTGACTTAAGCAGAAGTAGCTCAGAAAGTAGCAAAAATAGCTACAATTTCCTTGTAAACTTTTACATGTTAAAATTGTTCCTGTTTTTCTGTCAGAAAATTATTGAAATGTATGATAGTTGACAGTAAAGTCATGATTCTATTATATGTTTTCTTTTTATTTCTTGAAGATGAACTCTGTCTTCATGTACATGGGACTTTATTTAGGGATTTTCAAAATATGTTTTAAATGTCATTGTAAATATATTGGGTAGACCTATGAATATCAGTTTTATGAATTCACATTTAATTTAATCATATTGATTTACTTGACATTTTTCTTCTCTGAATCACCCCACACTTTTCTTCATCTCTCTATTAAAAGCAATTCATTCACAGTGATAAAATAATTTTTAAAGCTTACTTTATACATAAAGCCAACAATTTTAGGACTTTTGAAGTCATTTAACTTTGATTTATTAGAAATGGTTAAAATGCATATTTAAGACTACAAATTACTTAACCACACTAATCTTAAAATTATACCTAAAAAACCTAATTCTCCAAATGATTAGATCTACTTTTTTAAAAAGAGAAATTGCTAATATTTAATAACCAATAACTAGAATAATTACTAATATGCTTTAAGCCAAAATAAGTGAATGTGACTAGCAAAAAATATTTTTCCAAGTTTTAAAAAAACAATTTACTCCATTAAAATAATTTGCAAACTAGTGAAAAATCTAGTAATATTTAAATGCTTGTTAAATGCCCTATATATGCAATTTGAAAATGCGTATTTGACTGCACCACATCATTAAAATTGTTGAGGGACAGTATTGATATACC
This sequence comes from Solenodon paradoxus, assembly GCA_004363575.1. Classification (NCBI taxonomy): domain Eukaryota; kingdom Metazoa; phylum Chordata; class Mammalia; order Eulipotyphla; family Solenodontidae; genus Solenodon; species Solenodon paradoxus. The sequence goes on from RJWH01000380.1 coordinate 605,821, forward strand.
ATAATTCATTATTAATGGTAGCATAATATATCACATTCACATGCGTAGCTACTATCAAGCTCTAGAACTGATTAGAAAATAAGGAGACGTAGATCTAGATTTGATAACTATACCCAAAATAGCAATAACTAAGCTAAAATGAGTATAGAGTCTTTGGTATACATGCCAAGTTTTCTGTTTTTATGACTGTTTAGACATAAGTATCCAAATATTCTGAATGTACATAGAGTTGTCAATTGCTTGAATTGATCATCATCCTATAAAATGGAATTTTGAAGATTCTATCTTGACCATTTTTTCTAGCCTCGAATTACTAAGCCAATTACAGAGCTTTGCTCAGAAAGTTATGTTGCACTTGAAACCAACCATAGAAATTGCCACCGAAGAGGTCTCGTTTTGTTCTTTGCCTTTTATAGTGGTGAGGAGTCCAGTGTTCGGCTGTGGTTGAGGGGCAGGGGTGGAGGAAGAAGCAAGAAGCAATTGAAAGGATGAAGATGGAAACTTCCTCAAGCTTCATGGGCCTGCTTGTGGGCCACAGATGCCATTATAGTACATAGATAAGATATATTTAATATTACAACTTTCAAAGGAGCCTTCATAATTCTGAAAATTCAGAGGCAAAGCAGACTCTCTCTTTAACCCATATATTTCACTATGTTGGTCCAGGAAGCCTGGCTGGAGATAGTTTCATCCAGCTCACAGGCTTGGATTTTGTACTTCCTGTCATAACCTCCACATTACTTAAATGTAGTTTTAAAATGTGGTAAAGAGAAATGCTGACATAAGCCTAAATGTGGCTTTACTTGCTGTTTCTGCTCTAAATTCATTCATGGTGGTAGATTGAATTAAAAGGGCCCAGAACGGCAGTGCTTTAACGTAAGAAAACAAATCCTCTTGGCTTCAGTGGGGGCTAGGCATATGTCAGAGAAGAGGGAATTCACTGGAAATATTTGAGATCAATATCTTCTATAGAAATGTGCATATTTCATTGGTGTCCTATACAATGTAAAGAAAAATATGCTACATTACAAATAAAGCCCTATTAGCTTTATTCTCCCATACTAAATACTACATTATATATGTGGACCCAGAATATGGAGTAACATTTGTGACAGTAATAGCTGACTTTAAATAAGAACTGCTAGTGATCTTTGGTGCTATTGAATCATAATCAAGGACTGCCTGGTAAGCATTAAGTGACAATAAAATATATTCTTATTAAAATATTAGATGAATTAATAATTGAGAAAATGGTCACTTTGACAGAAAAAAAAACAAAACAGAAAATAGCAGTAATTACATGTGCCTTTTGTACAAACATACTATATAATATCAATGTGCAATACTCCGATACAAACACAGTATGGTACCTCTCCTGGATGATGCAGCTGTATTCGGAAGTTTTAGAGAATGGTTTGTTTTTTAGATCACATTTAAATATTGCCCATGCTTTTTGGGTAGATTTCTCCTCCCAGTTAAAAACTGGTTTTCAACACAAACTGCATAATTATTTTTCTGCAACTAGCAATAATTACTTGTTTTGTGTATCTCTGCTAGAGTGATTCTGTGTTTGCTGGTCTACTTCATAAAATGCATCTGTATTAGAGGCATGTGAAAAGGAGTATTGACCTTATATAATATATTACTATATTGGTAGGGACACACAGCTCTAATTCTTTGTAAAGGCACAAAAGTCTATATTGCTTTGAGTTTTCCTTTTTGAATGCTCTGTGAGTTTTCTGACTAAAGCATAAAACTGGAGGTAACTGAAGACAAGAAACCTCACAACATGGAAATTACACAGTACACAAAGAAACCCCCTCTCAGATAGATGTGCCATGGGTGACTGAATAAAAAAGGCTGTTGGAAGGATTTGTTGATAGTGGCATCATAGAAAACTGGAATCAGTGTTTGTGAGATTTGGCACACCAAAAAAATCAAACACAATTTTAAAATCATTCGGGAACATCTAATCATTTTATGTCACTCACAAAGTTCTTCACAAAATAAAAATGAAATTTAAGCAGAGCCCCTCCTGTCAGTCTTCTTTTATCTAAAAGCAATACTTCTCTTTCTCTCTTTCCCTTCCAACTCATTTCTCCTGTTCTCCTTTTTTTCAAGTTTTCTTTAATCCTGTTTTCCCAAGTTCCTCTTTAGTCTTATTCACCAGTGATACCAATAAAAATAGTCTATTTAAAACAAATGAGAGGAGTCCAGTAGATACATGATTGATGTCTCTCTCTCTCTCTCTCTCTCTCTCTCTCTCTCTCTCTCTCTCTCTCTCTCTCTCTCTCCTCTTTCTTCACCTGTGGCACTATCTTATTTACATTTTTTTTTGTAATTTCAGAAACAAAACAAAGAAAATAGTGGCGAATTGAAGGGCTGTTTAATGTCTCTGAATTTATTTATAAATATATGTTAGGTTAAATATTAAACCCTAGTGAGCCTACTTGTGCTCACTGATCCCAGGGTGTGGAAATTAGCTTATTCAAAAAAGACTCAGTTGCAATTAGTCTTGTGAATTATAATAATCTGCTCTCATCCCACATTTCTTTCTCATGTGCTACTCCCAGTGAGAGTTCTTCATGAAAAAGGACTACCCTTGGATATTAATAATGGTATACTTATGAAATATGAGCATTTACCTATAGAGTCAATCAATGAAGTTAGGAATCAGCCTGTCTTTGTCCTATACCTTTCATCTAATTAAAAAAATAACATGAACAGATTTTTCAAATAAAAAAATATTCATTCTCAGTTTTTAAAATGCCTCTTGAAATTTTAAAATAAAAATGAAAATTTGTTTCCCCTGAGGAAATGTGTCTTTACTTTTGACTTAGTGACAGACATAAGGCTATAATTAATTTTGATAAAAATGTTAATGCTTAAGTTTTATTAACATAAAATGGAAACAAGAGCAAGTAAGGAAAGAATCTGTGAAACTCCATGGAAAGTAATATTTATTCTCTAATCAGTCATTTTTTCTAATTTAACTGTTCAGGTCCTTAACCAACTTATTGACTCAGAGGACCAATTATTTTAATATAGAGATAGAGTCTAACTTAAAGGAAAAAGTATAATAATTTACCAATCTTGATATGTTGATGTTTTATCATTTGTGAAACAGAAATACCTCTTTTGAGCATTTCATTCTGATGAACTGCTGATTAGTATTAGAAAAGTAGGCAACATGCAATAATAATTATATATCTATCTAAAGCCCAATCCTGACCAGCTCTAATAACCGTAAAAATTTAGACAATAGTCCATCACTGGATAAATGGAAAAACTGTTAGTATATCCAAACAATGGACTATCATTCAGTAATATAAAAAATGAGCCGTTGATGCATTTTACAACATGGCAGAATATCAACATAATTATTCTGAGTGAAAGAAGCTAGACAAAAGAATCCATCATTTATATAATGGTCTAGGATATTCAAACTAATGTATAGTGACAGAAAACAGATTAATGGTTATCTGAGAGAAGGATCAGGAGGCAGGAATTACTAAAAGGCACAAGAAAAAATTTTTGGGTATGATGAGTATATTCATTATCTTAATTTGTGGCAATGGTTTCACTGGTATATACATATAGAAAACCTTAATGGAAGTTATACAGTTAAAATGAGCAGTTTGTTATGTAGCAGTTTTGCTTCTGTAAAACTGTTTTTAAAATGGACTAATTAGAATGGATACAACACTCAGAATGGATATTAGCCATTAACAAGAACAACAAAAAAGTTGAGACAGTAGGTTTCAGAATTATTTAGGTAATTGGTGTGTATTGTTGTACATAGTTGACCATAAAGAGCTGAAGTGTTGACATTTCCCTTTTCATTTCCTACCTGCTTATGACCTCTAGTTTAATTAAAAGTCATTTCCCATTCTTTCTTGTTAAAAATTGTTACAATGCTAAATTAAGTGAGCATCAAAACTTTTGGATTATTTCTCAAGAAGTCCAACAAACTGGGTGACTTAGGGCAGATAACTAAACCAATGTCAGAATACCACATGACAATTGCTCAAGGAAGAGGAAAATGGAAAGATACTTTCTTCAAGAGAAAATAGGATTCATCCAGCAAACATTTCACTTTTACAATATGTGTTTTGTCAAAACATCTCCAAAGATTTTCTCTTCCCTTCCTTTACTACCATTTGTGTGATAAAAATGGAATGGGGATGTGGACTGGGAGATAATGATGTCAGCAAAGATATCACTATTTGAGCTGATCAATTTTAATCTGTTTAGCAGCAATTGATTGCAATTCACAATAAGATATAAAATCACCATATTGCAAATTTCTTCTCCAATGGACAATGCCTAATTGAATTACCTATTAAAGTGGCTCACTTATTAAAGAGTAAGTGTTTTGATAACTCCAGGGTTTTTTTCAACTGTTCCATTTTTATGATATGAATGCTGTGTTTATTTGCATACCACTAAATTTCTAGATGTATAACTTAAGTTAGACCAGTATCCATCTCGATTGAATAAAACTATCCCTAAGCTAAAAGTCAACAAACATATAGGGAAAAGACAGGAAGCATATTGAATATATGTGAAAATTGCCATTTACTAAAAGAACATGCTTAAAATTTTGGGTTTATCAAACATATGTCAATGAGACTGAAAACAAAATCTATTCATAGGTAGGATGTATTTCTGAATGCAAAAATATATGTTCTACATGATCTGCAATGCAGACTTTTTTTGTCTTGTCATATTGTGATTTGTTATTCTGATTTTAGAGATATAATATTAAAATGTGTTAATGAAAACATTCCCATTCACTACTTAATTACATTATCGCTGGAAACTCTTGAATTATGAACCTATATATAATAGCTATGGTTTTACTTGTTTCTAGATTTTTGTCAAAAGGGAAAAAAAAGAAAAGTTCAACTTTGTATTTTGTCCATGTTTCCTGTTTTTCTTTTTCATGTCTCCCTTTCTTTCTCATTTCTCTCACTTCATTATTTAGTCAATTATTTCTTTCTGCTATTATCAATAACAGTCAATAACTAAGATATTTTCTTAGCCCTGAAGTATAATTGCTTTAGTTAAGTTCCACCACTTTTTTTTTTTTATTGTGTTTAGGGTTAAAAGACATTTTCTTTTGCTATCTCTTAGTTTGGGACTTTAGCTTCAATCAAGATGAGTTCAGGGACAGGAATTCAAAAGATTATTAAGAGGTCTTACCACTGTCCTCCTTCCCAACTTGATTCCTGATGCTCTTTATGATCCAATAAGAAGAGTATACCATCTTCCCCTTCAGAGGGATACAAATCGGAAGCCAGCCAGCATAGGCCAGGAAAACCCTGAACTATACCTGGGACTCTTAAACTGAAAAAAGAAAAAAAAAAAAAAAAAAAAAAAAAAAAAAAAAAGGGCAAAACCCCAAAAGAGCCTTTTGATTTTTGAGATGAAGATCACTGAAATAGCAGATTTTTTTTTTCTCTCTGTGCAATCATCCCTTGGTGTTCACCTGTGGCTTCCTGTTATTGAGATGGTCAGTCAACTTCTTATCCCTCTCCTCAATCTTTTCCTGAAAAGAGATTTAAATTCGCACCATATTTATTATACTTCACAGGTACATTCCAAAAGTCTTTATTTCTTGTCTTTTGTAGACTGGCAAAAATCTGCCCTACCCATTTCATTAGATATTCTTTAGAACTCCATGTGAGAGTGTATGTGAAATCATTTTGCAAACTATAAAGTATAATAAAAACATAAAATGGTTTTGCTAGAAACAATAGAAAACTAGAAACGAAAATGACATAGCAGTATCAGCCAAGTACAGATGGCTTGATTCAAGGTCTTCATTTCTTTAGATCCTGACATAACCACCTTATATGAGGAACAACACTTTATGTGAGCTCACAGGGAATCAGGTCATTGGGTAGGTTCAATGAGCTGTTCCTTGTGATGTTTTACCATGTAATCTGGAGGAAATATTGGGAGTTTGTCATTACTGAATTATTTGTACTGAGTCTAATCAGAAAAAAAAAATCCTGTCTTCTCAGAAGAAAGGTGAAAAATGTCTATGGACAAACTATTTAGATGGTATCTTTAATAGGCCCTATCTTCTATTAACTTTTCACATACTCACTCTCCTGTAAACCTAAAGTCCCTCTTTTTTTCCTCTCATTGATCCATTAACATAGTCATTTTCTAATTCACTATTATAAGTAATTATAATTAGAACTGAGTTATTAATTAATGGCTACTATAATTGTTATTAATTACTCTTAACTATATGGCATTTCACATAATCTGTTCTATAACTCTTCGTCTTAGAAAGAGAATTCAGGGTTACCCTTGAGGACAATTGAACCCATGAAATCAGTTAGGAAAAAGAAAGTATTTAGCACTTCAAAGTAAAGAACAAAACAGCCTTGCAAATTTTCATGTTTATTTTGCTTGTATCAGGTTAAAAAACTTAATTAGGGAGACATAATATCCAAATTCTACTTTACCCACTGTTCTTATTCACCAGCTATCTGAGGGATATGATGATCTTAAATGTTATTTATATAGGGCTCTTACATTTGGTTAGATAATGAACAATTTTATCTCCTTTTACTAAAATGTTTACAAAATACAAAATTAAGAGATTTTTTTTTTTTTTTTTAAAGAAAGGGAGGGAGAAGAGGAAGAAGCATACTTATTTACTTTTTAATGAAGGAAAGAGGAGGAGGAAGCACATTCATTTGTTTGTTTATGGTTGTTACTCCTCACCCCACACAGTTATGAACTAGGTCCTTGGGCTTTACATGGTCATTGACTAAACCACTGACTTAACACCTGAGTCACCAGGGCGTGCTGAAAGGTAGTTGTTTTTTTTAACCCAGAGACTGCGAATTATTTCCAAAAAGTTAATATTGACTAAAAAGTAAAACATGATTTCAATCTATGTCTGAGAAAGTTATTTGAGTATTTTAGAATATTCCAAGTTCCATGTATTTAATTTATTTAAAATGAAATCCTTTGCTATATACATTATCTGTAACTACTTTTTTTTACAGGTTCTTTATTGTTCTACCCAAAGACCAACATATGATGCCTACAATTTCTGTCATACAATGGCAAGTGGCAAGAACGAATTGTACAAAATCTTATTTCAAAGTAAGCAAATTATATTCTGGAGAAGACTGATACAGCGTAAGCAGATATCATAACAAAAATAGGTAGTTATGTATGGGATAAAGGCAAAGCCCTTTCCCTTATGATTTCCTAGAATGAAGTTGAGTTCAAAGAAATGTCATAAAATTCAGTATAAATTATTCCTTTTCCTGAAAAGGTATATTCTTTTCCATCAACCATGTATGGCTTAATGCAATAATCTCCTACTTTAGTATGCAGTTTAATTATTTTACCTCACTTTTTTAGGATCACATATGCCCATTAAGCTTTGCCTGACATTTTTTAAGATACCATTGCACAAGAACCAGCAAACATGAACCTGGTATATTACAAATGCCCTGGATCAGAAACAGGATAGTCTATGGAATCATGTAATTTCCTCCATTTCTACTCCCTGGTTTCTATGAATTACCTTGATTGATGTCAATAGTTGCTAATCCTTGGTTCTTGTTCTTAACCTAGTTTTGACACTTTCTGTATGATTCCTGGTAATCAGATTCAGCTGCCTTCCATGACCCACCTGAATCTATTGCCTACTTGCTTTCTCCTGTCTTTCTCACTGCATTCCTCCTGTTGTCTAGTTGTGCTAGTCTCATGTTATGCGTGGACTGGCAGTTATGTCAGACTTCTTTAATATTTGTTAGCATATGTATTTGGTCAATTCAGAACATAGGCAGTTTAATTTTAATTCTTAGATGACAGTCTGGGAGGCCAATTAGAAAAATGCTACATAAAATAGTCAAAATCCTGTAAGATTCAGAACTAAGTTGGTAGCAGTGAGGTAGAAATAAGATGGTTTTACAAACTACTGAAGAGACAGATTATACCTGATTGAATAATAGGGATAAGGAGAAGGAAAAAGTCTTGGATCATGGCCTAATTCTGACTCAAGAAATGGAAGTCATCATGAAACCATTTATTGAAATGGGAAACACAGGAGGAAAAGCAGATTTGGTGCAGGGAGAATTGATTAATTCATTTTGCATAATTGAATCATAGGCGGGTCTATAAGACATTTAAGTTGTGGTACCTGTGTGTTCTTGAATACAGAATCTACAGAAAAGGCAAGACATCTAGATTTGGGATATATATTTTTGAACAGAACTTTCAAAAACAAATGAATGGTCAAAAGTCTAGAAGAAGCAGTCTTTTAAAAAAAGGAAATCACATGGGATAAGAATTGAAAACTACTGGGCTTACCTCGAGGTTATTGATACATATGGTTAGTAAAGTTTTAATATTATGTGGTAGATCATAAGCCAGAATTCAGAGGATGGAGGAGTAAATGAAGGTGAGCAAATGAAATCCCCTATTCTTATAATGAGGGCAGTCAGATTTTAATTTTCTCAGGAATAAGAACCTCAATTACTTGCATATTTTCTTTAAAAATTTAATTGAAGTCTTCTACCTCTCATTCACATCTAGTCTCTATTCTTCTAGATATCACTACCAATGTAGTTTATTTTAAGAGGTATCTATAAAATGTTTAGCAAAAAGTCTAACAGTAAATGTTCAAAGCATGCCTAATTATGTGAATCTAATCCACTCCAGAAAACATGTGGGAAGGCAAATTTTTGTGGAGCAAGATCGAATGTTTTTTTTTTACTTTAAATAAGAAAAAGAATGCATTCTTAGTACATGCAAAAACCCAGCCCCTAAGCATCACTAAAACACTCTTAAATATCTGTGTAATGATCTACTAAGAATGTATACATTAAAAACACATGATATTTGATTAACATTTAGTGAACACAGCAAATCTATTGTGTGAATTAGAGTATCAAATACAAGTCGCATTTTCTTTCTGCCCCACAGCATGTGTTCTAATATAAATAATCAAGAAGATAATATATAAAAATACATAATGAATGCAATTTTCATAACAAAATAAGATAAACAAAAGGGATTATTTTGGTGAGGAAGACTTTCTGCTTAAGAATACATACCTCAAAGCAAGGCAAATGCAAAGTGCTAAGGAACAGCATAGGGACAAGAAGCGGGCTTTGAGAGCAAGGAAGCAGATAGAGGATGTGCAATTCAGCAGGAGATTAGCAAGCTGCCAAACTGTAGACATGCTAAAAATAAACTGACACCATCCAAATAGGCAAGCTCCACCCAAACCACAGCCATGCTAAAGATTAGGTAGCAGAGAAGACATTTCCTTACTCACCCATAACAATACCTGCAAGTTAACTGAACCAACAAGTGGGAAATTCTGTTTCCAGGGTATGTACAGCCTTTCCTCGCTTTTGGAAAAGAATCGCCTCGCTGCCCACAGGGAGATTCATTGTATCTCTCTGTGCTTCTAATAGATTTGTTGTGTGTCATTATCAATCATCTTCATTACATTCTTTCTCAGACTTACATAGTACTGTGGGACACATCAGTGTCCCGCACCCACTCACAGGAGAAGTACTATCCTCTTCAGAGATTATCTGAGACATAAGTGGAACACGTTCTGCATCCTCTTAGAAAAATCTTCGGAAATTTGGGGAGGAGACTCATTATAAGAATTTTAGATTCAAACACTGAATTGACGCGTAAATGTGTTTAAAAATTCTATTACAATTTTTAGTACTATGTAGACGAATGCACATATTTGATTGGCACAAAACAGACATGAGGGAAGCTTTTTAACATCCTACACTACACAGAACAGGTACACGTGGCAAAGTATAATCTAGTTCCAATGTCAGTAGTCCAAAGTTAAGAAAACTTGAAGGAGAGAAAAGAGTGTATTCGAACAAGAGGAAAATTCCCCATCTTCTGAGGTCCAATGAACAAATTGATACCAGATACAACTGGCAGGAGAAAAGCCCAAATTTAAAAATATGCATATAAAGATGGCTGTAAATTCTGAGCTAACTGGGGCAGATCAAAGGCTTATATCCAGTACTGAGGCATGATTAAATGAGACCTGGATGTCAAGCACAGAGAAGGGGTCTTCACATGACAAGAAGGGATGACTCATCTTTACTCTGAAAGTAAAAATAGGTTTCTTACATAGAGAAGTCTTGTTCAGGCTAAACTCATTTCTGGATTTAAAACCTTCCCGAACTACATTATTCCAGGGAATAATAAAAGGAAAAAAGAGCAAGGGAAAAAAAAAAAGATCCCTTCTGGATTAGGGCAAGAGTAGACATTTAGGGAATGGTGATCCCTTTTTCAACTAAAGGAAGGGGAAAAGGATTAGGAAAAAGCAATAGTCCCTCCTTGCCTCTGGGGTTGCATTGTCCTCAGTTTAAAATCATCTTCATGTCAGAATGGGTATATCTACAGGGGATCAATCTGAGAGACTCGAGGTGATCTGTTTTGTAGACTCAAACCAGTATTTCAGAGAAAACTTTAATTGGTATAAGAAACTAATTGAGGAGCTGGAATCAACTGACACAATTAGCTTAGGGAGCTATAAAGTGGACCTTTTTATCAACAGTACATATATTATCTATATGAAAAGCAGTTAGTTTGGGAGAAGACTGTGATGAAAAAAATTTAGTTTTTACCCTGCTATATTTCAGGTATGGATGAAACATAGTTTATGAGATAATTTAACTTATTTGAATTAATTATATCAAAGGAACTTTGCATTATAAATATTATATAGGTTTAAGTTGTGCAACATTGTGAATCAGCATCTGTATATAATACTTTTAAGTAATTACTACTATCAGTAATTTTTCCTTCATCATATAATTGATCCTTTTTTCCTATTCTCTTACCCTTTCCCTTTGCTAACCACTAATTTGATTTTATAAACTGAGTCTATTTTTGTTAGATTTAGTTCATTTGCTTGGTTTCTCTATATACCACAAATTAAATGATATATCTGTCTTTCTCTTTCTGGCTTATCGTGAGATTATTTTAATTCACACAGGAGTCTTTGTCAAAGTTTCCTACTTAATTATTTTAAAAAATTATATATTCTTCAATTAACCCAAGTGAGCTCTAACTCTATGCCATATATCATATATTTTTCATATGCAATCTCACCTAATCTTCAAAGAATACTGAATGTGACACTATCTTTCCATTTTATGGAAAAGGAAAATGAGGCCTAGAAGGTTAAATGACCAAAATCAAATAACTACTAAAGAAGTACTAGGCTTTTTGCTAATTTTCTTTCTCACGTATGCTCCAGTTATTTCAGACCATCCTCTAAAACCACATCTTTACTGCACCTAATAAGTAGCTACCCCCAGCTATACATCCACACACGCACACACATACACACACACACACACTTTAAGAAATACATTCTTTTTCTTATGAGTAAAATACTTAGATGTAGACATTAGGAAATATAAAAATATATAATTCAAATGGATAAAAAAGGTTTTCATTAATTCTACCACATAGAAATAACTGCTAATAAATAACTTTTAGATCATGGTTTGAATTTTTATTATTTTTCTTTTTCTCTGCTGATAGTTTTGCCCATGTGCAGTGTTCTAAAATGAAGCATGAAAATTAGAAAGCATTGATCAAGGGGAAGACAGTATACAAACTAGAGAATTAACTCTTAAACCCATAAAAAAGAACCTTAGGTAAGGTGAGAAAGACAATGGGAAGAGGATCATTTCTAGAACATCGTTTTGCCCAAGGATTGCTAGGAACTTAATCAATCTCACTTCATCTGTCATCTCTATGTTCTGTTAATGACAAGATTAAATCAAAGCTATACTTTCCTGAGTGCTTATCATTTGCAGGTGTAGTAGTAAGTACTTTACTCATATTATCTCATTTTAACCCTTTAGTAACCTTGAATAGGATAGTATCATTATTATTATTATTCATGTTTCCCACTTGGGTGCCTTTTGATGCCTCTTCTTGCTGAAGAAAATCAGGCATGAAAAGTATCTAATTTAGGGATGTGAGTCAGCGCAGAGTTGACAGAGATGCCATGCCTCTCTGACATAGAACACTTTTATGATTTCTAACTTTGGACGTTTTCTCTTTTCTCTTTGCAGAAATCAGTTGATATTTGACCTCCGAAATATGGTTTTAGGCTTGAATCATTAGATGTTTTCTATTTGCTTCTGTAGGCCCAGCCTCCTCTCAAACATCAGATAAGCTTTTTCCAAGATGTCCAGAGTAGACTTTTTCAATACGTGTCACCTTGGAATGTAAAGCTAAGGTCAGGTGAGACCCTGTGGGTGTGAGTCTTGGGAAAAACTGATACTATAACCTTAAAGACTAAAGATTGCCTAGATACAGGGTCATCTCTAGAAATAAGCTTTTTTCTGAGAAACTCTCTTGGGCAGGACAAACATCTAGAGGCAGGGTTTTGTCATATGAAATCATCCGTCCTTCATCATGTGAGAGCCCTCTTCCTCTCTTCCTGATTCCCCAGGTCTCTCTCTCATTCCATAGCTCAGTATATATGTCTTCAGTTGGCTCTGTAGACATATAAATTCTTCGTGTATGTGTATGTGTGTTATCAAATTTCATCTTTTCCTCCTACTAACCTGTTGGATGCTAATTTGTTTGCTCAGTCAACCTAATAAGAACCTCAAAGGGTTGGGAGAAGTTTCCCTGAACACTTACAAACCAATGGAAAAATATAGTGTGATAAGGAATAAGCATGAGATGGTCACTAGGTGCCTGACACATAGCAGATCCTCAGTAGTTTACTGAATGAATAATCTAAGGAGGAGAGTGACACAAAAATGAGTATCATTTCTGTAGAGTAACTTTTATAAGTGAGTCAGACTCTTACTGAAATTTGCCACTTATTTATATAGAATGGCTGAATTTCAACAAATGTTCATTGACTCAAACTGCGATTACATGCTGCCTTTCTTAAAGTCAGACTATTGCTCTAGAAAAAGGAAGAAAATTATAGTTAAAAAGAATATGATTATCACATTTTGTCTCAAATTAAAAATAGATAAACATTTTGGCAAAATACTGGAAAATGAAAGATATGACTTTTAGTTTTAGACTTATAGTATGGAGCAATTATGGAAAACTAAAAACTTTAAGTGAATAATAGTTTGGGTGCATTTTTTCAACTGGTCCTTTATTTGGAAATATCTGTGGAAATGTTCTTCTTGTGAAACTTTACCTAAAGCATTAATTTTGCATGAAAGGTTATATTAGTTTAGTCACTCACAGACATTTTTATGTGTAATTATTGGGGAATAGTCTGTGTTTATTTTTATGATGTTTCAACACCACTATTTGCTGGGACTCTCACATGAAAGAAGATATCTATCTCATTGAAATTTTAACCATGTAACAATTACAATAAAATGAAATAAATAAAATGCAGATTATGTTTGAAGATCAACAACTTAATGTTTAGGTCCATGCCTATCATTCGCTAATTTTTTGAAGGTCAGTATATAGCAGTGTTAATAATGAACTGAACAGTAAATCAGAAACAAAAGTTCTGTCCATTATTAAATCCTTACTAAAGTTTTTGTTGATGATTTGTAAAACTGTAGGATTGGATTGCTATGTGGAAGTCTGATATTTTTGAGTGTTATTTTTAAGGTTGGATGTCATTGTAACACTACAGGAAGTATAATCATAGAATGTTAAAACAAGAAATGGCTCTATAATGATAGCGATCTCTTTTCACCCTTTATTTTAGGAAGGAGATACAGAAACTCAATGAAGATAATACAGTTGCTCAATGTCACACAGTTACTGATGGAATTCAACCTGGATCTCAGATCTTCTGATTCCTGGGCTACTGCTCTGCAAAACACCAAGCTACTGAATTTTAAGATCCCAATCTAGAATTCCAATATTCGGATACTGTAGGTCAGTCCCCTGGCAACTTGTAGGCCCACCCTGTGCTCATTGTTTTCTAAGCAGAGTGAATTAAGGAGAAATCAAGTAGACGAAGGCATAATGGAACAATAGAAACTTGCACTAAATGAAAATTATATCTCGGATGACAGGTATCATGGAGATTTTCTTGAGGCTGCTTTTGGGGAGGGTGAGTCACCTATCTCTTAATTTGAAATGAATGTCTGAAATGGTTAGCACCAAATTTCATCTTATGAAAAATACTGCCTCAAAGACACAGACAGATGTGTGGAACTCCTTGGGCTTCCTGTCAACTGAAATGGATTATTGAAAAATATTAATACCTCAATTGCCATTATGGTATTTTATGTTGGCAGTAGAAGTAAAAAATAACAATTTCCCTGCTAATTTTCCATTGCTACTTTCTAGGCAAGTTAGCTTTAATTACCATTTTAATTCATACTGGATAACAAAAATATTTTAAGCTTTGACAGACCTGTAACTCAAGCAGCACTCTGCAAAGGAGAAAGAAAAGTGTTTGAACAGAGGTTTCATTTTGTGTCTAACAGTACAAACTGGTAGCAAAAAACAAGCACACAAACAGAATTATGGATGGTACAAGGGAAATAGCTATTCCCTTAGGTTTTCCAAACTTTCACTTTCATCATTTAAATGGTCACCAAGTAGTTAGAACAAGTTAAAGATGCTTGAGTAAGCTTGGCAATATTACCCGACACGGCATGGCATCAATTCTCCATCAAAATACCACTACTTTGTTAAACTGATCCCTGGCATTTGCCTTTCAGCTCTGTCCAGAAGAGTTTCAACCAATTTAATGACATATTTTAATGAGATTGTTGGCTAAAGATCTTTTGCAACAACCAAATCAGGTCGGCCAGTTGCATGCTCATTCCTGCTCTTATTCACACTTACTCTTTACCTTCTCAAGTCTGAACAAGTTCCCCAGAGTCAGAGAGGAGAGAGGAATCCATTATTTAGACAAGATGTTTATGTTTCAGCTTTTCGAACACAAAAGCGGAATATCTCTCTGTCTCTTTTGTGAGTCTGTAAAATGAAATCACTGATTTGCAGTAGAATAAACTGTTACAGTTGGCAGGGGCTTTGGACAATATTCAGCCCAGTGTTTCCCAGGTTGAGAGATATAAACCACTAAGTCTGTACAGGATACATTTGGGGAGATATATGGATTTGAATGACACTCTGAGAGAACTCTCGTCACTTCAGTTTTTATTTATTTATTTTTTTGAGTCTTCTAATTATTTCAAGAAGAATGTCTTAGGTTGGTGCTAACAAGTAACTCTCTAAAGTTTTGTCTTCCATTGTAGCAAAGAGAAGGCTAGCCTCAGGCTCAGTCTTTAGCGGACAGCTATGTGGAGCTAGAATTTAATACTGCTACTATATGGTTTTCATTAAATTAATTTTTCCAGGTTACTATTTATTTATGGCAGAGACACAAAGGTTCCTTTGAAAATACATTTATTTAAGCGAAAAATAAAAAAGTTACTAACACAAAAAATTAAGTAAAAATTGGTCAGTGAATCCAGCCATGCAATTATTACATAAAAGCTGTAGTCATTGATATGGTGAAAATCATGGAGCTGCTGTGGAATGTCTACAGCCTGGGGTGCCGAGACCACCTCCCTCATGGGACAGGTGGGAAACCCAAAGCCTCTCCAGGGCAGGAAATCTTAAGGTCAGGACCACTTGACCAACTGGATGCCCCTTTAATTCAGTCTTCTTAAATTAATGATAAGTTTGAATCAGTTTCTTCCAAATGACCTTTCCTCCCCCATCACCTCCTGAGCAATATACATTAAGATTGAACTTGAAAAACAATATAATTTCTATCTTTATTACCATATTATGAACTGACAGACTTAGTAAGATTGTTCAAAAGGCACTGTAAATATTAGGAAAACTAAACCAGATATGACTTAGTTAATATTAATGGTAGAAAAAAAGAAAAAAAAAAAGATTGAATTGATGATTTGTAGTATAAAATCGTATTTTAAATTCAAAGTTAAACTAATAAGGTTATTTTTTTAAGTTTGTTTTGCCTAAGTAAAACAAAATGTGTTATGTTTTGTTTTAAATTCACCAATCTTAACTAATTGGAAACATAGCCAAATTTTTAAGCAGTACTTTTTTTAAAAAACATGTACAGGCTTTTACTGAAATGCAAAAAAACAAAGCAACAACAAAAACTGCTGCTAGACAGAAGTTTTAGTTAAGAAGAAATTATGTGTCTTGCAAATCTTTAAAATATCATGATTAAATAAATTAAATTTGAGAAAAGGAATCAATGGTTTTTTGTGAAATCTGAAGATCTCAACAACGTCAGATCTGACAAGAGTATATAGTAGTCATTTCTATTGACAGTTTGTTGGCCTCCGAAATGTGTTGCCCACTCCAGCTGAGTAGAAAATTTGAAGGACACAGAAAAAAATTTCAGAGTTAGGGAATGGCTGACCACTGAAAGATTGCATTCTTTTTAATTAAATGAAAGCTTTGCTCTCATCAACCAGTCCACTTATTATGTATTAACTGCAACCTCTCTTTGGACTAGAGAACATGATGAGATGGGCAGCAGGGTTAAGTTGGTTAATCAATCAGTTGGGCATTAGATCTATGCTGTATATGAAACAGAAGAAGGCATTTAACATATTTTAGAATTTCAGTCAGGAAAGAGCTAATTCCCTAATCTTGCTCTGCCTCAGTTTCTTTTACTCACCAATGGGACTGCTAGGCCTCTATGTTCCTGGATTGTCTCAAGAAAGAACTAACAGCTATTAATGAAGCATAAAGCCCAAGGGTTGAAATGGGAAATTATCAGACTGATTCTCTTAGTGACTAAATTGCCTCCAGATTGTAAACTGGGGATAGAAGAAATTCACTACTTTCCAAGCAACTGATACTATCCCATGATTTGACCTTCCCTCTGGCTTTGACATTTTCATTCCTGATTCTGAGACCCAACTGCATAGCCACTGGAATAATTTCAGTCTCTGGGAATTTTGTTCCACACACATCAGGGAATCTGTAGAAGGGACGCTGCTGGGTAAACCTCAACAGAAAAGAAAGACTTGACTACACACTCTTAGATTTTCAACCAAGAACTCATGAGCAGACTTGTTTCAGATGCAGAATACCCAAGCAGAAGCATAAATGACTACCACTTGAAACTGGGGATCACTTGTGAACCATTCTCACAAAAGCCTGAATTAATCTTCATAGCTCCTGACCTACTCCTGAGATGCCATTCATCCAGGAACAGGTCATATATACCATATCATTCAGGAGTCTGTCTCAGGCCCCCAATCTGTGTCATTGTCTCTCCTGTTAAGTTCCTTGAAAAGGAGAAGAGTAGGCTTGAAGGAACATTATTTCTGTGTGAGGATTCCACAATGCTTCTCTAGCAACCTATGTCAGTGTGAGTCAATTTGCTTTATGTGACTCACAAATGATTTTCAAGATTTAGCTCTAGCTTAGAAATTTCAATTACTTTTTATTTCCTGAAAATCTCCCCTATTTCATCATGAGGAATTAGACACAAAAAGTCATTTACTTATTTAACAACACCAGGTCATTCCACAGGTGTATCCTAATTAGAACAGATTCCAATATTCAGTCCCCCATTTAGATGTTTCTTCTATGATCAAGTACATTCAATCTTAGCTTTTAGCCTTTCCAGGTGAATTCAGAAAGGATTGCTATCTCAGGCTTGCTTTTATCTTCATCAATGTTACAATGATCCCATTTACAAATGAGTGAACTGACTCTCAAGAACAGTAGGATATGTCCTAGATGATAGAGGAGGTGCCAGCTTGGTTAATTATTGGGTTTTAAAAAAAAGTCACTTACTGTTGCTTCTAGGTCTTCTGACCCAGTTACCTCCCATCCTTCATGTCAGTCCTCCTACCTAGCCTACTTTTTGGTTCTTCCGCAAAACAAATATGGGTCAGATTATAGAGCTTGAAGGAAATCACTTGGCAGATTTTTCCACTTCCTTAACAGAGATATCTTTGCCCTTTAACCAAAAGCATTTTCCTACTCTCTTACTTTTAAGTAACTTAGAGAGCTTTAAATAGTTATTTAAAGAAAAGCACTATGATTTGTCACTCCAATAATAATATGCAAAAATTTTTAATTTGTAGTGTGATATAAGATTTAAATGTTACTTGATCCTTTGATTTCAAATTTGCTTGAGGAAATAACCTGGACTTAAAATCTGTTCTAATATTGACCACTCAGATATATAATCATCATGGAAAGAATGATGATTTTGGAATTGTTAGGGACTTGGTTTTGTCAAGACATATGCCTTGACCTTGTATATATTATTTTATTTTTATTGGTAGTACAAGCAGATAATTATCATCAAATAGCCTAGGGTCCTGAAATTATATTAGCCTGAATAATGTGTTTGATTTTAGCCCACTCTGAAAAGACAAAACTGTTTCCTCCCCTGGATAAGACCCAAGAAAAAATTTATCTTTCTGTCAACCCTCCTTAAAAAGTACTTTTAAAAATAATAATAATGAAATATCAAATTTTAAGGCAACTTCATTTTCCATGGCTTAATTCTACATTCCACTTTAGAAAAGAATTGAAGTATCTAGGAGGTAGTGGCACTTACCAATTATTTGCATTCAACATAGTATTTGCTGAACATCTAATATGTACTAGTCAGACACTCTGCTAGATGTTATGTAGTCATGTAAATGAAAGCAGATTGATGTGAAGATGAATAAGACATGATAGGCCTTAGATTTTAATAAAGGAGAAATATGTATAAAAAAATAATTAGAAGCATGTGACAAAATTGCAAAAGATTTCATGGAGGGATAACATTGGATATCATCCCAGAAAACTGAATTATTGTCTTGGAAGAGGCAAGACCATTCTACCTAGAGGGAACGATTGTGCAAAAGTAAAGAAATATGAAAGTTGCTTATTTTTAAGCTCCCAAGAAGAAAGCATCTCAAAAACTTATATTTGAAGTAAAAGTGCATCAGAAATATTTTCTCATCAGTCCTTTAAGAAGTCTAAGTTGTTATGCTAGTGATACATTTTAATCTGATGAGGTTTAATTGCTTCAAAGAACAGACTTAGTCTTCCTTCCTCCACAATCTCTGGTAAGCCAAGGTGCCACTGGAGAAGTGAACTGACATTAGGAGTTCTAATTGGTGATGACTGACCACTTTTTCTAAAACATGAATGTTTGTGAAAGAACCTGTTGTAAGATGACTGAGCTCTACCGTATAAATGCTATTATAAAACTGCATGGCATTGTTCAGTAAACCACAAGGTTAGGGGGTCTATAACTTGGGGTTAAAAGATGTCTTAAGATTCATATAGACTCATGTAAGTGAGGTAGAGAGGTGATGATTTAAAAGTGGAGACCAGTCTTTTTTTACAAATGATCATGCAGGGTAGTCAGATTATCACACAAGGACCCTTTGTATTAGGAGACATTCTGGCATGAGATGAGATGGTTGTACATTTTTTAAAAGCAGTAGGATTATATTTTTTAACTTTATGCTATTAATTTTACTTTTAGGGAATCAAGTGTCATCCATTTTAGGTATCTTCATGAATGTATTCAAACTAATTCTGTGAACTAGACTGCTAGGTGCTAAGGAAATGAAAGATGGAAGGAAGAGATGGAGACAGGGAGAAGGAAGGGAGGGAAAGAGAGAGGAAGGAAGGGAGTGAGGGAGGAAGGTAAACCATAATTTCTGTCTTTAAAGTGCTGCCATTGTGAGATTGTGAAAATTTTGTTAATGTGCTGAAAGATAGTCTGAAGATTAAGAAGCATCCTCACTTTGGACAGGTACAATAACAATTTGAATGGTTAAAGTTAGATATTAAAAGAAATCATTCCAGTGGAAATTGCACCCCATATAGTCATCTGAAACATATCTCTTTTATAATACGTAAAGTTTTTTCTCACAGACTACAACATCAGTAAACCATCATATCCTTAATAGTCTAGAAATCTTAAGATTCCATAAATGGGTGTCCAAGAGCATGGTTAGAAATACACTCCAATTCTCAGGCCACTTATGAAGTCAAAGAATTCACTGCCTATCCCTGCTGCTCTGGCCATGCCCATCAAAGTCATTCATCAGAATTAGTGCTCCTTTTCATGAGACAATAGTGAACTGATATCTAAATTTACTTTATATCATAAATAAATTATTAGTTCGGACTCAAGAGGATGACATTATTACTGATATTCAGTTAGCCTACATCATACATGAAGGGTTTTCACGGAACTCTTGGAGATGTTGGATCACAATTTATTGTACTTTATTCTGAGACGTCTTGGGTAGTATATGTTTGGGTTATACAGCTGAAAAGTTCATACTTCTAGTAAGACCAGAGATGGAATTTTGAGATGTACAACTTTTAGGAAAACTTCAGAAAGCCTCAGGCTTATATATTCATATTTTTACTAACTAGAATGTCTGGAAATGATTTTTGATCAGATTAGGCTACATTTTTGGAAAGTATAGAAAAATCACTTTTTTTCATCTGTGATATCCAGTATTCTAATCTTATGTGCACACTTTTATCAGAGATGCTTAATCATTCCTTGGTTTGCTTACCATGAAACCTTAAATGAGTTTGGGTTTTCTATGACTTTGGTAAATAAATATGCAATAGAGGGAAAGTCCATCTCATATGAAATTTTCAACTTTTCCCCAGAAAGAACATATTTACCAGTCTCTGATCCCAAATTTTCATTATCAATGCAATAGCCTCTGGTTAGGTACATGGATATCACTCACACATACACACACACACACACACACACACACACACACACATTTTTACATGTTCCCCTAATGTGACATAAAGTAATAAAATTTAGGAGTTTATTATTCTAATTGACACTGATTAAAAATTTTATTTAATAATTAAGTGAAACAAAATGAGGAGTTCTTAGATTTTTACCTCTTTCAAGCTCCCAGCAAGAAAGATGGGCAGGGGTGATAAAACTGCGGGGGAGGGGTGATAAAGACTAGATTTTCTGTCCAGCAGGGAGATTTATAGCATTAATGTGATGCCAAGAAATAAACCAATAGGGTAGTATGTGTGATTCTTTTAAAAGGAGAAAAATATTCTGCGGGATTCATGGCCATTGTTGCAAACACTTGTGTAAATATGGTTTAGTTCATCATCACCTTTTCCAATTATGTTTCTGTTCAGCTCTAAAGAAGTCTCTGCTTCCTTGTTTGAAGCGCCACCAACTGAACTAGCATTTTCATTAATACAAACAATGCTTATAGTACCCAGAAATGATGGTAGGGTTGTAGGAGTCCTTTGTTATTTGTAAAGTCTACATACCTCAAAGAGATATCCATTAACTCAAGTTCAGCTCTTGAATTTTTAGGTTCTCTGTGAAATTTTAATATTTCTGTAATAATTATAATCACTATGTAGATAAAGGAATATTAGCTTTTCTATTTAAAAAAATACAATTAGTGATTTGTGTATCTAAATGGATTAGGAATCAAATCATAGTTTTTTTTTTCTTAACAATTTTTTTTTAAAGGCAGGAATGAAGGCAAGCAGGCAGGCAGGAAGAAAAAGGAGGAAGAAGCATTTTAATTTTATTTAATTTTTTTTTATTTGGTCGCTTGCACTAGTTCCTTACCCCTGGACCTAGGACTCAAACCCAGGAGTATGTAGCTTGCTCCTTCAGAGGTGATTGACCTAACTGATACTCCAACAGCATGCATCTGAATCATGGTTTCTTAATGTAAAGCTTTATTTTTAGGGTCAATTATAGATCCACTAAATATTTGAAACCATATCAACAGTTTCATACAGAAGTATCCTTAGAAGACTATAAATGATTTTAATTGTACTAAATATCTAAGCGAAGCATTATTGTGTAGTGATTAAAAATGAGGACATTGGGGAGATTGCCTGAATTTGAATCCTAGCTTCACTAATTAACTGTCTACCTGACTTTGGGAATTTGCTGGACCCCCCCATGCCAGTTTCCTCATCTGTAAGATGGGAATAATAATAGATCCTACCTCAGAGTTTGCTGTGAAGGTTAAATTGGTCATTATTTGTTAGAGAAATGCATCTGTTTACTCTAGGTAATATGACATCTCACAATAGTAAACAGGAGTACAAGGAGGAATAAAATAAGATATACATAATATATGGCACAACCAACGAGAAAAACGCTTTGTAATCACTAGGCCGTGAAGGATGCCTTTACATCTTTTGTCCACTTCAATAGCCACGATATCATCTATAAATAATATTAGGTCTTCCCGATTCAGGTTATCTTTCCTTAATAATACCTGAAGACAATGTTTTTAACACTTAAAAATAATTGAAAATACTGGGTGCTTTATTAACTGCCTGTAACTTTGAATAGCATTATTATTTCCAGGAAGTTCAAGCCTTCAAAGTTGGTAGGTTTGACATCTGATTCTTTTTCCTCCCATGTTTAGCTATTGATTCATTTGGTCATTATTTTTCTGTGTTCTCTAATTTTGTCCAAACTTGGATGATCATTCTCTTCTTTGTTACCTACTGCTAGATATTTTTTTCTGCTACTCACCTAATTCCACCTTCCGTTAACTTGAAAAGACATTCTTAAAAGAAGACCTAAATCAAAGTAGGGAGACATGGTTTTATGATACAATATACTAGTTTAAAGATATTGGTCTGGTCTTACTGCTTGAAGTCATGGGTTAGAAGAAGAGAGAACTATATATCTTCCATTCTGAACTGGTGACCTAGACACGAGTTCCAGCACCTGTTAAATACCCCGGAGCTATCTTAGTCCTTAAAGGGATTACTCACAGCTCATTTGAAAACACGTTAAGGAAGAGAAAAAGAGCACACTGAAAACCAAGCATGAACTAAAGACCTTTAGAAAATCACTCTAACACTTGCTCAACCTGCTCAGTGGGAAGACTTGCTTTATTGAATCCATACTTTATCAGAATGTCTTCTCAGAAGACACCCTGTTAAAAAAATAGTCTATGTTCAGCAAAAAGCATTTTAGGCAATGGGGGGAAGAAGGGCCATAGATGGTGATTATTCCACATCATCATTCTTGCTTTGTTTCCTTTTCACTGCAATTCAGGCAAAGTAGCATGGGGAGCAGAATGTGGCAGCTTGGTGGAAAGAAGTCTGGACTAAGTAATGAGCTCAGGGTGTGGGTCTGAGCTCTGACACAGGAAAGCCATTTCTCTCTGAATTTCAGCATCTTTTCATATGTAGAGATAATAATATTTACCTCAGAGAAATGTTGTGGTATTTAGATGTGACCTTTGTTGCTTTCATAATATTGAGCATTATTGTCAATGATCAATAAACAGTTTTGCTATAGTAGACCTGAAAATTACAGATCCTAAACCTTATTTTCTACCAAACTAGATGAATGCTATCCTTGACCTTTTTCTTTTTTCCAGAAAGTCACAATTGCACATCTCCTGGCCCCAATACGTAGAATATAGAGTACAGACATTGAAATATGAGAGATCTGAAGTCAAACTCTAAGTCACTCTGAAGTCACTTATCAGTTAGTACCAGTGAAGTTTCTGACCCTTGGTTTTGCTTGCTATAATCTGGGACTAATTACACTCATTTCGCAGAGCTGTAGAGAAGACCAGTGATACCGTATGAAGGTACTTAGTCTAGGGAATGGTGTCTGTAAACAACCGTCAAATTGAATAGTAATCTTTGCCTGCTACCATATTATCATCCACAATATGGGTTGAACTCTGTTCAGAATTGCCATATAGGTTACTAAGCTCTATGCTTAATGGATAGTATATGCTGACAAGATTGTTTCTTGAAAAAGAGGAATAATTTGGATTGATAATAATTTGGATTTATATTTTAGTAGCAGACATTTCTTTCACTAATGTCTGTGTCCAACCAAGTTTTTTGTGTGATGACTGGGGAGTGAAAAAGAAAGGGAGAAATACTTACAGAGATTAGACAGAAATCTTTAGCTATCTTCTTCTTTGGGGAGCTGGGGTGGAGAAGAGAGATTAAAAATCTATCAATTCTGTTCTATGTGTTGGATATAGTACTTAGCAATGTGCATTCATTGTTTTAGTTAATCCTCAGAATAATCCCATGAGATGGGTTTGAAATGTTGACTTTATAGTAAAAAACAAGTGATATTCCTCAAAGAGTTGAAACAACTTGTCTCAGATCATACTCCTAAGAGTGCGGGGAGATAGGATTCCAATCAACAGGAATGGATGAAGTTCGTAAATGGATTTCATTCACTTTATCAGAAAAAAATGCTTAATCTGTGTCTCACCTTCTAGAAATTTTTAAAAATTTTCTCTCCTAGATTTTTTTCTTTCCTTTCTCTGTTGGACCTGACAATGAATTCAGTTCTAGATTGTGGAACACTCTCTTATGAGGGATAGAGAGTCTTCCTAGGCACATAGCCAGGAGAACTTATCTCATATTTTAACCTGCATACTAATACCAAGGAGTCAATAGCAGTTGTGTTAGTATTTATTAGTAAAATAAAAGAAAACTCATCCGACACCAATTTAATTGTCAAAGTATGGTGCAAAATATACCACAATTAAGATCTACAACTCAATTTTTATCCTTTTGCTAAAATGAATATTATTGGTCATTGCTCTCAGCCCCTAATCTTTTTAAAGCAGTTTTAGGAAATTTTCCCCTTATTTATCAACGAATCTGAGGATGAGTAATCCAGAATAGATAAAGAAGAGTAAAGTACCGAAGAGATCAGGGATGTCTCTGTTTGTGTCTCTGTCTCTGTCTCTCTCTCTCTCAACATGAGATCTACCCTCTTAACTAGAGATCTTCTGTACAACTAAGTTTGTATTTTTTAAAAAGTATTCTATGAAGCCAGCCACCTCACTGCCCCTAACTTCACCTTATATCTCATCTGTCAGAGTCCATCACATGGTCATTCCTAGGAGCAAGAAGAGCTGTGTTGTGTCTCAGAATATAAAAAGTTAAAAGAAAAATTAAAATATTGGAAAGAGAAAGGGGTGTCTTTAGAATGTCAAGAATTTTAGTCTTCCAGCCTGTTTTATAAAGAAAAGCAAGGGAGAACGGTACTATCAATGAACGGCTTTGAGCAAGTTAACAACTCAACCACGATGTCAGGCACAGCATTCCAGTCTACCACTTATTATTTATGAAATTGCATTCAAGATTCTTGATGGCTGTCAAGCTTAACTTCCCTATTTATAAAACAAAGAAAATTATAGCTTTTATTTTAAAGTAGTCTTGTGATCATTTTATAAGAGAGTCAAAGTTAAGTATTTAATATAGCTCCTGGCATCTAGTAAACTGTAATAAATATGAACACTACAAAAGTAATGATCATTGTTACTATTAAGTATAGCACTCATATTTCTCCTTGTCTAGAGTGAGCCTTTTCACATTATATGTATATTGCCTTATTATTTTTTTAATCCTAGGAATGCCTGTCTTGCACTACAGATATGTCCTCTGAAAAGATACCCATGACACAGAACAGACTGGAAACCAACTCAGATATCCAGGAAAGGTTCCAGACAGCTGAGCGTGGACATGCTGATCCCTTAGCTCTTGAAGCACAGGCGTTAATCTCTCCTCTCAAGCTTGATGGAGGCTGGTACAGTCTTGAAGTATTGAGTGATGCCATGCTAATTCATGGCAAGGTCTTTATTGCTGAAACTCTTGTATAATAATGTCTTTATTCATGTGAAAATACAGGATGAATTTCAGCTATATGATATTGTTTATGTTCATCAGAAATGTTATTTGTCTTTACAAAGTCTGGTTTCAATGAACTGGCTCTGTAATGGATATTAAATAAACATGGAATTTTACACGTTCATAATGTTTTGTTTCTTGTTGTGATTTTGATGAACTACACTTCCAAGCACTGTCAGTTCATCCTTATTTACAAATGAAACGTTTGCTTGTAGCAGAGTGATGTAGTGACTTGCTTTATTTTAAGATAAGTCAACTTTCCTATTCAATGTTTAATGTGAAAATTACTCAGAAATGTTCTTTTAGGCCACATTTGCATTTCTCTTTGTATAGCATGCATTATACTATTTTAACTTAATGCTGTGAGCTATGTAAACCAGAGGCATTCTAATTCTGTTTTTAATGTCTTTTTCCAAGATAAATAATTTATAACACACTAATAAAACTAAGAACCTCATAATAAAAGACTTATATGACCTAGTGAAATTGATCTACGGCAATTGACTCTTAAAAGTAATTTTGTGAAATTATTTTATTTAAAATTGGCTTTCTTGCATGAATTCTTGACAACAGATATAAAGCAAAGAGAAGTTGAAAACTCCCTTGCCATCTTACTACACCTCAAAGAGAGCTCATCAAATACTTTCTAACATTGTGATTTTTGGGTTCCTTAGAAAAAGAAACCAGATAATAGTAAACATTTTACTTGCACATATCAGTGCCTGGTTATCTGTTTAAAATAGAAATTCTTTGCAAAGTACATGTAGTTTTTTCACATCTTTAAGGGATAGTTTCATTTGTGAAATGTTTTAATTTGCCATCCAGAGGAAGAAATGTTATTGATTTTTGTTATGGAAAGCTGAAAATAGTAACCCTGAGTCCATATTTATTATCCAATAATCTCTCTTTGTAGGACGCACCCTATAAGCCCACATATACGTCACATGAGATAAGAAAAACTATGAAAGGGAAAATAAATATTCCAAACATTAGGTTCCTTTAACTTTGAAACGGCTTATTTAAAAATGAACACTCGAAACTCATTGAGACCAATAACATCATCATATAGGCATGTCTTTGACACTGCCTTTATAGGGAGGCACCAGGAAGATATTAGGGAGGGGAAGACTGACCAAATCTGAGAGAGCTTCGAATTACAGAGTGGTTTCTTTATCCCAACATCTGCTCTTTCATTTTGAAGTTAGGATGGTGGTAGAAAGAAGGGAAAGAGAAGGGAATTTAGAATCCTGAAAAATAGAGTTGAAACAGTGAAGGCAGACCGTGGGAATTTCAGTGACAAAATGCTGATTTCTATGATCATACTTCACAGCATCCTAGAATCAGTTTTTAATAGCCAGTAGTTATTTAAAAGATACAGAATTTTGGATTCCACAAAAAAATATTTTCTGTACTGTTTCTTGGATAGGGATACTTTTGTGGGTGACTAACCTCACCCATTCCTAGGATTCTTTCCTTTTGACTAGTTTCATTTTTCAAGCAGTGACCTTTCCCTGACCTTGGCCCCAAACTCCAGGTCACCTTGCTGTAGCCTTAGTGTAGCTCTGAATAGAGGACTTACTAGATTGTTGGCATCAGATAAGTGGTACTGAGTACAATCGTCTTCTTTCATGAGCAGGAGGGAAGTTGCCTTTCCTAGTCTTCAGAGAGCTGGGCTGACTTATGTCTTCTTTTCATTTTATTGCCCAGTAATTTTCCCTCTGTCCGGATCTGCAAACTGGTTGCCTTGCAGGAAGGTGACATGCACCACTGGTGCAAAAAAGGGCCAAAAAAAAAAGAAAAACAACAACCCAAAAAGCGACTATTGGCATCAGCACAACTTTCGAAGGTACTTCAAAGCAGTTTCATTTTATAGTGAAATAGGTCAATTATTTGCCTCACATAATTACAAAGTTTAATTGCTTCAGCTTAATCTCAGATATATTTAAATGTCTATGTTGTCACTGAATTGTACCCCAGAAGTAGATTTATTTTCTGAACACCTTCCTTTGTCAGTTTTTCAATCCATCTCTCAAATTATCCTAGGAAAGAACTCCTTCTACCTCAAAAGGAAAACTACTTGTGTCTCCCAAGTTCTCAGATAGTAATAATAATAAAGTAGTTTGATTATACTTCAGAGACCCTAAATCACCTCTATCACTTACCTTCATGCTGTCTCATAGCCATGACTTCACCATTTGTACTTCTGATGTTCTAGATTATTCAGCTTCTTCTCTTGCAGGAGGAAAACTAATGGGTCCGAAAGCTAAGCTCCAAGGGCTGCGGTGAATTGCAGGTTCTGACGTGAGAGTGAAATGCAAGATCACTGTACTAGTCTGCTTCTTTTGAATAAATCAGTGTGACAACATTGACAATTTTCCCAGGTTATCTCTCTATTTTATGTACATGCTCCCATTCTAAGGATGTCAACACTAAAGAAGAATAAGGAAAAAAAAGATAAAAAGAGGAGAATGGGAAACTTCAAGCTCATCCCTTATCTCACCATCCGACTTCGTCAGTTCTTGGAAAAATAGTCATTCAAATTGTTTTTCATATACATAGACTCACATCCTGTGTTTGGACATTTAATTAGGCCGAAACAGGGAGGGGCGGTGGAAGTTTTTAGTACCATTTCGCTATGTAAAATACCCATGAATATTTCCACCATATTAGGTAATTCTCTATCAAATATACTTGTGAGTTCAAGTGGCCTGGCCACAGTTTGGCAGAACGAAGCCATCAGTCACTGTTAGCGCCATGCAGGCCACACTGTATGTACCCTGTGAGCTCTAAAGCAATCAGACGAGTCTGCAAATGTTCCTCAAAGAATACATCTAGAATGTTACTTCATTAAGCATCTCCTTGGCATTCATTCTATTTTCCACTTTGAATTGCTGCATTTAGTTTTGTAATGACCTTCTATAGAAGGAGGTTTTATTAACTCTTTGATCTTCTAGCTTTGGGAGGAAAACAAAGAAAATATAAATGAGCACTTTGTACACTGTCTTACAGAGGAGACCAAAAGAAAAAAAGGAAATACGTTTTCATCAAACAGATGGGCCTGTGTGGAGACTTTCAGCCTTTCCAGCTCTTTTCTCCCTTTAAGCAAAATGCTTATCAATGTTGTGCATGTGTTTGTTTTAATGTGCTCAGTATAACTAGGCTTTTGTTTCTCTTCTCTCTAGCTCCCACAGTGGAGGTTAGAGTCAGATATTTCTGCATGAATTTCCTTTTCAAGGCATTCTCCAACGTTGGTTTCCTCTAACCCTAAGCGCAGTTTTTAGGAAATCTGCCTTTGTATTTATAGGATGCTGTCAGTTCTGCGCTATTTCAAGCATTCCTTTGTGTGTCTATGTGAGTGGTGAAAGGGAGGGGCCCCCTGGTCAGGTAGTTACCTAATACTGCCAGGAGAAAAATATAGAGAACTCTTTGCATATGAACCCCAGTTTTATACTTACTTGTGATTGTGTCTCTATATTCTGGAGTGGAATCTCAAATTGTCTTGCTTCTAAAGTCTTGAAGTCCTACCACTGTTAATATTTACGGAGATAAGGTGCTGCCTTTCATAGTGACTGAATATATTCTTATTTTTATCACCTTTCTATTTTTATCCTTTTATCTACTTATCAGATTCTATCTTTTTGATCTTTATCATAACTTTGGAAGCAAGACTTTGGCAAAAGATTATAAAACACCAGCACTTTATCATACAAGTGAAATTCAGAGGTGGAGAGGGTTATTAATCAGAACAAACTTTTCCCCCTCTAGTCTGATAAACGGCCATTATGTGATGCCACACTTGTTTTACTTAGCATCTTGAAACTGGAAACTTTTCTTTGTTGTTAAATCTAAAGCAATCTGAACTAAGAACCTGGGGTCTTCCTGGAGTTGTTCAATCTATATTCTAGAACAACCGGTGATCTAGTTGTGTGCTGATAATTTTCCCTGGTCAAATTGCATTGCCTTAAGGGTATCAGAAATGGAAAGCTTTTTTTTTGTTTTTAAATCAAAATAGCTTCATTTTGTTTTGACTAAGTTTTTCTTTAACTTGACTTACTTTCTCTAATCACTATGCTACTGTGTTAAAAATGTGAATCTTTATTACTAGCCAGCTTCATTTCTGAGATTAAAAAAGAAGAAGACGAAGAAGAAGAAAGAAAACAGTGTTAATTTACCTGGGTACCTTGCCCAGGTAAAGCAAGCCCACCCTTAGAAACCATACTTTTTCACTGCCAGTCTACTTTAATTTGCTTTCTGGATCAGACAGAGGATGAGGGGAAGTGATTAACTATTGAAATGGGAAAACACAGCTTTTCATCGTTGCCTTTTTCTCAAGTGACAGTCTCATCTGAAGGAAGTGTGGCAACCAGTTTGCTAAAACCCTTTTCCATCCTCACTGCTGCCTTGATCTTTTCTCCTTCTGAGGATATTTTTTCTCCATCCAAGCAATTCCTTATATTTTTTATGTTTATTTGTGGTGTCATACTTTAAATCACAATTTCCCTAAAATGAAAACCTGCTTATGCTCTAGAATATGTTCTAAAATATGTAGCAGTGATATTAATAGCTATAAATTGCTTAAGACTGTGAGATTGCTTCTATTGGGAAATTTGAAATTATAGCTAAATATCTTACATTGAAAGGGTGTCATTCTGGCAGCTGTGATCAGAAAATAGTCCAAATTTATATACACATTAGAAATATTTCTAAATATTTTATTTAAATACCTTTTTATAGCAGAACAAGTAATCCATGTTTACATACAAAGCAGTATGACAAATGGGTAACTTATAGCAATTAATGAATGAAAATTTGATGTGTGTATATATATATATACATACATATGTATATACATGCATATACATGAAATGCTGAAATTGAGTTCCTGAAATACTAATTGTTTTTAAGTATTCCAGAATGATTGGAAAAATTTGGGGAGAAAATCAATTTCTTAGAAAAGTTTTTCTATTTTTACCTTTTGGTGGTCCACTTAAAAAAATAGTTTAGAAGAGTGAAGTATTTATTAATAAATATTTCTACTAACAAAATTTAAGCCTACTTAATAATATTTTTTACCTTTTTCAAAAATCTGAAAATATGCAATTATATAAGAATATTGTAGAGGATATATTTAGGTCATTAAATAACTGAAAAGGAACGCACTTTCCAGAAGACAATTATTTATTTAGATTTTTCATCCATGATACTAGGTGAAAAAAGCAAATTAGTTTTGTTTTGGTTTCATTTTTACTTTGCAAAGTGATGGGAGAAAAAAAATTAAGGTTCAAGGGTTCTAGTGAGAAGTTTTGATTGCCTAATGAGTGTAGAGAAAAAAATATATTAGGAAGCTTTTGGTTTAAAATGATGAATTTATTATCTGTACTTATCTCTTCTTCTTCCACAACCTCTACCAAATGATAGCTAAAGAATAACAAAGGCATTTGCCTATGTGATAAGAAAACGTAGAATAAAAGAATACATGTTATAGATTCTATACATAGAATACTATTTGGAAGACAGGTAAGTAGAGAAGTTTTGGCAGATCAGGGTGACACAACCAAGTGTGTCAAAAAATGTCCTGAAGACTGAATGCAGAAGTGGGGAGGCGGTGAAGTGCAGGGCTGAAAACTCAAGGAATGGTTGGAAAGTTTAGGTCCAGACAAGGTGAACACCACACACACACACGCACACACACCCTTTCAGTCTTATCTATAGTGAAATTTAACCATAGGTAAGCTCTGACCTTACATACAGAGCTATCACTCAGCTTCATAATGTCCTATTATTAAAATATGTTTAGGCAACTAAAGATTACCAAACACATAAGGAAAAGCTCCAAAATGAAAGACAATGACTCAAAGAACAAAAGAAAAAAATAGAAAATTATTTATAATTTGTCTCTTCATACATGAGAAAAGACTATGTCCAAAAAGCAAGAACAAGATGTTATGAAAAAGAAACAATAAAATAAATTATGATTATAAAAACGCATTTATAACATTAATTAAAAATTCCACAGAAAGATGAAAATAATACAGAAAGTAGAATAAGTCAAAGGATCTGAAACCAAAAGAGAAAAGATATGAAGAGTTGCCATCTATCTCAATATAATAAGCATGAAGAGAAAATGTATTCGTCTTGCAATTTATGCATATGAATTAGTGATAGATACCGCACACATAACTGTTGTTATAGCTGTCTTGTGAATTTTGCAGTGGAAGAAGATGCTACATCTTACAGAGATGGACTTTCAAAAGAGTTGAAAAAGAGTCAAGTTCACTATGTGCCAGATTCAAACGGTCCAGACTTGAATGAACAATTTCCTAAGGGTTCAAAGATTTCAGACTAGTGTAGTTCACTCCTAGTAATATGCATTCCAGGAAGGTCAGTTAATCAAAGAGACAATTCCACGGATAGGGTCAACCTTGGGGTCCTGGAGCCACGTGGGACCATTAGAGATATACTCAAAATTCTAAGGCTCCATTCGTTCATTTATTCATTTCTTGATTCTTCGAGCTATTATTATTCAAGTTACTATCATTCTTTGTTTTTTCCCTGTATCCTAAGACTTTAGACCATTAAACACAGAAAATAACAAATGAATACAATTAGTTGTCCTTAACTTTTTATTGGCTTTTCGGACTCTCCCCACTGCTTTTTATCTCCTTCTCACCCACTACATCTCTATCTGCAAAGGAGTCACATTACAAACCTGTCTCTTGTAGTGATGATTTATTAGACTGCATTCATCTCAGAAATATTTGGTATTAATTTATGTACACTTGGTGACATGTACTTTTGACCAAATATTTTCTTGTGAACAAATAGGCTTATATTTCCTTTTTCTCTTTGAAACTAGGCTTGGTCGTGTGACTCCTTGGTAAATGGCATTTGAACAACAGTGAATATAAGTTGCTAAGCTTTTTCCCTTTGCTGGATGACTAGAAATGTTCCAAGTGCTATTCTGTTAGACTAAATGAGGATTTGCAGCACAAAATTCCAAGTTATCCCATGGATAAGTAACATGGGCAAGACATAATCTTTGTTTTATAAAATCTTTGAGATTCAAGGATTATATTTATTATAGCAAAACCTAGCCTTTCTTGACAGATACACACATAATATAAATACAGAACGATATAATTTTTTTCTCTAGTCACATACATATGATATGTGCTAGTCTAAGTCTTCAGTCAGTGAGCAAACTTTTCTTTTATGGAGCTTTTCTGTCTTGTTTATTCAGCTCTATTATTATTTTAGTTCTGGGGAATAATTTTGACCAAAATGACAGACATAATGTTGTTTTTCTGGATGTTTTGCTTAAATTCCCTACAGGCCAGAAGTTAAAATGCAAACCTACAAGGAAATGAAGCAAATAGATGCTGATGGCCCACGGGTAACTAGAGATTTGTGGAAGATATTTGACATTATAAAAGGCAAGCAGCACAGCAACCTGGAAGATATTACCAACTGTATGAATAGTAGCTGGAAGAAACCATGGCTAGAGATATGCCATAAATCAGGTGTTTGGAAGACAGAGGATGCCAATAATCTCTTGCTGTACAACAAATTTGCCTAAACGTAGATTAAAGCAACATACATTTGTTATTGAATAGTTTATACCATCAGGAATTCAGATGCATTTTTCGATGGGTATTTCTTGTAGGATATATCAAGTCTAAAGTGTTCCTGCCACATGAATCTCACCAAAGGAGGGCTTGAGTGTCCTCATAACATAACAGCTAACCTCTCAAAGCAAGCCATACAAAAAAAAAAAAATAGAAGAGGATAGAAACTTCAGCCTTGAATATAGCACAGACTCAGAGATTACACTCTGTCATTTCTACAATATCCTAATTCTACACAAGTCAGCCCTCTTTGTTATGGGACGAGTTAAAAGCATAAGGATGCAAATACCGAGACAAGGATCATTGAAGCCCATTTTAGGGGCTGACTACCACAGTGGAAGTGCCCTTGTCAAGATATAACATAAGGATTGCATCTCCAAAGAGATTCTACAGCAATTGTCTTGTTGTTTATAGATTTAATGTTCCCATTCTAAAAACATAATCTATCCCACCCCATCTGCATCTCCCCAATGGAATATAATGGATACATTTCTTTATATAACACCAAAATTGTTGACTGAGACTCCTCATGAGTTACTACTGGTTTAAAAATATTTTCTATCTCAACAATCCATAACAATTCATTATTATTTGCATAAAAATGAAAATAATAGAAAAAACTGAACTTTTGTCATCTCGGTTTTTTGTTTGTTAAGTAAAAAAGATATGCTAACCAAGAAAAGTTGCATTATAATCTCTCTAAAAGTAAAGTCTTATCAAAAATAAGAAAATGACAATTTGCATTGTATTGCATTTAGTGTCAGCTGTACCTGTATACTTTGGGGATGATTATTTCCTCAGATTATTCTGCAGTGATTGATAAACCTCATCTTGATTTTCTTCCTTTCCTCATGTCTTTAGCATTATAAATATTTCTTGATTTTATTTGTAATGCTAAAATCATTGTGTACTTTAAGAATTCTCCCCTGAAGAGAAGTTTAAACTTTTTATCATTCATGGGAATGACAAATATAACTTACCTTATTTGAAAATTTTTAGTAAAGACATTACTTCTACCCTTGTTTGAAATTAAATGAATATCTACAAATCATATTTCTTATACTGTTACCAAAGCAGCTAGCGTGGTGACAACAAGACAATGAGCATCTATATGGCACCTATATTGCTATTTTCTCTTCAGCCAAAAGGGTTCCCTATTGCTGTCCTGCTCACTGATGGGTCTTATTTGAAAAGTCCTTTTCTATTCTTGTCTTCTGTGTGATCTGGAATGTATTCCCCATAGAAATAATGTTAGGCAGAGTAATGAGGTAATTATTAGTTCTCAGAAGCCTCTTTAACCAGAAAATTCTTCATTTTAACATTCTTCAGTTATTAGAGAATCCCCTTGTATAGGAAAACCCAAAGATGGAATTTTGTGGAAGGATATGCTAGTGTCTGTGGTTTGACTGGAGCAAAAATCAGTGGTTTTAAGCTTTTCCCTTTTGCTTTTCCCAGTGATATACAGATCTATTCTAGTTCCCAGTACTCTCCCCTTGGCTTCTACCTAGAGTTCATCTTCTTACTTTGTTCAGAGTAGACACACAATATTCTTCTTAAATAATAATGATAACTAATATTGAGTGCTTACTATAAATTAGACAGAGGTCCAAGTATCATTTCATTTAATTCCCATAATAACATTTTATTATACAATTTTACTAGTGAGATAACTGAGGAATATAGAAGCTGAATAACTTTCTTATATGATACATTTCATAGATGATGATCAGACAAGAATTTAAACTTAGGCAGTCTAACTTTGAATTCTATCTCTTGTTAACTATGAGAAAACAGAAAGATAAATGATAGATAGACAGACAGACAGACAGACCACACACACAGACACACACACACATCACACAATCACACACAATTTTGCCTCTACTAAAACTGAAAATAGATGGAAATAAAACTACACTTACATTTTCATTTTTTTATCAGTCATGGAAAAAGTGAAATCAGATATCAGCAATAACTTGTACATCTCACCTTTGTTTCAAAGAAAAAAGCCTGACTTTTTGGAACTGAGGCAGTAGCTCTGGATAGACAATGAAAAACATAAATTCTATCTGCATTGATATCTGGTCTGGGTGTAGAAGGCACAGTGATTTGTTGGGGAGATCTGAAGACAAGTAATCTTTGCTTCTCCCTTCAGTTTGGGATCATTTGTCCACAGACTGATGGAAAGAAGCACTCAGTTGTCACTAGAGGGGATGAAAAGGAGGCTTTGGAATGGTGAGTTTGCTGGGTGGAGAGGTATCCCAAACTTAGGATACACTTAGGCTGGCAGAATGAAGAGCAAGGAGGAGGGAAGGAAGAGAGTAAAACACCAAATGACGTATATTTGCTTTTGTTCTTTCAAAAATATAAAAATATAAAGTGAAATGTATAGGTATTGTGTTTTACATAAAAT
Organism: Solenodon paradoxus; assembly: GCA_004363575.1. Lineage (NCBI taxonomy): Eukaryota > Metazoa > Chordata > Mammalia > Eulipotyphla > Solenodontidae > Solenodon > Solenodon paradoxus. Next base: position 641,524 of record RJWH01000380.1, read on the forward strand.
TTAAAATTCTAGTCACTTAATGCTAATTTGTTACTTTATTTTTCTAATCCATTTTTGATACCTGGGAATGGAATCAAATATCACAGACACCTCGAGCAAGTTGTGAGTGTCTATGAGATTATGCTGTTCTCAGCTCTAGAAATTAGAAATTCTTCTCTATTGTGCATTCTTGTATCCTTGCCAGGAAAAAAGGATGCATTTCCTCACTAGGAACTGAACGAGGTCACCTTGGCCCAGGTTGTGGAACTAAAACAGTAACAATCACTTGTTTGCAGGAAGATGACAACATTGCTATTAAATATTTCTAACATTTCTTTTAAAAGATAAGGCATAGTAACATGCAGATTTCATATTTAAGCCAATGAGATGGCAATTTGATTTATCAGAGGCAACTTAGTAATTTTGTTCAAAGAAGGAATGAGTGAGTAAATAAATAACCAGTTTTAATAGTCAATTAACTTCCTCTAACTATACAGAAAAACCAATAGTTAAAATTGGGAAAAAATACAGATGGCAGGCTGTTGGGGTGCAGGTAGAGCTTCGGCATATCTTCATAGGAGATGTTGAAGTTGATCATTTATAATTAAAATAAAATTTTTCATATAGACAAATAGTATAATGAGAACCTGGAATTTAGAGATTCACTGCTGATTCTGAAGTGAACAGTTTTGTGATGCTGGGAATATTATATTTACTTTGGATCTTGATTTCTGCCACAAAATTAGAGATTTGGAAGAAGTCAGCATTTCCAAAGAGTATGATTTGGAACAGCAGCGATTTGGGATACAAATATATTCAATAAAACAAGCAAACAGATGTTTCTAGTCAAGTGTTAGCGTTAATTGTGAGTGACAAATAACTGACTCAAAGTGGCTTAATCAAGAAATGAGGGCTATTGTCTCACATAAACTGAAAAGTCCAGGGGTAGAATTGGTCTTTGGAATGGTTGATCCCTGGCAAGAATAATGTCATTAGAACCTGTGTTGCAGGAAAAGCAGTGCCTCCCAACAATATACATACCCTAAACACCGGACACTATGAATATACTGCTTCACAAGACAAAAGAGATTTTGCAGACATGATTAAGATTTGACTGGGCCTAATCTAATTACAAAAGTCCTTGAAAGTGGAAGAGGAGTTGTGTGACATGACAAGTCTGCTATCGCTACCTTTAAAGATGGAGGAAGGAGGGCATGAAGCCATGAATTATGGTGACCTCTTCAAGGTAAGAACAGTCCTCAACTGAATAGGAAGAAAGTGACCACCACCATCCTTCTGATTTCAAAAATCCGATGATAAATATGAATTCTTTGAAGTCTAAATTCCTGGTAATTTGCTATAGCAGCAGTAGAAAAATAATGTAATTTGGTATTTTGTCTCCAGATTTTGTTGTGGGTTATTTTTCAATCTAATATTTATTGAGGTAAATTTGCTTTATAAAATTGTTCCATATGTGCAGCTTCCCCATTTCTCAGATTTTTGACAACATACCCTGCCCACCAACAGTTCAACAAAAAAGTAGTCATCATTGCCCAGAGACTACACCACCACTTTCCCTAACTCCCTGTCTTGTTTCCTACTGGTAACCTTAGTTCTGTTGTTAACGTACAAGTGTTGGTTTTTGTTTAGTCTGTTCTTTTACTTTGTTTCTTTATAATCCACCTATGAGTGAGATCACCTGGTATTTGTCTTTTCGCTTCTGATTTATTTGATTTAGCATAATCTCCTCTAATTCCATCTGGGTTGTCCTAAATGACAGGATTTCATCTCTTATAAGACTATAGAGCATTCCATTGTTTATCTATCTATCATCTAATCTTCTTTATCCATTCATCTGACTATGGGGACTTGTTTCCAAGTCTTGAATATTATAAATAATACTGCAATGAAAATGGGGGTGCATATATCTCTGAGAATAAGTGTTTTTGTGTCTTTTGGGTAAATAACCAGAAGTAGAATGGCAGTATCATATGAGATTCCAGTTTCAATTTTTTTGAGGAATCCCCATTCTACTTTCCATAAAGTTTGCACCAATTTGCACTCCCAACAATAGTGTAAAAGAGTTCTCTTTTCTCTGCATCCTCACCAACACTTACTGTTACCTGTCATTTGGATAATAGTCAATCTCACAGACATAATATGATATCTCATTATTGTTTTGATTTGCATTTACCTAATAGCAAGTGAGAAAGAATATCTTTTCATGTGCCTGTCGGCCATCTGTGTGTCTTCTTTAGAGAAATGTCTATCCACTTCTTCTGCTCATATTTTGATTGGATTGTTTTTCTGTTGTTGAATGCTATAAGTTCTTTGTATATTTTGGATATTAAACACATCAGATATATGAAATGCAAATACCTTCTGTCAGTCAGTAGGTTGTCTTTTTGTTTTGATGTTGATTTCTTTCTCTATGCAGAAGCTTTTTAGTTGAATGTAGTCACAATTTCTTATTTATTTTGATTTCTCTTAATGCTAGAGTTGAGTCCCCAAAGACTAAGGCTGATGCATGGAATGACACGTTATCTTCTAAGTATTTTATGGTTTCTGGTCTTACATCCAGTCTCTAACCAATAGGAATTCATTGTTGTAAATGGTGTTAGGGAGTCATTTAGATTTATTCCTTTTGCCTGTGACTGTTCAGTTACCAGACAACATTTATTGAAGACTCCTTTCTCCATCATATGCTTTCAGCTCCTTTGTCATAAATCAACTGACTACGTATGAGTGTATCTATTTCTGGTGATTTAGTTCTATTCCATTGGTCTGTGTATCTGTTTTTATTCAGTACCATACAGTTTTGCTCTATGCCACTTTGTAATCTAGCTCAAGATCTGGCATTGTGATACCTCCTTTTTTGTGCTTTTTCTTCATGATTTGACTATTCAGGTTCTTTTGTGATTCCAAACAAATTTAAAACATTTTTGTTCTAATTCCTTGAAAAGTGCCAGGGGGATTTTGATGGAAATTGCATTAGATTTATACATATTGCTTTTGGTAAGAAGACTATTTTAACAATGATAATTCTTCCCAGCCATGAGCATGGGATATATTTCCATCCCTTTGTATCTTCCTCTATTTCCTTCAAAAAAATGTTAGAGTTTCATTGTACAGGTCTTTCATCTACTTTGGCACTGGAACCCAGGCATTCTTGGAGTTGAACCATAAGCCTCCAATTGCACCCATTGCCAGGAAGAAAATGAGACCAGGCAGGCCTTCCAAAGAATGACCACAATTGAACTTCAACTAATCACAGCCTGAGAAAATTCCACCAGTCAAATACCGTTGTTTACAATGTTATGTTCATTTTAGGAAATTGAAATTGCAACTCAATCTATAAATATTTCACACCACACTTACCACCAGAGTTCCAGTGTCCTTTATCACCACCGTGTTCCCTCTCTCATTCCCTCCCCACCTCCCATTCCCTGATAGCCAGCCTGTGTCCTGTGAATTTTGTTGGAGTTGGTCTGTTCATTTGCTTCATTTCATTATATTTTATATATGAGTGAAACTAGCCTGTAATCTCCTTTTACTTAAGACTTACTTTACTTAACACAATTCCCTCCAATTTCAACCAGATTGTAGCAGTCACACTTTCATTTCTTAAAAATAGCTGCATTGAATTCCGCTGAGTATTTATAGCTTATCTTTTTTATCCAGCCCATTGATGGGCATTTAGGTTGATTGCATGTCTCAGTTATAAGGAACCATGCTGTCATGAACATAGTGGTGCAGATACTTTTTTCAGATTAGAGATTTTGTATTCTCTGGATATATGCCTAGAAGTGGGGTTCCTGGATCACATGGTAGAGCCTTTTTTTTTGAGGAATCCCCATGCTGTTTTCCAAATAGGGCGCACTAATTTACATTCCTACCAACAGCCTAGGATCAAATGGCTTGGGGAAAACCAAGAGTAGAGGCTGTCCCCAGTTTTCCATACCGTGGTCCAACAGAGGTCAGTCCATAAAAATCTTTTTCAATAAATGGATCTGAGTCTGGAGTCTGGATCTGAGTATTGCTCCATCTCTTTTTTGCAATGAACACACAGCTGGAGCTCTCCTCCAGAATTTTTCTTTGAACACTGTCCTCTGGCTGTAACACTTCTCTGACTGTGACATTGATCATGAAATAACATTCTTTATTGCTGAAACTAGACCAGACCTTTGAAAGAATGGTTAACAAGAAGTTCAGAATTCTAAAATGGACTGGCATGGCTTCAATACTTCTGGACACTCAGATGAAGAATCTTCATTGTCTGTTCCCAGTATAGAGTGGTCCAGGCGTAGTGTCTCTGGTGGCTGAGTTGTCCATTGTAGGAACTCAGGCAGTGACTATTTAATAACTGTAATGGAAATCTTTCCAGATTTTTGCCAATGCTCTCATGCTATGTGAGCATAGTTACTTACGTTATTATAATAAAGTCTCACCTTTCACACAAACCAATTGAAATTATTTTCTATTACTTACAAAAGAGATATCCCCAAGGAAATCAGGCTTCTTAAAGAAGAAAATAATATATTCTAACAGGGAGGTCAAAAAAATTAATAGTGCATATAGCACCTGAACTGAGGTAGGAAGGTCGAGAAAGTGTGTGGAACATGAGAGATATAATCAAGTGGCATGAACAAGAGTAGAAAAATTAACTGGCATTAAGTGAGGAGTTGGGGATGCAAAGACAAGCACAAGAGATATCATCCTTGCCTTCCAGAACTTAAAACCCAGCAAGAGCAAAGATATGCTTATAATTATAATACAATGTGGCAAGCGTCTATAGTAGGAAAGCATCTGTCACTGACATCTGACAAAGCATGTAGGAAGGTCACTTTATCCAGACTTTGAGGGTTAGGGGCATTTTCCAGGACTAGGCTAAATCTAAATGAAAAACTTTAGGATTGGTGGCAATTAACTAAGCAAAGAAGGCAGGAAACCATGAGTTGAGGCTTGGAGAAAGGATTCCAAATAGAAGGAATAGTGTGTTCTAAGTTATGTTTCTTCTACTTAAGACTTAGACTGAATCAAACTTTCACTTTTATATAGGCCTTTTCACTAAACCAGGAAAACAGCAGGAATTGTAGCTGGGGTAGGGAAAAGATGACAGGTTCAATTTTGAACTTGCAGAATTTAAATGCTATATGGATATGCAAATGGTTTTGTTAAAAAGAGATTTATTCATTTATTTATTTTGCCTTGGTATAAAACTCTGAAGACTGGCCTGGACTGAAGAAGTGATTTGAATAACCACCATTTAAACTAAGAGCAAGAACCTAAGATTGCATGATCTTTCTAGGATAATGAATGAGGAGTAGAAAAATAATACCTAGTATATAACCCCTAGGAGCAACTCATGAAGTAAAGGATCCCAGAGAGAAACTTCTTTTAAAATCAGGAGAATACAATATCACAGATGTCAAGCTAAACAAGCATTTCAGTAAAGAGGGATGGTCAGCTATGCCAAATGATTGTAAATTGGTCAAGTAAGATGAGGGTTACAAGTGTTTAATATACCGGAAAGGGAGTTTTGGTCACCTTAATAAGAACAACTGAGAGAATATTGGGGAACAAAAGCCACATGGCAATAGTTTAAAGTCAGCGTCATGGAGGTGAGGGCAGAAGCCGTGTACCAATCAAGCAGATCCATCTTTCAACCTCAAGCTGAATGCAGAAAACAGAATTGTTAAAAGGTTGTCATTTTTAATTCAAGATAAGTACCTGAATTCCATAGGGGGAAATAATATAGATGCCTGCCATTTAGGCTGTCTGCTTTATTGAATAAAACTTGCCAATGAAAAAATGAACCTTTTTTCTTAGTCATTTAATTATTACTATCTAGGCACATTTGTTAAGGAATAACACAGAGGCAATTTCCTAATGTTCTAACCTTTGCATTTGTATAATGCTTCAAAGCTCAAAAATGTTTGTTTATCCTCAAAAACAATCTCTATGAGACCATTGTTATTATTATTTCCTCGATTTTGCACATGGAGAATCTGACATCCAGAGAATTTGAAGTGACTTTTCCTAGGTCTCTTGACACCTCAAAGTAGAATTTCTGAATAAATTCAATGATTCAATTCAATGAATTATTCCCTCAATACTTATGTTCCAAACCACAATCTAGTATACTTGTGAAGATGAATGAGGAGCCTCTTGTCACCACCAACCCTCACCATACTATTTCTGTAGGACCTCCTCTAGGGCAGTCCTGGATGGAGTACTGTATAGGATAGGTGAACCACCATTTAAGTGGAACTAATACCACGTCGTGCTCTGAGAACACTCTAACGCCTCACCAAGGCTGGATTTGCTTGATTTTGCATATCCAAAGATTTTAGTTTGCTACAATACTTAGTCCACACCTCTTATAGCACACACTTATGAGTTGACCATTATTGGAGTGTCATAAGAGAAAGAGGACTCAAGACTGATAGAACCTAGAAGCATTTGGAGAAAGGTAGAACTTATGAAGGAGACTAAGAGAACCAACCATACAGTTTTAGGAGGAGAATCAGGAGACTTTTCCGAGTTCACTTGGAAGGGAGATGGGCTCTGTGTGGACATTCTTAGCAGTGTCAGTCAAATGTCACAAACAACATAAGAAAAATGAAGTTTGAAAAATGTCCATTGTATTGTGCCAATAGAAGGGCATTGATGATCTTGCCAAAACAGTGTTCATTGGTCAAATATAGTTGTACAAATTGTTGACTGAACAAGTCATTCTGCATTCTGCATTCTGCTCCTGGAATCATTTGCAGGGAAAGGGGTAAATTTTTTTAGTTGATACAAAGATACCAAATGTGTTTGTGAAGAAACTGGTGGTTTCAGTGGAGTGGAAAAAGGCAAAGACCTACACAGTGAGTTGAAGACTATGGAGGAGAAGAGAAAGAAGATACAGTATAGGACCTAAATTCAGTCCTCCCATTGGACAACTTTAAATTCCAGAAAGGATTTTCATTGTGAAGGTGAAATCAGAAGTGAATCAGAGAACGGAAATTAAAAGAACAATGGAAAGAGAGGAAAGGGAGAACGAACAATGCTGGAATATATATTTTGGCTTTTATTGCTAATTAAACCTGCCTATTCTGTTAATTCTTGTTTGTAGACCCCACATAGTTTTCAAAGTTCTTTCAAATTGAAGTTGATTCTTAAAATACCTTGGAAAACAGATAATACAAAATACCTTGCAAGAGAGGTAATGTAGGTAGGCATGAGGAAACTAATATGCAAAAAGTTTTATTTTGTTTTTTATATGACTTTTAAAAATTAATTTTATTAAAGGAACATTGCATCATCACATTATATAACTTAAAGTTGAACATTGCAAATCAACTTCTTGATATAATACATTAAGTTCACCATCACCATTTCAATTCTTCTTTCACGATACAAAGAGTTGAATTTTAAGTGCTGGAACAAGAGAGCATATAATTTAATGGACATGAGATGAATCTTGTCTGGAAATTCAGATGCCCATCCAAGCACTGTCACTTAGGAGCAAGTTGCTTCAAACCACTGAACCTCTGTTTGCACAATTATTAAATGGAACACAAATATCTGCCTTATAGAGGCATGAGGTTGAACAGAGGTGAAATGTACAACTCCCAGGGATGAAGTCAAACAGACATCAACCTGCATAAACCCCTTCCTCATCTTTTTCACCTAGAACTTACATTCAGATTATTTGACTCCAGGTTGATCGTTATTAACTATATAACTGCTATGGTCATTTACATATTTATTCATTTTCAAATCTGTAAATTTTTGTTTAATGAGAATTCAAGAGAGTTACTTTGTAGAAATTAAGTTCCTGTTTTTCATACATCCTTCCAATTTTGTCATTGTAATTTTGGAATACTTTTAAAAATTACCGATCTTGATTCCCGCAGATGCACTGAGAGGACAAATAGAGCTTTATGTTTTTCAGTGACTGGAGGGAAGAATAAATTATTTTTGTTTTAAACTATGGTATTATCAAGATAAAAGAATTGTTTGGGATCTTATTGCTAATCTTTTATTGTGCATTGTATGCAATTCTAATTATTGATTAGAGAACATAAAGAATGGGAGCAGGCTGGGGGAAAATCACCATGTATATAATGTAAAAAATTGTCATTATTTCAAAATCCTTTGCAAGATCAGCAAGCATATGCTCAGTTTATTATATGTACAATTGATGCTAGTATACATGCACACTTATATATAATATGCATAGATGCAAACATTTTGTGTCTTAAACAGTGTCTGCTTATGAAGATATGTTCTGATAACAAAGAATATAACATTTTTAGTAGTATTTTAAATGCCACAATTATAGTTTGTTCACATTTTTACTATTGTAGTGCCACTGACATTACCCACTGATCATGTTAATCTCAAAATGCACAATGTGTTTGTGTGATATTTATAATGCAAAAAGTGTTCAAAGATGTTATAATATATGGCTATGTTTAGGTACTTATTATCAGATTACTGTAAGGTGCATCAGTTTTCAATATGTACTTTTCTTCCAATATTGCACCACATAGTATTCGATGTCGCTATAGAGACTTGTCCCCGCTTTTCTGGGTCTATGCAAAAACTCACTAGCAGTTAACCAATAAAACAAAAAGGGAAACTTTCAAAAAGCTGCTTTATATAGATTTTTCAAAAGAATTATATTATGATTCATAATATATGTATAATTTGGGTAAGGAAAAATGGAAGTTAACTGCAACTGTGAGTCAAGAAATTAATTCCAAGAAAAGGAAATAATATTTCCTTTCTCAAAAGATAGCAACAAAATGTGTTCTTGGTTTGGATGTTTTTCTTGATTTTTCTTGATTTTGTGTTATTTTGGTTTGGATGTTTTTCTTGATTTTGTTTTATTACCCATGAAAAATACCTACCCAGAAAGGCAATAGCATCTAATATGAAATTATTAACTTATTTCATAACTCTAATATGGGAAAATACCACTCATAATGTTCTAGTTTATAAAGATAATTGGCTACAGTGGAACACATCAAGATAGTTATGACAGATTTTATAGTTTTGCAGATATTATTTGTGTGTGTGTGTATATGCATTCAGTTTGTTCAGCTTAGAGTTGGCAAAAATTGGGTAGTAAGTTGAAAAGCATTGCTTTTTGTTAGCTAAGGACATAGTTATATATATATATATATATATATATATATATATATAAGTTCATGAGAAAGAATCTTGTTTGCTAACAAATTCAGTTATCCATTGTCTTAAAAACGGTTTACCCCTGTGGTCACTGGGTTTTACCCGTCTTAACTAAATCCACATCTGAATACAGCACTACCTCACTTGTCTTTAGTCATTGTTAACAGCTGCTATATTTGAGCAGTTTCTAATCCTTTTCCTGTTAGTATTTTCTAAATGCTTTCTTTTTACTAAACATTGCAATGTCAAATTTTAAGATACATGATTTGATAAATAATGACATCAAAATATGGTACCTAGTAGTTCACCTTTTTATTAGGAGATCATATGCATCTATGCCTTTTTTGCCAATTTTACTTTAGTTCAAAGCCCAACTTCAGTGCTTCTGTATTGGTAAAGGATATTCTCGCATAAACTCGGATTGCCAAAAATACATATAACAGTTTCTTTAAGTAGATAAGATCTTATGTCATGATTAATTTATTATTATTTTAAGCTATCCCAAAATTGACAAATTACATTCTTCATAACTTTTAGCACCCTTTATTCTAATAAGTGTATTTATTCATAAAAATAGAATAGGTGCTCCTTCCTTAATTATTCTTCCTTTACTTAGTACATTATTTGAAAAAAGAGTTAAGATACCAAATATTGATGTGAAGACATTATTAATAATAACAAAAAAGAATTCTAGACCTCTATTTATGGGAAATAGGTCAAATAAATTATAGTATATCCATATAAGGAAGTAACATTCAGTCATCTAAGTGATATTATGGAAGAATGCTTATTGAAAAAGGGAATTTGCTATACTAATAAGAAAAGTAAAAGTAGAATATATGGTATCACTATGATATTCAACAAGATCATAACAGGAATTTTATTTGTGGAGTCATGTTGGTTATGTGTTTGTTTTTTTTCATTTTCTCTTCGTGATTTTCTGAATTTTAAACTTTTTCTGCTCTAACTATAATTATGACAACCCCATTAGAAAGACAAGGAGGAAATGAGTGCAGAATCAAGGGCCAGTGTACTTTGCAAGTCAGCACGATTGCTGAGTTATGCTCATCCACAGTCTGCAGCCCTTCCAAGGTCTGTTGGTGACAAGTATGAGAGAAAATGAGAACTGGTATTAATGGTAACAGGCCCACAAGAAAATAAATGGATGATTTTGTTCTCATGCTCCTGGTTGTAAACCTATACATGAAACATTTTCAGGTTTGATTATGATTGCTCAACGAATGGAAGAAATTAATTATCTGGTTATCGTGATTTAGTTTCCCCCAAAACGTTGGACTTAAATATCTCCTTTTACTATTAAACAAATACCAGTCAAAACTTCTGCGTGACTATCAGATGTATAATGGTGCTTTTACTGAACATACATAAATATACAGAACAAATATTAAAAAATCACCATTTGCATTTTAAAGTCATTCTTTGTAAAATATTTTTCAAAACAAAAAAACTTTTGAACTTATTTTGCAAACTAAAAGGAAAAGATCATTTCTGTTAACCTTTATCTCTACTTGATATTAAATCATCTGACACATTTTTCACTTCCCCACATTTGGCATTTTCTGCATCTTGTTAATACTGATTCTATCTGGTCATCTGCCAAAGGAAAATCAGGTGTCAACAGTCATGTCTGTGTTCCAGAGTTCCTAAAGGAAATAAAGACATATACTTTGGGTTCAATAATTCCATGGAAACGACAAATTCTGAGAACATATTTAAAAGCGATTTCTTTAATTTATAGATGCTGAATTTATAGCATAATTTTATTAAGTACATGAATTCCATAAGGCCAGAGATTAAAGACGAATACGGAACTTTAAAATATACCTTGAAACAATAATTTTTCTGCTAAATTATTGTAGGTGGAGTATTGAGAAAAACGGCCCAAATTTCTTGCATTTTCCCCTTAATAGGTGCTTTCAGGAGATAATGAAAAGGAAATACATATGATACTAAAAACAATCACTTGTTAAAGAAATGATCTTACTAAGATAGCTATAAGTAAATTGATTCAAGATATCTAATGATGGGTATGACAGTGTACTTTTTTTAGGACACCATTACTGTAGGAGCCCAGTGTCATGACAGTTTCCCCACTAAACCAGTAGTGTGATGTTGGACAAAACCCAGAACATCTCTGAATTAAGGTTGTTTAGTCACACTTAACATATTAATTTTGATCTCATCTTTGAGTACATGCTATTGGTAAAAAAAGAATATTTAAACACATAATAAAGGATTGGACTAAATAATCCATCAGGTGCATTCTATTCTAGAAATTCATTTGAGTTTTTAAATGTATATGTAAAGATATCAATATGCATCTATAGCACACAAATATATGCATATATATACTTTAGAGTCTCAAATACTAAAGTATATTTCATCTATAATTTACATATTTTATACAGACATTTACACATACAATAGTATATAACATTTATATAAAACACATTTATGTATTTATTTATATGTATTTATACACAGATGTATTTATAATGTTTAAAACATAAAGTCATACCAGAAATGAGAGCTTAGATATTGAACTCCCAGACCTTTCCATTTGCAGCCAGTTATCACCCCATTTAATATTTCACTTTGTACAAATTCACTTATTCTTTTATTGACTTCAAATATGTAATTATAATAGCTATAAAATCAACATTTGATTACTTTTGAACAATCCAAAATAGCAAATAATTTAAAAATCACTCCACATGACTTTGGCATCTATTACATACATTAATTTTCCAGAAAATTTATCTCATAATTATATGTTGTGTGAAAGTGAAATGAGTTTATAGTCCAAATTCACACGTTGACTTCTGACTGCGGTAATGAGAAGCATCCAGGGTTAGCACATACCGTGTCATCCCAGATAACTAGGACCAATTGCATGTATCTTCGACTCAACACTTGGCAGCAAATTTTATGAGTTCGTGTTACCATCTACTATTTTATATCTTTCTTTGGATCTCATCAGAATCTCAACTTTGTGTTTTCTTTTTTATAGATCTTGTTCACTGTGTGCATTACTTTTGGAGGCCTTGTTTTCCACACACCTTGTGAGTATTACCTTCTCTACTTCTGTGAGAGTTACCTATAGTGATAAAAATATGAGAAACGCTCTGAAAAAGAGAACGCTTCCTAATTTTTACCTTGTTTGCAAGACATGATTATATAAGAATAATTCTTAATCTCAAGTCAAATCAATTCAGGTTAGCCTAAGACTACCGCTGCTCGTCTCACCTGGAAATTTCCACATCTCTGGTTAGCACGGCTTATCAGAACTTGGTCACTTCTCATTCCATTTACCCTATTTTCTCCCTTGTCAGCCTCTTTTACCCTAGCTCCAGATAATTTTTTATTTTAAAGATTTTCTCAGCATGCCCTGAGAAAGCAGCAGTTTTGTCACCTGTCTTTGGTCAAGAGCACAGTCCACATACATTCTAAGGACCCAAGTTTGTGTCCTGAGGCAAAAGAGAACAACCAAGATGAGCTACTAAAGACAATAAATAAAGTGCTCTTCCTCCTCTCTCTCCCTGCCTGCCTGCCTGTCTCTTCTCACCTTTATTTCTACCCATAACTTTCCTTTAAAAAAAAAAGTTTCCCCCACAATCAACAACCTTCAAAGATTTGACTTTGTGTATTCTTCAATGTCCTGCTTTCCAGAGCAAATACCATGTATTTTGGCCACTGACGTATTACCTCTATATTTATTAAGTCCTTTGCTTTTGAAATATGAATAATCAATTATACCATAAAGGCTCATTCTGATGCTACTTTTAGCATAGTGCTGTCAGTTGGTAAATTTCTAAATAAATTTTTCTAAAATTTCTGAACTACACTCCTGTATTTATTGATCTCACAAATATTTGTGGGTATTTACTATGGCCAATATTGTTCCAACAGTATGGACACTATTGTTAATATAGCAGATCATCTGCCTATTTTCATGGAAGATATTTTCTAGCTGGGACTGTTGGACAACAAACTAAAAGAGAAAATATCAGGTGTGCCCCGGTGCCTCAGGCTCTAAGACAGTGGCTGTGGGTTAGACCATGTAAAGTCCAGGGACCTGGGTTTACAACTCAGGGTCAAGGGTAACACCAGAATGAAGTCATAAATAAAAATGCCTCTTGTTCTTCTCTGTTCCTTATTGCCTGCCTTCACTCCTCTCTAAAAAGAATCAGATTGTGATAAGAGCTATAAAAAAAATATATATATACTCCGGTAACGACAGAAAGTTTTCAGCTTTAAGATTTTAGTTAGGTAGCCATTGAAGCCACTGCGGAGGTAGCTCTTGAATTGATCCTCAAATGATGAAAAAGAGAAAAAGAAGAAGAAGAAAGAAAAAGAAATGGGCAGATGTGAAGATCCGGGGTACTGGAGCAAATTCAAATGCCTTAAGGACGTGTGAGCTCAGTGTGCTTAAGCTTTGGTTAAGTGAGTGGAAGAGTAGGACTAATTGATGTTGGGAAGGCAGGCGAAGTCCATAGAGCACGTCAGGTTGTGGAAGGTGACAGCAGTAAGAAGTTACTATAGGGTTCATTTAGTAAATGTATATTACTGTGATCTGTATTTTAAAAGATTGCCTTCTGAATGAGGAATAGACTATTTTAAAAAATTACTATTTATTGAGTAACTTCGATTTACAAATAATATAAACCCATATGTGCAGGTTTGCCATTCCTCAAATATATGACAATACATCTTACCCATCACTAAATTACCAAAACTCCTTCACTTTGTCATTTGGAACCCAAGTCCACTTGTTCCCATTCCCCACCCCACTCATAACTTCAGTTCTATCATTAATGTCTACGGTTTTGGGTTTGTTTAGTCTGTTCCTTTATTTTGTTTCTTTATATTCCACATATGAGTAATGTCATACACTATGTCGTTATCCTGATGCATTTCGCTTAGCATAATCCCCCCTAGGCCCATGTATATTGTTGCGAATGACAGAAATTCACCTTTTTAAGGCTGTATAGTATTCTACTGTGTATATACACCACATCTTGTTTATCCATTCATGTGGTGATGGGCGTTTAGGAAGTTTCTAATGTTGACTTTTGTAAATAATGCTGCTTGGGGTGCATTATCTCTGTGAATTCGTATTTTTGTGTTTTTTGGGTAAATACCCAACAGTGGGATGACAGGATTATATATATGGTTTTTCATTCTTAAAAATTTTGAGAACTCCCCATACTACTTTCTATAAAGATTGCACAAATGTATACTTCCGCTAGCAGAGTAAGTGGTCCACTTTTCCCCATAATCTTGCCAACATTTGCTGTTTCCAGACTTTTGGATGATAGCCAATCTCACAAGTATAAGGTGATACCTCATTGTTGTTTTAATTTGCATTTTCTCTAATAACAAGTGAGGAAGAACATCTTTTCATGTGCCTGTTGACCATCTGTATGTCATCTGTGAAGAAATGTCTGTCTAGTTCTTCTATCCTTTTATTAATTGGGTTGTTTGTTTTTCTGCTGCTGAGTTCTATGAGTTCTTTATATATATTTGGGTATTAAGCCCTTGTCAGATGTATGATATGAAAATACATTCTTCCAGTTAGTAAGTGGTCTTTTTCTTTTGGTAATTGTTTCCTTTGCTGTACAGAAATTTTTAGTTTTATGTAGTCCGATGTATTTTTATTCTTGTTTCCCTTGCTACTGGAATTCAACCCCCAAAGACCTCTCTAAGACTGATGTATGGAATGACTTGCCTATGTTATATTCTAAGTATTTTATGGTTTCTGGTCTTACATCCAAGTCTCTAATCCATTCTGAATTAATTTTTGTGAATGATGTTAGAGAGTAGACTAGATTTATTCTTTTGCATGTGGCTATCCAGTTTTTTAAACATCATTTATTGAAAACTTTCCTTTCTCTACTGTACACTCTAAGATCCTTTGTTGCAAATTAACTGACCATAGATGAGTGTGTTTATTTCTGGTAATTCAGTTCTATTCCACTGATCTGTGTTTCTTTTTATTCCAATAACATGAAATTTTGATCACTATCACTTCGCAGTATAGCTCAAGATCTGGGAATATGATACCTCCCCTTTTGTGATTTTTTTTCTCGTGATTGCTTTCACTATTCAAGATCTTTTGTGATTTCAAATAAATTAAAACAAAATTTTGTTCTATTTCCTTGAAAAATGCCAATGGGATTTCGATGGGGATTGCATTAAACTTGTATATTGCTTTAGGTAAGATGGCCATTTTAGCTGTTTTAATTCTTCCCACCCTGGAGCACAAGGTAGCTTTCCTCCTCTTTGTATCTTCTTCTATTTCCTTTCAGAAAGTGTTTTAGTTTTCATTGTACAGATCTTTCATCTCCTTTATTAAATATGTTCTTAGATATTGAATTATTTTTTTTTTATTGTAGATGGTATAGTTTTCTTGATTTCATTCTCTTCTATTATACTGTTCGCATATAAAAATGCAACATATTTTTCTGTATTGATTTTGCAGGCTTTCACTTTACTCATTGATCAATTCTATTAGTTTCTGATGGCATTTTAGTATTTTCTATATATAATAACATGTCATTTGCAAATAGTGTTAGTTTTACTTCCTCTTTTCTAATATGTATTCCTTTTGCTTCTCTTTTTTGCCTAATTATTCTGGCTAAGACCTCCAGTACAAAGTCAAAGAGCAGTGATCTGAGTGGACAGCCTTGTCTTGTTTCTGATCTTAAAGGAACTGTTCTTTTTCACCATTGAGTATAATGTTGGATGTAGATTTATCATATATAGTTCTTATATTGAGACATGTTCCTTCTGTCCCAATTTTATGTAGAGTTTTTTAAAATCATAAACGGGTGCTAAATCTTTTCAAAAGTTTCCTCTGAATCTATTGATATGATCCTACGATTTTATCCCATACCTTTTGTTGATATGACATATTGCAGTAATAGATTTGCATATATTGCATCCCTGGAATAAATCCCACTTGGTCATGATGTATGATCCTTTGATAGTTTATTAGAATCAGTTTTCTAATATTTTGCTGTGGATGTTTCATCTATGTTCATTAGATTTATGTTCTGTAATTTTCTTTCTTGGTAATATTCTTATCTGTATTTGGTATCAGTGCAATGTTGTCCTCATAGAAAGTGTTTGGAAATGTTCCCTAGTCTTAAATTTTTTGAAAAGGTTTGAAAAAATAGGCATTAATTTTCTGATAGTTTGGTAAAACTCACTTGTGAAGCTTTTGCTGTACCCCCTAAGTTCTTGTAATTCATGTTGGTCTCCTTGTTGGTCTCCAAGTAATTTTTAAAGTCTCCTTAAATTTTCTCTTTTATCTAATAGCCATTCAGAAGTGTGTTTTTTAGCCTCTTTATATTTTGGAATCTTCCATCTTTCTTTTTGTTATTGATTTCTAGATATAAACCACTGTGATTAGAGAAGATGTTTGATGCGATTTCTGTCTTTGAAAAGTTGCTGAGATATGTTTTGTTTTCAACATACAGTTTCTATGCTTATAACCTGTTTTTACTTGAAAGCAAGTTATTATTGAGCTCTTCTAACCATCCATGCATTTACTCTTTATCACCACATTTTCTATTTTGATGCCTTGTTTTTAAGTGGCATTTCTTTTCATTTCACGGGACTTTCTCTAGTATTTCTTACAATGCTATTTTTGTGGTGGTGAATTTCTTTATCTTTGCTTATAAAGATGTTATTATTTCTTCAATTCTAAGTGATAACCTAACAGCAAAATAACCTTGGTTAGTTCTTTTCTTTCACCACTTTGAATATACCACACCATTCCCTTCTGACTTGTAAAGTTTCAGCTAAGAAATTTGCCCACAATCCGACACATGTAACTCATCTTTCTCTAGCTGCTTTTAATATTTTCTCCTTATCTTGTCTTTTTGACATTTTAGTGATGATATATCTTAGTGTAGGTCTGTTTGGATTTACTTTGTATGGAACTCTTTCAGCATCCTAATCTGCTTCTTTCCTTAGGTTAGGGAAATTCTCAGCTATTACTCTTTCAAAGACAATTTCTGCCCATTCTCTCTCTCTACACCTTCTGGAACTTCTATAAGGCAATGCTGTTCCCCTTGAAATGATCTCATAGGTCTCGTATTCTGTCTTCATTTCTTTAAATTAATTTTTCTCTTTGATAATCTTGAGTGCATTCCACTGTCCTATCTTCTAGGCCAGTAATTTTATTGGAGACTTCTTCCAGCCTACTGTTGAAAACCCTCGTGTTCTTTATCTCAGCTATTGCGATCTAGTCCATGACTTCTGTTTGGCACTGTCTCATAGTTTCTTTATCTTTGTGTCTCTTTATTCCTCCATTATTTTTCTGATTTTAGTGAGTATCATTAAAACTCTTATTTTAAAGACTTACTTCATCAGTTCATTTACTTAAGTCTGTTGCATTCAAATAGTCCCTGTAATTTTGTTTTGGGTCATTAATTCACATGTATTTCTCTGTGTCTTCTATCTGTTGGGCATTCTGTCTTTATTTCTACGGTGTAGGCTTCTCTGATGCTAAGTCTTTGTGTTAGATTGTTGAGTTACACAGAATAGATGTGGGTGTTGGTCTGGAAAGCTGGACTTCTTTAGTTGTGTGATCTCAGCTCTCTTCAGACTTGTGAAGCTCTAAGATGAGCCCTGTGTTGAAACCTGAATGCTCAACCTACAGGGCCAAATTGACAGAGATAATGCAGAGACTTCCCTCAGTCACTGGCATGAACAATAAAGCCCACAGAGTTCCAAAAGTTGTGGTTCTAGTCAGTAAGAAGGCCACATTTCCAACAGAATCTATGAAAGAGAGAGAGCCAGCAACTGTTCTTAGTGTAGTACCCTCCCTTATGAAAGTCCCTCAGTCCTCCAGACAAGTAGCAGTTCTAGCAGTACGTGTAAGTGATCCTTGAATTCGAGGACTGGAACTTCAGGAAGTACCAAGCAGATTGGAAGCCATTTTGCTGTAACTGTAGGCTGGAGGGAGCTGACATTTTGATGGAGTCTTTCAGTAATTTTTCTTGTGAGAGGGGTACAATGAAATGCTCCTTGCAGCAGTCAACTATTTGCTTGGATTCTGCTTGACCTTATTGTCAGTCTCTGGCTGCCTGTAGAAAGGCAACAGTAAGCATCAGTGATTCTGCACCAGTGTGTTAATGGCAGAAAAGACCAGAACTCCCCCTCCACGGCCCCTCTATCCCAGAGCTTTCCCACAATGACTGCCCCTAGTGCAATACTGTGAGGAAGCTGCATTTCAGTTCACAAGGACACCAACCCTCTTTCCAACCTGTACTCAGGCGCCACCTCAGTGACTGAAAATCATTTCCTAGACACCAGCATGATTTCTGTGGGAGAAAACCCTTTAGATTTGGGAGAGTTGGTTTCACTGGTCTCTGCCTATGTCCCCAGAGTATCCAAACAGGGTGGTGTGGCACCAAGACAGATCGACTTCTCCTGCATTTTATCAAGGTGTGTGTTCCCTTTCTTTATGAAGATGTTAGTCTCATTTCTTTTCTAAGACTCTAGTTGCCAAGTAGGTGTTTCCATGGTTTTGCTGTGGGGAGGAGGTAAGCTTGAATTCTTTATCATCTACCTTAGAATCATATCTAGAAAAGACTATTTAGTACCATTGTTCAGGTGATAGTTTTGTTATGTAGTTTGGACCGAGGGGATTAACTGTGCAGGTGCTGATGAGTGGACACTTTTCAGATATGCTTTGAAGACAACACTAGTAAGACTTCTGAAGATTTGATTGATTGAGGAATTATGAAGTACTGGCTGAGTCCCAGATTTTTTACCTGGGCTGGTAAAAAATGTTTTTACCAGCTGGGTGGATGATGGTACAGTTTGCTAAAGGGAAAGTGTTATGGAGAGGAAGTTCATGAAAGGAGCAGGGAATAAGCATCATGTTTTGGACATGTAACATTTGAAATGCCTATTAGCTTTCAGTGGAGAGATCAAGAGGCAATGGGACTTCTTCAAGAAGGCAATCTGGAGGTTGGATGAATCAGGGTAGGCATACAAATATGGCAGGATAAATGAGGTCAAATAAAACAATACATTCCTCACATCTTCAATTTTTAAAATAACACACACTGAGTTCCTGTTTTCTGTTTTGTGGGTGAGAAGAATTGGGAAGGGAGTCTAATCATTTTGCTCTGAAAGTAGAAATGTACATAGAAAGCAATCCCCTTGAGGTAGCTCTTTTCCGAGCACATTTATTTTACGGATAGAAAATTCATCACAGCAACTTTATTTTGATGTTTTTAGATGATCAGGGGGGAAAATAATCTTTTTTTCATTCTCAGATCCTGACTTAAGAATCCCTGTAAGAAAAGCTGTTCACGTGTCATCTGCAAATATTATTGACATCATAATATATCATCCAAGAACAAGGGTTCCAAATTCCACAAGCAAACTTGTTTTCATAAGATTTCATGGCAGATGTTATTGATTGGAAATTTCATTCAGATTCTAATAAGCAAATAAGGATTTGCAAGGTTTTCTATTCAAAAAACACGTTTTATGCATTCAAAATACCCTTCTTGCTTATTATTACTAGAGAAATTATGTCATAGTCTGGCATTCAATAGATGTATGATGATATAATAACTAAATGAGTGGTCACTATCATATGTTGACAATTTTTAGCAAAGTCTAAGTATTGCAGAGATGGAGAACTCTGCAATATGGTTTGAATCCTGTTATCTAGCTAAAGACCTCAATTCCGTATTTTTAAATTCCACGATAATCTTGAATGAATATTATTCACATGTTTTAATGTTACACAAGTGTATTTTGCAATGTTAAAAGATTTTAGAGAATGGAAATAAGGTGTGCTCTGGTGGAGCAGCAGTTAGGTCACTCGCCTCTGAAGAAGCACAGGCCACATACGCTTGGGTTCAAGTCCCAGGTTGGGGTGAGGGAAGCAACCAGTGTGAACGATTAGATGAAAATAAAATGAAAATGCTTCTTCCTCCTTTCTTTTTCTGACTTCTGTCTGCTCACCTTTATTCCTGCCTGCTCTTTTCCTTTAAAAAAAAAAAAAAGAAAAGAAAACGGAAATAAGACTTTCTTCTCTGTTTCATCATTAATCATAATTAAATAAAAATCACTTTGTAAATTCTCATTGCCCTTTTCATTATGACCAAAGATAGAGTTGGACAAATATATAAATGTCCAATTCAGTGAATTAATCAATCATACGCATGCAAGTTGTTCTTTACTTAAATTTTGTTTTGTTATGCTTTTTTTTGACCTAGCTGTAAATTTTTCCTCAGGAAACCCCCAAGGAGTTAGAAACCTATAAAAAGTGAACCTATTACAACCAAAGAAAACCCTCCTGTTTTCTTTCTCCATTCACATGCATTCCAATCACTTTGTAAAACATCAAATAACAAACCTCAAAGTTTAGTCTTCTATCAGTAGAACTGATTCTACCAGTTCACTATTCTCTTCCTTCTTTTAATGCATTTAACTATCAATCTGCATTAGGCTCCTTTTCCAGCCTAAAAATAATCGAATATAATAATTTCACTCAATGTTTCAAATTCCAGGAAAAATATCCTTGTTATTGCTTGACATATGTGCAACACTTAATGTCTGTTATTTAACTGCTGTTTATTTGTTCTTTGCATTTCAAGTGAATTGTGACATTTTCTTTTACATTGTCTTATTAATGTTCCAAGTGCATTGTGGAGGAAAAGTAGTCTCTAACTGTAAGACAACAAAAGAATTCCAATTCTTACTGCACACATGAAAATTCAAATGATATTAACAGATACATTCGGGTAAATAACAAAAAAATCATTCATCCTGCAAGTATTTATTAAGACCCAATTTTTGTGCTGGTGATTGGGGATATAACGATGGAATATGACACAATCTTTGCGCCTAAGACACTTAAGATGTCACATAAGGAAAGGAACACATAAAAGAGCACACCCAATGTTTCGAGTTAGGATGGCAATATATGGAGGGAGGGAGAGAATAATTTTCAATTCTTCCATAGTAGACATCATAGGAAAAAAATATCTTTTTGAAGTTTTGTATTATCCAGAAAAACAAACCATATTAATCAGCATAAACCTCACCCCTTTTATTGAATAGTTTTTATTTTTTGAAAATTATCTTTAATAATACTTTTTTATCCTTATGATGACAAAGTAATCTTTTGAAAAATAAAAATTTAAGCTACTCATTCTTTCATTTGCCATGATGCTTTCCTTAATTTGGTTGGCCATTTAAATAGTTTGGGCATGATTTAGACATAATCTAGACTATGGCCTCAAAGCCCTGAACTCTCTGAAGTAACAGAATGTCTTGCTTTTGTCCAGTTGGATGATTCCCTCAATATAATTGAATTCAATCCAATATTATTTGAATGTAAATTTATAGCTACAAAAACATACATGTGTAATTTTATGTTTCAGAATCCAATGCAAATTCTACTGCTTTTGATTGTTATGTAGACCTAAGGACAAGGCTTTGCTTGTAGAGTTTTCTTCTGACTTTTCTTTTAGAGAAGAAAGAAGATATCATAAAATAGTAAGGAGAAATAGCTAGGCTATCCAAGAAAAACCCAAGGAGAAAGAATACAAGAAAGGTTGAAAACAGACTTACTCATTTTAAAAAATACAAAACTAATTCTATTTGTTAATCTTGGTATTAGGTAAGTCTAGGTTTTTCTTATTTTAAAGTTTTGAGGTCTCCTTTCTCATTTCACATTTATTCCTCAACATAAATATTTCTTCTCTAGTCAGTTTATTTTAAATTGCTAGACAAGATCACATTCATTTCCTTTAAGTTAAATCCAATAGACCATTTCCATACTCCTTTTATTTGAACTTTTGGCAATATTTGATATAATTGGCAACATCTTAAAAACTGTCATCCCTTGACTTATATGAGTTTAGATTTCTTTTCACCTCTTTGGACACTCTGTTATTTCTTTCAAATATATGTGCTTCAGTGTTTGGTCCCAGGCCCTCTTCTCCTGTCATTTAATCCAATAGTTCTCAATTTTTTCTTGAGTTATTGTGTATTATGCAAACTGATAGACAGGACACCTCCCCTGCTTCACACAATTTCATAATATAATTTCTCCTTATACACCATCAGTATACTAATTCCCAACTTTATATTTCCAGCTAAGATCTGTGCTGTATGCCAGACTCATACATCCAATTGCTGAATGAGCTGCTCTCTTATGCTCTCAGACACCTAAAACCCAGTAGGTACAAAATGTAACTTATCTTCTTCTTTCTCTAAACTGATACCTACTACTTTATTTTATGTCTTAGGATATGATATCACCACCATTCATAAAAATTATGGGCAGAAACCTCTCCTTTTATTCTCCTCACTCTATCACAAGGACTGAGAATTCCATCTTTAACATTTTTTGATACCTCCATTTCTCAGCATCTCATTGCCTAGAGGTTTCTTCCACACCCAGCATTTCCTCTCTCTTGACCAAGGGCAAACACCTTCTAAGTGGTTCTCTGACTTCTAGCATTTTGCTCCTACAGTACATTCTCTGTGTCTATTCAAATGTAAATTGTACCACAGTACTTCCCTGAGGGCTTCAGAGTATACTTCTACTCATAAATAGATGCATCATCAAACATGCTTTATAGTTAAAAGGGAGTTGATACAAGGATATTTAACTTGCTCTCTGCAATCTCCAAGTTATCCATGAAAATGACACAGAGCTAACATCTTCTGATATGATCCCAATATGATGAAGTTGTATTATTAACACCTGCCTTTCCAAGGATTTTATGAGAAAAAAAAAAAAAATGAGTCAATAACAATTCTCACAGCTTCCATTTGCACAGTGCTTTGCAATTTACAGAATATTTTCATATATGTCTTGCTGCAATAAATGTGAGAATACTTTGAAACACTGAAATTACAAGGTAAATAGAAAATGTTTTTATTTTCCATGTAATATTACTCATATAAAAGTCACTGAGCATTGAGGTGATAAGACAGGAAAGAAAACTACTTTTTCTGAAGTTTGACCCTCAGTAAATTCTTTCCAACTGCCAGCCCACCTCCCTGTGCATGGTTAGAGGTCTTCTCCCCGAGTCATGGCTCCTCCCATTCGCACAAGAACTAGGTAATTTTAGTGTCTAGACGGCCTACTCTGGCCCTTGAAAAGTCACATTTAGAATCTTTAAAAAGTCTCCTCTTTGTTCAGAAACTATTCTATCTGGAATATGATCTCTCTGTGACTTTGCACTACTTGAGGCAGTAATTTTATCTTTTAGTAGAAAGGCTGCAATAATATTATGTCCTTGGAGGAAAGTGGGAGTGGAAAAAAATTCCATATCACAGTAAGCAACTCAACAAATACAAAAAAATTAATATAACAAAACCTTTAGAAAAGGCATAGAGATGTATGTACAAAACTGCTTTTCCCCTCTTTTTTTTTAAAAAAAAGATTTTACTTGCCTTTTATAAGAGAGTTTGAAAAGAAAGACAGAAAAGTCTTTTCTTTAAGCAGACTCCTTGGAGGAGACTGGTTTTGTTGAGAGAAAATATGGGCTTGGACTAGTTACATTTTCTCCTTCCTCCACAAAGTGTGACCACAGCTTCTTACATGACCTGAAAACAAGGTCAAAGCACGGGCAAGAAGACAAGAAAATTCTGGAGAACCAGTTGCACCCCTGGTTAGATGAAGAGAATAATGTCACTCCCCAGAAAAATCCACAGGATCTTTGCCTTGGAAACAAGAGTCATGAGTAGTCGCCGGTGTTGTAACGCTAAGTCCAGGCTCCACTGATGTCCATGAGACTGTTCTGGCACATACATAGGGGTCCCACCACATCCATGAGGGTGGTAAGGTCAGTTTCTGGGTCTCCACAGGGGGTAAGTAGAAGTTCTTTTTGATGCTGTTTTCAGAATCATACAGATCTCAAATTTAGACTTTTGACATTTCCATTATTTCCAAGTGAGGTCACACACGCAGCTGCAGAGTAACACTGACAGGATTGAAAGAACTCCATTATGTCATTTTAAACTTGTGCCTTTCCTCTGTGACATCGCTGTTGACTTCCCAAATCAAAGTCTCTGTATTTACTGTGGAAGTCACTGAAATTGTCTCCCTGTTTCTACTTTTACACCCTTACCTCCTAGTCTCCAAAAAAAAACAGTCAGAGTGATATATTCTAATGCAAATGTCATAATCATGATGGCAACTGTCCAATGTTTTTCCACCAAACTTAAAATAAATACTAAATCTTTAGGCAGCCTTAAATGATCTGAACGTTAACTACCCTGCCCTACTTCATTGCACTAATTCTTAATGTACCCCAGCCAGACTGACCTCCTTGCTCGTCCTGAAACGTGGCAAGTATTTAACTCAACGTAGGGCCTTTGTTCTAGCTGTTCTCTTGCTTGGCAACTCCTTCCTCAGAAATTTCATTGTTTTCTCCTTGCGTTCAGAGCTTTCTTCAGGATTGTCTTCTTTGTGTAACCTATTTAATAATATAATCTCCATTTACTGTCAGTAAACTGATTCCCAAATTTGTATTTACATCTAAGATTTGTCCTGTATTCCAGACTCATACATTCAACTGAATGGGCTTCTCTTTCTTCTGCTCTCAGACACCTAAAACTCAGCAGGTCCAAAATGTAACTTATCTTCTCTTTCTAAACATATGCCTAGTTCTTTGTTCTGTTTCTTAGGACACAGTGTCTTCATCAATCAAATTATTTTAAAAAATAACTCCATCACTCTATTCTTCCAGGATGTCTTAATTTTACTATATCCACACATTCATTTTACTCATTTTTTTTTTCATCTTCGTAAGAATATAAGCTCAGGAAGGCAAGGACTTGGTTTTGTTCACTGCTATTTCTCTTGTGCCTAGAGTGAATGCCTGGAACACAACATGTTCTCAATAAATATTCGGTGATAGAGTGAATGTTTGTTGGCTAATACTGCCTATGATGGAGACAGAAATTCTTTCTTACATTTTGTAATAAAATTACTAGTCTACTAAATATACCTTCTCTAACATGAAGGCTTAGCAAGAGTGTGCCCTTTCCTGTCCCATCTCCAATGTCTAGGCCTATCCTTCTACACTGTAAGGAGACTTTGCACATGTGTGGGACACTCTAGCTGCATGTCTAAGGCCTGGACAAAGTGCCTTCACTCAGCCACCTCCTGCAGCAAATGGTCACCTCTCGGTGACTCCTTTGGTGTAAGGTGTGTACACCAGCAGCAAGGTCCATATGTAGGAGGCTGTACCAGGGAAGAAGGCCACACAGACCAGAAAGTAGAACAGGAGTTTTAGATATCCAAATAATGGACCTTTTGGGAGACAATAGACTATAGTGGACTTTCTTTTGGCATAGGGAGGGGCATGCTGAAGGACAGTAAGAGAGGGACCCTCTAAAGATAGCTTGCCACTAGACACTTGTGGCTATTTAAATTAACATTTGATTAATAAAAATTTAGTGAAGTTACTCATATGAAGTTACTCATATGAAGAGATACATAAAGAGATATCTTTATTGCATCAATATTTGCAATATCCAAGAGCTGAAGTAACTTCAATGCCCATTGACAGATGAGTAGATAATGGAGTGGTATATATGCTCAATGGAATGCTGCTCAGCTGTAAGAAAAATGAAATCCTGCCATGTGCAACAGTATGGATGGGCCTAGAGGGAATTATGCTTAGTGAAATTAAGTCAGAGGCAGAAAGACAACTCTGCAGACTTCACTCATAAGTGGTATACAGACCAACCAGACAAACAAGTCAATAAAGAGATTTTTAGTCTCTAAGTCCAAATAATGATTAACAGGAAGGGAAAAAGAGGTAGAGAAATAGGGTAAAGGGGTCGATTATATGACAAATGTTGGAATTGACCTATTAGTGGTGAATTTAATGTAATATATGCAGAAGTTGATTTACAATGGTGCACGCCTAAAACCTTTATTAGGTTATAATGCAAATTACTTCAATAAAACTTGTAATCATTCAATTCCTCAGTTGCACTAGCTTCTTTCTGCTTCTTTCTAAGTTATGTCAAGCTTACTGGAGGAAACTGACTTTGTAGCGAGAAATACTCAGTAGCTACTTGTGGCTAGTGGCTACCACATCAGTCACCATGTGGAAATAGAACCTGCACATCATCCCAGAAATTTCTAATGGACACCATGGCTATACAGCATGACCCTTGGAAACTCTTGCCCAGGTTTAAGTGAAGCATTTTATAAACTTGGTTTAATCTATTTGATTTATTTGCAAAACATTTATTGAGCAGTCACTGATCGATGTACCATATGAGTTATTGGGGAATCTGAAATGAACAAGGCACAATTTCTGTCTTGACAGAGCATGCCATCTCTCGAAGTCTTGTAGCTCGACCCCTACAGACATGAAGTAAAAAGAGGACGGCAGCAGGTCAGATGATAGAACCTTTGTTGCAGCTGTATTTAAGTCACCTCAAGAAGAACATAGGTATTCTACTCAGGGAAATGAAATACAGTAAAAATGGAGATCAACAAGTACCAAAACCCATCCAGTGATATATAAATCAAAGAACACTTGCTAGCTTCTATACCAGCATTCCTTTAGGTAACAGAAACTCCTATCTTCTAAATTAGGCATGTTAAAAGAGACAAGAATGACAGGTATTGGCTTACTGTCTTCCTTGAAGACATTTGTTTTTCTGTTTTTTTGACTAACTGAAGAGACAAAGCATATGGCCTTTTTAAAAGCCACATCATCCAAGTTTCACATCTCTGTGGTCTAATGCTTTTCTAGAAAAAACACTTATTCATATTTCCTATCCAGAATTTCTCCACATACGTATATTTGAAATTTCAACTTTTGCTCCAGTTTGTAACACACAGAAAATTAGAGTTCAATTAATTATCATTTTCCTGCTCAAATGGAGGAAATCTGCTTTGAAAAATATTAGCTTGCAAAAAGTAATCTGGATTTATATTTCTGAATTGAGCCCATTTCATTCTGACAATTTTGTTCCATTTTCACAAATGTATTAGAGAGTATTGTGTAGATGTATAAAAATAAACACACTACCTTAGGGCTCTCTTTGTAAGGCACTGAAAGAAATATTATTGTTAAAAAGTCTCATTTCTTCATTTCTTTTTAAAGTAACAATAGCAAATACAACCTTGCATAAAATTTTTGAAAATGACTTTAAAGATTGTTTCAAGATTTCCTTTGTACACTTGCCTGGTCATCAAATCTAAAATCTGGAAGTATCTTTCCAGAAGCTTAAGAGAATTAAAGCAAGGATAATACTATAGTACTATAGATAGTACCAGGACTTTGGGACTTGACTAAGTTTACTTAATCCATTCATTTTGCTCACACTTCGAAGTAGTGTTAAATTGTTTGTTCACTTCTTCATTTCACAGAAGCTTGAAAATTGGCAGTTGTCATCAGGCAAGTTATAAAACATGTTATTCTGAAAGTGTGAGGACACACACACGTTCTTTTGAGGAGGCCAATGGAACACCAAATCAATGGCAAATTTGTCCTCATCATAAATGATATGCAAGACACTTCTAAATATGCTAAATAGACATTTGCAGTCAATTAATGATTACATATGTATCATCCAGAATGGAATTTTGCCCTTGTCTCATCTAAATGCTGGACTCTCGAATTTCTACATGCTTTATAGGAAAAAATAGTATATTGAAGTGCTGTGTATTCATATTATTTTACAGCTTTGTATTAAATCCACATTCACATTTCCATTATTGCAGAATATTTATTCAATTTCAAAATGTTTATTTTCCTAAATTTTAGGCATATTTAATATGCACAGGCAATTAAATTCTTTAATATCATTTTCTACTGCACTCAAAGTAATGAGTTTATTCTGCAGGAAAGCAAAGGGAAACATTATAAACTAGTTCAATTCTATTTATATGGTCTATAAGGCAGATTTATTTGAGGCAAAGAGAAATTGTCTTTGGAGGACTGGTGAATGTGTTTCACTTTTAGTAAATATCCAAAAGATAATAGTAATACTTCTATGATGCTGGTCTTTTTTAAAAATATTAATAAACTCCAGTTGGATTCTCCTTTCTTTATAAATGACAAAGATCTGTAGAATATCATTGTTACTGTCATGTTCTATGAAGCAAATGTTTTAATTTCCCTTCAGCATAGCACAATAAGTTGATGTGACAGTTCAAACTGCCATTTACCCTAAATATCAATTTATGTAGTCCAGAAAATATATCTATTCACGAAGTGGACATATTGCATTGTAAGATTAGTTCTGGAGTAAAAACAAAATTTTAAACTAAAAAAACGTTGAAATATCCTACTATCTTAGTCTGTGTCTAGACATATAGACTGGTTTGGAGATTTTCTTATTAACTGTCCAAACCTCAATTTTTAAAATTTTAACATTTTTGCATTTTTAAGAGGGATAATATGTTTTTGACAAAATGTCTTTATGTCTTAACAGAAAACATCATAACTTGCTTAAGAAACAAATTCTAACTTTGTCTATCTGGTTGAATCAGTTGATGACTTTGCTTATATTTGAACATCAATTTTCTCATCTGTCTCTCAATCTGTCCAATTATTTTAGAATTTTAGACACATCTAGAACTTTGATTCCTTAAGGAATTAATGTTCAGGAAGTATAATGCACTTTCTATCCTAAATGTTACCTTAGTTAATGAGTATACTAAAATTATTAGAAATGAGTAGAAGGATAGTTCTAACTACCACTCTTTTCTCAATATTACTCAGAAGCTTATCAAATTTTGTCTTCCAGTAATAAAGGATTCCCAGATTTTTGTTTTCTCAAGAAGGCTTGGAGGAAACAAAAGCACGAATAATTATGAGAAAATAAAGATTAGATAAAGGATTTTTCAGTTCTAACAGAGTGGAATAGACCTTGCCTGGTATATGAAAAATGTGTATACAGCTCAAAGAAGGAAACATAGGCAGCAGTGATCCCCAAATTTACTTGACAGCAGAGTCTATCTTTTGAGATGCTTCTATTAACAATCTCAAAATCATTGTTTATCACATAGTAGATTCTCAAGAATTCTCAAGTTTTTGGATGAATATATAAATTAAAGAGTAATTGAATGGATGAATGAACAAATTAAACTCGAGGAGTATTAACTGACGAATATACCATTAAGGACTTCTCTAAGTTCAGAGAGCATTTCTAATTTATATTTTTCAGATGCATGTGATATCCAATATTTCATTGCACCTAATAGCACAAAATAAATATTTGTTATTGTTACTTTAAAAAAGACATGAAGAAATTTGACTTTTTAGCAGTACTGTTTCTTTAAATGCCTTATGAGGAATGCCCTACATCTCTTCCTATTTGCTCACCCACAAAGTAGTTTTCAAAGGAATTTATAGTTACTATATTTGGAAGTAGGTTTGGTTAAGGTTATAAAAATGCAAGTGATAATTGCAACTAGATTATCTGTGCTCATATTCTAACCTTC
This sequence comes from Solenodon paradoxus, assembly GCA_004363575.1. Lineage (NCBI taxonomy): Eukaryota > Metazoa > Chordata > Mammalia > Eulipotyphla > Solenodontidae > Solenodon > Solenodon paradoxus. The sequence continues at coordinate 671,177 of RJWH01000380.1, forward strand.
CAAAATGCTAGAGAAATAGGCTACACAAATGAATTGCAAGAAAGAATATTCTGAAGCATTCTCACAGAAGCTCTTTTTAGGGGAATAGGTGACTTCATGTCCATATTCTCTCTTTGGTGGCAAACATGAATACTTGTTTCAACACCTCACGCCATTGCCCTGAGAAGACAAGACCCAAGTGGGTATTTCCTGCCCACCTCTGTCTCTCCAGGAAAATGCCCTGGAGTACAGAGGATTCATTACAACCTTGGCAAAGCACCAGCACACACCAGCTGCACATGGAACTGCTCAGCCTCCTGCCCAGTGGAGAGGAATAGAAGTCATCAGTCTTCCTCTGCAGGTTTTCATTAACTCTCTGCTAATCTAGAGCATTAATTCTTGGGCTTCTGGGAAAACAGAGTTGTTTAAGCCTAAGATCTTAAAGGCAAACATCTTTCTTTTCAAACCTACTTCTGGAATTTGTGAGCTTTTCAGAGTAACATTCACAACACATTTGAAATATCTATTTTTTGTAAAGGACATGTTAATGGTGTGAGTTCCATCTATTACCTGTTATCTGAAAGCACCAAATTGGAAAAAAAAAAATAGGGGGGCTAATATGGGGGCAGGATGGGAATCTGTTACTCCAGTTAGATTTACAGGGAGTCCTTGTAAACAGGGTGCTAAAAAGTGTGTTGGATTTTTTTTAACCTTTTGTGACACACAACAGAGCTGTGAAATCAGTGAATTAAATAGTTCCAGTCCCCTGGGCACACATGAGCAATAGCATAAAAATGGACAGCACCCATTATAACATTACTGTTATGGAGCAGATGGACAGCTTCGGTTTCAGTCTTTTGTCCTTCCTTCAGAATGGGGCAGAACTGGGAAACGACTGTAAATTTTCTCAAAAGAGATGAATAGGAAAGCTGTTAACTTTTTTCTTATTAAAAAAGGGAGCCTGGAAATATTCCAAATTACACATTTTGCAGCTCTTTGACTGCAGTTCTTTAGCTTTTGCTGCAAAACATCTGTAGGTGGTTAAGCATTTCCCACCCTCATTCCCCAAAATGGAATATCTCATTCCTGGCAAGACATCCAATGCCCACAAAGGCGTATGTTTACCAAACCAGTTCACGGCCATATGGGTACCAATTTCTCCAGACCATGATGCATGTGAGTTGATTGGCTTAGCTTAACAGACTCCAAAGAGAGAAATAAGCAGAAAACCTATTTAGAAAGAAGAAAATGATGGAGGGCGGGGTAGAAAGAGAGAGAGAGAGAGACAGAGACAGAGAGAGAGAGAGACATAGAGAAAAAAAGAGATGAAGAGAAGGAAAAGAGAAGTATTTTTCATCCTTATAATACCTAATTCCTTCCTTTTGCAGTCGATATTGATAACCAATTTTCCAGTCACATTGCAGTTGTTTTTCTACTAGTAAATTTCCAAAGATTCGGAATATCAAAACAAGGGTACAAAGTAGGTGAGCCATTAACAAGTTAGTCTGATATAAAGTCAACTCCAAGTTTATTTCTATGGTGGACGAGTAAACAAAACAAACATTAATAATCACGTGAGTCCAATTTTTGACTGAAAAAAGCGTCTCTGAAGAATTCCCAGATAGGCCCCCAAATGTGATATATAATCTTGCTAAGATCCAATGAGTAATTCTAGCTATCAAAGGAGATAAATGCTTTTGTGTAACACTAGATTTGACAAAATAATATGTTAAAAGAATTCTGCAGAATAATAAAATTTATCCTTTTAACAAATAGAAATGCGATTGAAAAGGAATTTTATGCTTTATTTTTCAAGTTTGTTCTGCACATTAATTAAAATAGAATAAAAATTAAAAGCAATAAAATTTTAAATAATAAAAAATTTTAATACAGTACATTGTTGGTAACAGTTTTTAAATGTTAATAGATATATTGGTAACATCCCAGATTATGTAACCATTTTTTAAAAATAATTTTATATAACGAAAGGAATTTGAAGCACTCTAATCCTGACAGAGCCAAATCACACTACCTGATTATGAAAAATCTCTAAGAGACTTTGCAAAGCTTTTTTTTAATCCATTCTAATTTTCCTACCATTCACAACTATTTATCATCTTGGATAGTCCTGGGTCAAGTTTTGAAATTGTAGAAATGTATATCACCCCAAACAACTCTTATGTGTTTCTATAGTTTATGCTTCATCTTTTGAAAACCTTTGCTGTTTAATATGATTTAGCTCTTACTTTTAATCTCAAATAGCAGCTGAAAAAAAGAAGAGGAAAAAAAAAGAGAGAGATCTAGCACCAGCCTGCTATGTTGCAGCATTATCAAAAACAAACCAGTGTGGACTTCACATCTGTCAGTAAGTAAACATGCTTTTCAAAGAGCACACTTGGTAGGGCAAACTAACCTTCCATTATTGTTGGCTCCTTTAAACAAGCAAATAATTTGTGGTTTTAAAATGACACATATTAATAGAAGAAAAGAAAGTTAGACTAATAACCAATTTTTCAAATGTGATCATTCAACAATTTAGAGGAATGTGAAATAAAATTACCTCCTTTTGGCTACTTTTATGTTGGCGATCTGTCATTCTTATGTTATTAACAGAAGTCGTCATTAGAACGACCAGTTCCTATTTTCTATAACTATAATAGTACTCTACCAGTACTAATTATTTATGAAGTTCTTTTTGTTATTTGGAGGTCCATCAGGTATTTGGAAGATTCCATTTAACATCGCAGATTTTAATGGCAGTTCATTTTTTAGGGTTTTTTCTTTGGTTCTTTTTATTTTTTGCTTGCTTTTTATTTTCTCCAAAAGAGTTTTTGATGCATTTCAGACTAAAAAGTTAAAATTTCATTACAACAATGAAAACAGTTTTGCTTGACTATAGCAAATCGGTGTCTTATAAAAATGAAGGAAGAGCATTTAAAATTTTTATACTTATATCTCAAAATAGAGGAAAAACACAGATTATTCAGAATCAACTATTTTGTTCTGTTTATTAAACTTAGGTGGAATAAGAGTCTGCCCCACAATTAATTTTTCCAACTTACATGAAATTAAAAAAATCTGAGAGATAGAGTAGTTTAAACTACAGTTTACCAGACACAGAAAATAATGTGCAATTATGTCTATCTGTATCTTGTGAAAAACCACACACAACAGTCTTTTTTCTTCTCTGTGTAATCGTAGGAAGATGACAGAGACAGTTATCTGACACATTCTACTGGATTTGTTGGTCTGAATGAATGACTATGCCAATAATTGGTAAAATCACCAAAAAACTAGTGAATTATGCAAACTTTATTTAAAATAACATGAAAAGTAATACAGATTAGGAAAAAATAATTCATATTCCAATATAGCAGAGAATTGAAATTGATACCCTACATTAATAGTATGAGTATTATACAACATTATAAATTATCTTCCTATAGGCTCATATCAAAGAGTAATCAAGGGGATGGGGAGGAGAAAGGGTTTGGTACCCTCACGATGGCAAAAACCTTGTTGAAATGCAGAGGTACAGATGAAAAGCTATGCATTAACTCTGGATCTACAAAAATTACATGGGAAAATACAGAATTATTTCTAGTCATCCCAAACAGATCTTTCTAAATTTAATATTTGTAAAAGACTGTGATACTCAGGCCCACATGAGAACCACTGTGGGGATCCTTATTTTCATTTTCCAGACACAAGTTTTTCCCTGTCTCAGCTATTTTTAAAAACTATAAGCAAGCAGTGCTCTAAAATTCAAGTTCAGTGTACAGAGAGTTAATTTAAATTTGATAACAAATGGCTCTGCTTTTGAAATGAACGTAGCCTGGCAACTTCAACTGGGAACCCTTCAGAGGGCCTCAATTATGTATGCAGCTTCTTTGAGAAATAGTTTCACACATCTGACCCAAAGACCACTATGTTGTTGCCATGAAATAAAACTGTACATAGGCATTGTTTCATTTCTGTACCTTCTACACAGTGCAGGCTCTACTCCCTTCCCCCACTCTGAGAATGCATGTACATACACACACACGCACACACACACTCTCACACAAACTCTTTTATTGTAATTCAGCTTCTATTTTTCTAGTAGAGTGACTGTATCAACACAATTATCATAAGCATAATGGCCCCTGATTACTTTTTTTTTGTTATAAAAATATTCTTATTCTAACTACCAAACTGTTCCGGTCAAAATCAGGAGTGGAAAACCTAAAAGATAAGTAAAGGGTTAAACCACCCACACCATTTCATTTTTTTTCAAAATGGCTGCTTTGTCTGTGTGCATACACCAATAGCAAATGTCCTTCTGTTATTGTACAGCCAATTTGATGTGTCAAGTATTCATATGCTAATAACGGTACAGTTTCTCACTTTTTCACAGATAAATGGTAAAGATTGTTACAGACAGTGAAACACAAGAATAAACAGCCTTTATTTCAGACACGATAAATTACTTTCCATTCAAATAACATGCGACACACGCTGCTGACCATTTTGTTTCTATTCACTGTTAGTTTGCCTTCTGGGTGTGTTTTTTTAGAATAGTTTGAAAATATTTAACAGATATGGACAGAGTTGTTACTAAAGACTTGATTGCATTAATTTGCTTTGTAGTCATTTCATCACTCGAAGTTCATTTTTATGCTCAGTTATTACAGTGGGAGAGAGTTTGATGGAAAATCTGACATTGTTTTCCTAACATGGTACAATCAAGTCTTTTTAAAGCTTGGTAATGACAATATTTGAAGAATGGATATCTTCCTTTCCAGGTTAGCAGAAATGGCATTTAGTAAATAAAATCCCTTGCAAAGAATTTTACCTACAAAGAGACACTTGAATGAAATGTAAGTTGTTCTGTCAGAACAAAGTGGAATTATTTTGGTTTCCTGAGACATCATAATGACCTTTAAAAAAACTGAGTAGGTTAAATTATATATGATTAAAATATATTGTTAAGATAAGCAAAATAATGCAAAATATAGGTTGAGGAAAAATGGGTTATGAGAAATAACTAACCAGCCCTTAAAGAATTATTTTTAAAAGAATTTGCTCTTGTGTATGTGTTGCTGATCAAAAGGAACATCTATGATTTATTTTTTTATCAACTTAACAAAATGCACTTGTATTTTCAAGTTGTAATTCTTTTTAGGGACAAAATTAGGAAAGCTCGAAGTAATGCTGATGATTCTTCTAACTACTTCTTAAATTCACTGCATTGTGCCTAGACCATTTGCCTGAGTTTTATACATGACCACTATCTAGTTTATATGAGGTCCTCTGCAATTGTTATGATGTATGCTTGGTTTAATTCCATCTTTTGATAGGAAAGCATACAAAATAAAATAATGAACTCAAAGAAAAGTATTAGGGTTCATTGCTAGGCTGAAAAATCATGACTGAAAAGTAGGTCATACGAAAGTGTTATTTTTTCTGTATTTCTTAATAGTAATTGCACACATGTACATGTGCACACATCTGGATCCAGACAAAATCAAATTAGAAAATTTTTAGAAGCACAACTTTTGATCATGAGATCTGCCTTGAAACATTAAAGATTTCAAAAGTGACTATGACTTCAGGTCAGTGAGGCTGTAGCTCCCTAATAGTGTAATCAGCAGATTGTAAAGTTTTACATAATTTTAGCACAAAAACTAGTCATTTAAAAGCAGTCCTATAATCTCAGACCATTTCTCTGAGCTCCAAAATATGAGAGATGACTATTATATCATGTCAATGAAGAATAATGAAGACTACTGACCAATTTTATATTGCCCATGCACAATCTAGGGGTATTTCTACTGCACAAGGCTACACAAGGAAGTGAATAAAACTTATTCCTCCTTTCGTCCCCTTTAATGCCATTGTTAAATCTATAAATTAATAGGGTAAACTTTCAATGTATATTTTAAATCTGGCTTCTTTATACGTATTAAGATCATTTGGCTATAAGAAGAGTGGTTAATGGCAGATAAGATACTAATTTTTACTTTATGGGGCACCCATCAAAAAGTAACTAAGCTAATTTATCAAAATTGAAATAAAGTAGGACACCAGCAACTATTTCAAGAATTAATTTAAAATGTGATATATGCCACACATGCTGCATTACTCAGATTGTGTTATTAATTTAAATGTTTTTTGAAACTCATTATAAAGACTAAATGGAGAATTTTTACCCATTGTTTCTTTTCTTCCCCCATGTAGTCTCTCTCTAGCTGTGTAAAAACAATTAGGCCTCACTCAGAGCTCAACAGCTTCTATTTTCTCCCTGTTAATTCTTGTCTTTAGAGTAATTAGCACCTTAGTCACAAACACAGGAAGATACAAGGCAGAGTTTATTTTCATAACCTATTTTGGTCTTGCTTCTATCACTTCACCCTCAAACATGACACTATTTTTATTGTCTTTGAGAGCAGTCTTTTTAAGTGCAGAGGTTTAAATCACTAATTCAAATTTTATACAATGGACAGCAAGTTACCAGACTAGTATAGAATGTATCAACAGCATGTGATATTTGATCTTTCCTAACAAACCCCTGCACGTGAACTCTAGGCAAGCTGATCTGGGTTCAGGTAGTGGCTTCTTCCTTCACTCGCAAGGGTTCCATTAACTGAGGTTTCAGTTAAAAACAAATAGAATGGAGTGCCAAAAAGCCGAGCCGCTGCTGATGAGCTGAAGGAAATAAGGCTTCTGTGTTCTTGCCTCACAAGGTACAGGTTTTAGATATATAGTATAAAACATCCTACAATTTCCACGGACTGATTTTTGAGGTAAGAATGGTAGTTTTCTTTTTTGAAGTATGTTAGTTGTGCTTTGAGTGTTTTAGTTGACCTGTGAACTACTTTTCTAATTCATATATCATCTCTGCCAAAAGATTTTGGCATTCATTTGGAGAGAAAAGTTTAACATAGGGTGAAGCAAAAATATGAATCAATGATTATGTGCCTTACAAAGTCACTGAACTTCTTAGTTCCATGAGTAAAACTGTATTCAAGGACAGAGGGTGCACTCTGCCTTGAATTGCCTACATCTCTCTGTAGCTGTGCACTGAATGAAATTGTGTGACACACTTCTTTTCCTTGTAATCAAATCAGCCATAAGGTGTTTCATGATATTTTGGCACACATGACACTCTACGAAATTAAATTATCTGCTTTCATATGGGCTAAGATCTATATTTCTTGGATCTCTGTAGGTGTGGCAGTGCTTCTGAGTATGGTGCCAGTAAATAGTTTAGACTATTATTACTTATACAAAGGGGCATGGAGACTCAAGACAAATATCCACATAATTATGTGGGAAAATTTCACATCTGGTCTTAAATAGCTACATATTTTAAGCAAAAACTTCATTCTTTATCTAGAAATTCATTTCATCTGGGATTTTATTTCTCTGCAAGACTATTATTAACATAGTATGAATTTGTAGGTGTGTAATAAATTAGGTCGCAAATTAAAGAACCGCAGTGTAACTTTAAGTCCATGACTATTATGAATAGAAAACATTCCCATTAAGGCCAATCTACATATGTTACATGAAATGAAGAATTGGGGAATTATCTGAATAATGTGATCTTTAAACAGTTACTCTGGCACTATGCATTGGAACCCAAGCTATTTGGAGAAATTTGTTAATTAGTCACTTTATTCATATAGCTCCAACCAGACTGACTGTATCTGAATGACTGACCAGCACTTTGAGGATCATTAAAGATGGCAAATTTAACAAACAAGCATATTCCTCAGGCTTTCAGATTGATACTTCCTGCATCCATCTTTGAAGCAGCAAAATCCCTTACTAGGAATGATTCCATCGGGCACAGAAATAAGAGATCCGGTCCCAATGTCTGATGTTTGCCATTTATAAAAGCTGATGATTTGGGTAGATTGGGCTATAAAATGAAAGTCATGTTTTTCTTCTCTTCAATTAGGGGAATGATAAGTACTGTGAGTCAACAACAAGCAAAGGAGAGCCGGACTAATGAAAAGACGGTACAGGCCTTCTCTGATTGCTCCCACATTGATGCACCACCCTGGATGGCTCATTAGGGGACTCAGCAAAATACAAAGAGTCTTTTAAATGCAGCTTCCTTGTTCTAAAAGAGTGTATTCATCACCTCATGCATAACCAGGATAGGAAAGCTTTCTCCTTGGCATTTGAATGAAACAACCTGTAATCATTTGTGTGGAGATGTTGCTAAACATATTTGTAACCTCAAAGAAGTCTTCATTCATTGGAACAGGGACAACCTCGGAAGAAATGGATTTTCCCAAGGGCACCACTTCTATTTAGTGTGTTAGTACCTTTGTAACCTTTTGCACTGAGGACTCTGTGGGAACCATCTAGAGATACTTCCCTCTATTTACAGAGAAAAGGAATCTAAAGGGATAGGAGCCTTGTGACAAAAAAAGAAAATAACAAAAGTGACTCATGTATGTTTAACAGAACAGGCACCTATAGAAGCAATAATTGCAACTTTGCCCACAATTCTGTCAGAGGGGCCCGTCAAAGGCTGGATTTTGGCATGAAGCGTGTATGTGAAAATAGCAGTTGCTCTAAATAGAGGGAAACCCAGGAACACTCGCATGGTAGCCTTCATGACTGGATTGTACTAAAGGCAACTTGGCCCTTTGAGTTAGAAGAACTACATTCATTTGCATCTTGGCTGCACTGCTTTCTTTTTTTAGGTTGGAGGTTTAAAAGTTAGAGGATTAGTCTTACCTGCCAGAGAGAACAATGCAACTAAAGTGACACAAGCCAGGAGAGCTTTCCTGAATAAGAGGTGCTGGGCTCACTTTACAATAGCTGGAAAATAATAGTAATTATTAAGGTGGGAGAGGAGCTATTCTGTAGAACTGCACTGAAAAGTTGCAAATCTGTGGAGGCTAGAAAAATTCCTGCAAAGGTTCTCAGTTCAAAGGGAAGGTAAAGGACTTAAATCTGGAGCAGAAGCTCAGGTGGGTGAAGTCTCAAACAATAAAGAGGAACTTTAGGAAAATCAGCCTATAAATTTGAGACTGAGTGAGCAACTGCTTTTGGGGTTGACTGACCCAATATGCAGTGATATACTGAAAGATTCTTCTTTCATCATTGTCAAAGCCAATAAAGAGAGCGAATGCTTGATGAGGAGGGAGAATGCAGGTAAATACTTAAAAAACAATTTATTGAAGGAACATTCCATTATGACATTATATAGGTTTCACACATGCATCTTTATAAATCAGTATCTATGTATTACATTAAGTTCACTACTAACAGTCTAATTACAGATAAACATTTTGTGCCCTTTTTAGATGAAAAACTTCTTACAAATATTATTTGTAAAAGTAATCCTTTGGTCAATATTGCTCAACTGGACTCATTTTCAAATGAGCTCCAAAGCCTGTCTGATGGAGGGGTGAGACCCTCTCTACAAGAAGAGTCGTTCTGGGCTGGGCAGCACTGCTGCTGCAGGAAGTCCCCATGGCCAGGTTCCAGGGGATCTCTACCTCCAGGAAGGAGAGGCTTGCAACTGAACAGATGCTTCACCTTAGCAAGTGGACCAACTATTGGCTAATCCTTGGCACTTACTTACCAATGTTCTTATACTAACTTCTATAACACTCTCAAGGCAATGTGAAACATGATATGGTGAAATATTCAGTCATTACTTTGCAATTTACATTTCATCATAATTAAAAAGAGGAATCAGTGAAGTCTAGATGTAACTTTTCAATTTTAAATTTCAGATGAAATTCTACTATTCATATTTAAAAAAAACATAATTGATCATGCTTTAAAATATGTTACTATCTGAACATTGGCAAGATTGGAAGAAAAAAATTCAATCTAATAAATGTAATACATCTGGATACACCACACACACATGCAGATATACACACATACATGAATATAAATATAATAGACAATATATATGCACTTGTATTTGCATATAGATATATAAATAACTATACAAATAATATGTGCTTATACATATAAAATATGTTGAAATAGAGTTATAGGTATCTATCTACATATCTATATGTAATATATATACAGTTTCAACGTATACCTGATAACGTAAATGATTGATCATACCTTAACCTTAGTATAAGTCAGTCTTGTATTTTTTTATGTGTAAACTTTAAATAACTGGACAACCTAATGCAATCATATATTTTAAAGTCTGTCCAAAAATATGAAAAGGAAGAAAATTGGTGACGCTAATTAATTTGGGAAATAAATCTTTACTGAGTTCTTTGAATTAGTTGCTGCTTGGTGTGCACGTCTGTGTGGGTGTTGGTGAGAAATCCCGTTCTGACTAATGCCTAAACAATGGAAATGTACTAGGTTTTAGATGTACTGGTATTGGGATCACAATAATACTAGGAACTATAAATATGAACTTCCTGCTATTGAAGGAGGCACATAAGTCTAGAGACTCATGTGACTTTGGGAGCACTAATAAATTTCCCTTGGACCTTTATCCTGGCTTGAACACAAAGATAGGGGTTTTATGTTTTGTTTTGTTTTTTGCTTTTTTTTTTTTTTTTTTTTTAAGAGAAATTCAGTAGACTTAAAAAAATGCCTAACTACTGTCAGGGAGGTTTTGGTTGTCTAAAACCAGAATAGTACTACTAATGGGAGGTACCTTTACCAATAACCTATGAATCTATGTGGAGGAGATACTATGAAGAAATGAGGAAGAAATGGTTATGATCATGGAGGCCAGATGTGTGACTACAAAACAGGAGGGAGAAAGGCACCCATATTCAGTTATCCTCTGTCACACAGACACATGGCTCCAAGATGACACAATTTTCAAAAGTGGATACCATGAGAGAAAGACACCTCACAGGATCACAAACCCAGAGACCTGGTGGGGAGAGGCTGGGGGTGGTGGGCTGTGGAGAGGAAGTATGTGGGAGTGAGTGTGTGTGTGTGTGTGTGTGTGTGTGTGTGTGTGTGTGTGTGTGTGTGTGTAAAAATCCTGATTCCTTACCAAACTGACAAAGTGACTCGAAATGGCTGAATGTTTGAATGATTTTAACACAGGAATTGTCTCAAGTTGTGGTTTTATTGAAATCAGTTCTAAGATTGGTGAAAGATACTTTTAAATGCTCTAAATCCTAGAAAAAAAATGCACAGGTTACTTTTCAAATGATTTTCCTAACTAATCACAACCATTTTAAGTCAAAATTAAATTAAACCCAGCTGATTCCAATAATGGAAATGTCTTTCTGAGGCAGGAAGCATATATACTTTGGAAGCTGCTTCTTAGTAATAATACATTCAAATACAGAAAGCACTATAACACACAAGGTCTTCCAACTCAAAGAGCTTTCCTGTATCTCCCTAATCTAGAGACAGTATCGTTAGCAATGACAACATTTAAGTGGCCATAGCTAAAGCTCTGCAAAGAGCATTCTATTACAATAAATATGAAAACCTACAACTTTTCCATGTGTTCAACTTAACAAAATTTAAGTGTGTTAGTTGACACTGTGAAGGCTGAAATGACTTTGGAACTAGAAAGTTTACTTGCCAATTTGAACAAAAGGGCCTGTTGGAGAAGAGTCTTCAGTATGCTGGGACTACAACAGCAATGGAAGATTTACGGTGCGCCAAGTCAATTTCCGAGTTCCCTTTCTGAAACCAGGGTTAGTTATACAAGGCCCTATTTTCTTCTTCACGGCACTGGTCCACTTTCAAGTAACCGGTGCTTGTTTCCTACAAAACTAGTCTAGTTGGACTCCCCATCAGATTAAACAGGGCATTTCTATACCCGAGTTAGCCATACCACCCACAATTGCCCCTGTTCTTTGCACACACCCCCCAAAATCCAAATCTCCTTCCCTTTGTGGCCCCTGTATCTAGTTGGATCAACCAATAAATGTAATCAGTTTTTAACTTTTCATAATAACTAAAGTTTTATGCATTATTGAGAATCAAATGAATTTAAGAACATATATGGTTCTTTGATTTTCGTTTTCATCTCTAAAATGGGACTTCTAATACTTTCTTAATGAAATTGGAGCTCATAGAAATCCATTACTTATCTTAAAATGTTATGAAGTCACTATATTCAAGACATATCCCAAATATTGATATTCTCAGACATTTTTTACTCTGTATTCAGCTCTAGACTACACTGACAAGCTAATCCTCTAGAACTACTTCATTTTTAGTTGATTAACTCTAAAAACCTCGATGTTTATTCATTCTCTCCTAAGATAGGAAACAATGACTCCCACAAACAATCTATTTCTTACTTCTTCTCATCACCTACACCTGACTGCAACTCACATGATCTGTCAGAAAACACCTGGCCAGTCCCAGCTTTCTCTTTTTAATACAGGCCACCATCCTTCCCTTTCCCATCCTCTTTGCCTTCAATTTCTCACTCAAATACCAGTCTTTTCATGGACATTTTGCTGACAATGTTAGTCTCGTCTGTCTCCTGTCTTACTTCATATCTAAACTTCATCAGGGCAGGGACCTTGAAATTCAGAGATGGCCTGTGGGACTTCATCCACAGTAATTAATCAATATTTATAATTTGTTCATTTTAATTGTAGGAAAACATTTTGTGCTATTTTGATTTCAAAGAGCAGTGAGACACTAAATAATATAAAATGAAATTTTACTAATTAAATCATACATTTAACATAGAGTAAAGTTGACTGATTAAAGAAAACATGCAACACACTTTTAAATGAAAATAAAATTGCAGTATTAATAATCATTAGCATACATGTTTGGGCTGCTAGAAATTCAAATACTCACAAATAACTTTTTAAAATATTGATTCATGATTTATAGCATTTAACAACTGCATGATTTGATTAAATTTGAGAATTAAGCAAATACTTCACAGGATAAATTATTCATTGGTAATAAATTATAATGTTTCTAGAAATTTCAATTAAAAAAAAGAAACCAACATGTGTATAACACTTATTTGATCTTTTAAAAATTAACTTTCAAGTGCATTTTCCAAGTTGGCCTTCATAACATCTTGAGATAAGTAATAAATTCCCATGAATTCTAATTTTATTAAGAAAGTAATAGAATTTCCATTTTAGAGAACGAAGAACCATATATATTCCTGAACTCATTTTATTCACAATACTGAAAGGTAGTTACTTTTTACTTTAGAGAAGAAATGATTGAAGCTCTAAGAGATTGAATAGCATGTCCGTATACTCTTATTCGGGAAGTAGCAGTTCTGGGATTTCTTATTCCAGTCTAACTTCAATGTTTCTACCTTTCTATGTTTCTTCTAACATTTATCATGATGTAACACAAACAACACATACCACGGCTTAGAAGAAAAATGTTTTTATTGACTGTCTGCTTATATATCAGACTTTGTCACTTCACTGATAATCTTTGAAAGGAATACTCTCTTTAGTTACAATTACTTTATAGTAGACATTACATAACAGAGGGACATAAATGTTTGAGAATACAGATGATGAAACAAATGAGAATACAGATGATGAAACAAAAGGTTGCCCAATGATGCTACTAATAGGCAGGAGACAAGATTTAAAACTATACGTGTAAGAATCCAAAGAAATAATTCATACATAATCTTTTTTCTAACTGTGTTGCCAAAATATAAATATGTATAATTCACATCTATAATTCACATCTATTCAATAACCTTGCTAAAATTTTCTCACAAGTATGATTTTCATGAGACAAAGTTTATGAACCTGTAAAGCTTTGATTCCCCATCAAATACTATGTTGGGAAGTAATTGTTGTATTCCTTCCCTCCGTTGACTATTTCAGGACCAGCTAGTTATTCTGGTGTTAAAAATTATTCTTTGTTGACCAAATGTTTTTAGATATAACTTCATTTAGGTTTGTCATTCAAAATTATAGTGTTTTAACCACATTGGCTTTTATATTATTATATTAAATATAAAAAGGAACATTATTCTGTAGGCAAAGTCTTTGAGTTACAAAGCACGATATGTAAAGGGCAAAACATTTCTTTCTGAACTATGCCATCTTTCCTGGCTTTTACTTTTAAAAAGTTTATGCTGAAGTACTTCTGTCTCTGATGAAATGTATTTCATGGTAGCAATCTCTATGACTAGATCATATTATATACGTGGCTCCTAAATACCCAGAAGAGAGCCATATTTGTGTGAAAGGAACTGTAGTTCAGACTTTTTTTGATTAAGGTTGTGCAGCAAATCTTTGATAACATCAGGATTTTATAATTCCAGAAGTTTTTCTCTCTAAAGTGTGCACTGAAGGTAGGTCATTAAGTTAGGTCCGAATCCAATAGGATTGGTTTCCTTATGAGGAGAAGAAAAAACAAAGAGAGAAACAAAGAAGGTGTGGTGGTGATGGAGACAGAAATTGCAGTGTTTGCAGCTGTAAGTAAAGGAACACCAAGGGTGGATGTCTACTCCCAGAAGTGCTACCTAGAGCCATCACCTTGCTGGCACCATAACTCCAGACATCTAGCCTCTGGAAGTTTAAATGAATAAGTTTCTCTTGTTTAAGCCACACAGTTTGTAGTGTTTTATTACAGCAATCCTAGGAAATACTTCAGTTTAGCTACAATAATTATTCCAGGAGTTTTTCAAAGACCATCTCAAACTCTTATTTCCTCAGAAGTTCTTTCTTCCTTCTCCCTGGTGCTCCAAATCCCTTGCTTTATGCTTTGACTTTAATGTCTATTTTTGTTTCTCTCTTCCTTTGGTGAATATGCATTCTTGCCCTCTGGTTCATTGATCTTGATATTCCAATTAATTAGGTCTGCATTGTACTTTGAGAGCAGCAATTGTCAGACTTTAGAGCGTCCTGACTGGTTGGTTAAAACACATAACCCCCAGTGGTTCTGACTTGGTTAGTCTACTTGGGGTCAAAACTTTGCATTTCTGTCAAGTTCAAGTTTCAGATGGTGCTGGTCTGAGACCACACTGTGAGAACCTGATTTAGGGAGTTGTCAGAACTTCCCATTTTAAACCATCACCTTTGACTTGACTCCTCTCTTCCAGATAGTACAAGCTTTCCCCATGCTTATTTTCCAATATCAGTAGAGTGAATTCCAGCCAGAAGATGAAGCTCTCAAGGCTTGTACTGTCAGAGGTCACTGTCTCATATTCATCTCTACTTTTCAATTTCAAAGTATTTATTGAGGTAACTTTCATTTAAAAATAATTTAAGTTTAAATATAAAAATTCATTATTCAACAAATACATGATAAAGCACCATGCCCACCACCAAATTTTCAATAATCTTCTATCACCATCCATTGGATTACCACCACCGTTCCCGCTTCCCTGTTGGTAACCTCATTTCTCTTGCTAACATCCAAAAGTTGGTTTTTGTTCTATCTTTTCTTTTGCTTTGTTTCTTTATTTTCCCTCCAGTATTTGTCTTTCTCCCTCTAGCTTATTTCACTCAATATCCCTCCTAGTTCCACCTATTTTGTTAGAAATGACAAGTTCTTGTATTTTCTAGGGGTGTATAGTACTCATTTGTTTATATATTCTACATCTTTGTTATCCATTCATTTGATGATGAGCACTTGTTATTTTCAGGCACTTTGGCTATTTTAAATAATGATGCAATAAACATGGGGCTATATATATGGCTGCAAACTCATGTTTTTGTGTAATATCCAAGAAATAAGATGAAGGAATCATACGGAATTTTTATTCTCATTTTTTTGATGTATCTCCATGCTGCTTTCCATGATGATTGTACCAGTTTACACTCCCATCAACAATGTAAAAGTGTTTCCTTTTTGCCATATCCTCACCGTTTGTTTCCTGTCCTTTGTATAATAGCATTCTCACAGGTGTGATGAGATATTTCATTGTTGTGTGCCTGTAGGCCATCAGTATGTCCTTTTTGGAGAAAGATCTATTCAATTCTTCTGCCCATTTTTTTATTGGGTTTATTATTTGGTTATTGAGATGTTTTGTATATTTTGGATATTAAGCCCTTGTCAGATATCTAATGTGCAAATATCTTCTCCCAGTTAGTAAGACATCCTTTAGGTTTGGTAATGATTCCTTTCACTGTGTAGAAGCTTTTAAGTTTGATGTAGTACCATTTGTTTATTTTTGCTTTTGTTTCCCTTGACACTGGAGTTGAATCCCCAAAGGCCTCTCTGAGGCTGATGTTATAGAATGTATAATCTACGTTTTCTTCTCAGCTTCTTATGCTTTCTGATCTCATATCCATGTCTCTAATTCATTTTCATCAATTTTAATTATGTTAATTTAGATTTTTAATATTTTATTGATGATATTTCTATCTAGTTCATCATAGATTTGGTCAGTAATTTTCTGTCTTTATGACATTGTTATCTGCTTTTGGTACCATTTTAATGTTAGCCTCATAAAAAGAGTTTGAAAGTATTGCCTGCACTTTGTTTTTTTGATGAAGTTTTTGAAGAATAGGTATTAATTCTTCTCTGAAGCTTTGGTAGAACTGATTAGTAAAGCCATCTGGTCCTGGGCTTTTATTTTTGAGGAAACTTTTGATTACTTCTTTAATTTCCTTGCTTGCAATAGGTCTGTCCAGGTTTTCCATTTCTTCCTGATTCTATCTTGGTAGGTTATATGTTTCTAAAAATCTGCCCATGCTCCCTAGGTTGTCCAATTTATGGAATATAGCTGTTCATAGTAGTCTCTTGTGATATTTTATATTTCTAAAGTTCTGTTTTAAGGTGATTATTGATATATAATAGTTTATTTCATTTTGCTATTTATTTCCTGGTTATTGTGCAGACTCTGCCTTTGTTCTCTTATTTTCTTTGTATGTAGTTTCAAAAGGGCTAAATGTGTTGGCTTCCCTTTTCACTTTGTTTGTTCTATGAATTTATGTCTTGATGTAACCCTACAGTCTACATAAAAGTTTCTATACTAAAAAACATTTTTTACATGAAAACAAGTTATTTTCAATCTCATTTTAACAATCCACATTTTATTCTTCACAGTTTATATTTTTGGTGTCTTGCTGCTTCTAAGTGGGTTACTTTTCATTTTATAGAAATTCCTTTACTATTTCTTGTAAGATTGCTTTAGTGGTGATGAATTGTAAAACTATTTGTCATTCCTTCAATTCTAAGTGATAATCTAGCAGGGTAGAGTATCCTTGGTTGAAAGTAATTTTCTTTCAGCACTTTGAGGATATGTTAGTCCCTTCTGGCCTTTAAAGATTCTACTGAGCAATCTGCCAAAAGTCTTAGTCTGTCTTTCTTTTAGGGAGGGAGTGGGGTGCGGGGGTGGGGTTAAAGGATGATATAGGCAGGAATGATGACAAACAGAGGCAAGTAGTCAGGAAGACAGAGTAGGAAGAAGCATTTATTATTTATTTTATTTAGTTATTTGTCTTCTTTGTTCCCCTAGGCCTTGGGATACAAACTCAGGACCTTGATATGTGTGTGGACTGCACCCAGCTACTACACCACCAGGGTGTGCCATGCCAACAATCCTATGTGGGCTCCTTTGTATGTAACTCATTTTTCTATGCTGCTTAAGATTTTCTTTCTTTCTTTTTTTTTTTTGTCATTTTAGTGACAATATATCTGATGTATGGCTGTTTGGGTTTCTTTAATTTGGAACTCTTTGTGCTTCCTGAATCTGGAGTTCTGTTTCTTTCCTAAGGTTAGGGCAATTCTCAGATATTATTTCTTGTATTAGTATTTCTGCCCCTTTATCTCTTCTCTTTCGGAGGCCCTTATGATACAAATTTTGCTCCTCTTGAAGTTATCCCATGTATCTCATATGTTGTCTTCTTTTCTTCTAATTCTTTGGTCTTTGCTGATCTGCTTAGGTGCATTATATTGCCCTATATCGAGCTCATTGATTTAAATGGAGATTTCTTTCAGTCTACTGTTGAACCCCTCTTTGTTATCTTCAGCTCAGTTATTATATCTTAGCTCTACGACTTGTCTATAACTGCCTCTCTTTGTTTTAGTTCACTTTTTGTTCCTCCATTGTTGTCCTGATTTCAGTAAATATCATTAAAACTGTGACTTTAGAATCTTCATCAGGCAGTTTGCTAATTGTGTCACATTCATTTTCCCCTGTGGGTTTTGTTTTGGTCCATAATTTGGTACATTTCTCTGTCACTTCATTCTGTTTGGTACTCTTGTGTTTGTTTCTGTAAATTAGGCTTCCCAGATATCAAAGTCTGATGTTAGGATATCAAGTTGCACAGTATAGGCCTGGCAAGTTGGTCCAGAATACTGGATTTATTTGAGTTGCGATATCTCAATACTCATCAGAATTATTGATGTTTTAGAGCTAGTACTGTGTTGGGTCTCAATAGCCCAGCCAATAGAGTTGGATTTGTGATAGGGAATGCAGAGTTTTTCCCAGAGTCACAGGTATGAACAGCACAGCACAGCATAGAAACTCCAGAACAGTCCACAGTTAGGCCACAGTCCCAACAGTGGTCCCTAGAGAGTGAGAACTGGAAACTGGTTGTAGCAAAAGAACACTACCCTATCATAATCACTCAGCCTCTAGAGAAGCAACAGTCCCAGAAATGGTATCTGGAGGTGAAAATTCCTGGAAGTACCAAGTAGATAGCAGAGCTGTTTAGCAGTGGCCCTAGGCAGGCAAAAACCGCTGAACCCCTCCAATGGTCTACACTAAGAGAGCTGGAGAAAGAAATGTTTTTGCTGGGAATCACTTAGCTTTCTGTTGAAGACCTGACTATCTCTGGCAGCCTACGGTCTGACACAAGTGTACTGATGGTGGAGGGGATGAACTTTTCTCCCTGGAACTTTCTTGCAATGTCAGCTTCTAGTGTCTGTACCACATGGAAGCGGAATCTTATCTCCCAGCAGGTCACCCCTCTTATTGGGGTTCAATTTCAACATTTTGGGTTCATTGAATAAGTACCATTTCCCATGTGTGGGGAAAATAATGAGGAGCCAAGCTCTTCAGCTCTGGGTAGAGTGTCCCTATCACTGGTCTCTCTTAACATACCGACAGCACCTCCAGTCTCTGAATAGAGCGGTGTGGTGCTAAGATAGACAGGCTTCTCTGACCATTACTGAAAGTATGTGCACTTTCTCTGTGGAGTTGCTGGTCCCGATTTCTTCTCAAAGTTGTAGTTGTTGAATAGTTGTAATTTTGGTGTATCTGTGGGAAGAGGTAAGCTCCAGATCTTAACAATTCACCATCTTGGAACCAGAATCCTCCCCTAATATGCATCTTAATTACTCCTGCTAGATTCATATTTCTAATATACAATCATGATTAAATAAATCTTTGCTTAATTTTCTTCAGACTGAAATTCAAACTCTTTAACAAGATAGAGAATATATATCATAATCCCAACTGGCATAATCTTCTAGTTGCATCTCCCTTTTTTGTCCTGTGATAGGAGTAGAGTAGATACAGGGAACAATATTTATTGGGAACATATTTATTGGTCAACCAATATTTATTGGTCAACATTGTATTAGTTGCATTATGTGTGTTATCATGTTTAATCATTGCATAAGCCTAGAAGAAAAAAATTTCTTTCCATTTTACAGATGAGGATATTAGCCAGTAAAATGACTGAACACAATCACTCTGTTTCTGAGACTCTAAGCCTGGATTCAAATTTAAGTCTAATTGAATCGTAAATCCTTTCCATCCTGTTACCTCCTTATTTGACTTACCAAATATCCTGGTTTACCAGACCATTCCTGTATATTCCTATTGCCCCAGAGTTATGAAAAGCACTTTTTTGTTCTCAAAAATCATCTTGATTTTGAAGACACTTTTTCTGCTCTCCCAATTTGTCATGCTATCAAGTCTTTCTGGAATGCGCTATTCTCATATATGATTCCACTTCTTCTGACATGCTTTTCCTTCTGCTTAGACTGTCCTTTCTTTTCTTTGGTGCTTGGAAAAATTATATCCATTATTCAGGATTCTGCTCTTCTTCATAGTCTGCAGGATATCTTCCCATCCTCTAGCTTCAGGTAAGGGATTGACACGATTCTCTGCTCCTTATACCCCATGGTTACTGTTATTCTATTACAATTTCAGAGTATTTGACAGTCTTCTCTACTAGCTTATAAATTCTTTAGTGTTTGCACTGCACCTTAATTATCTATACTGGCATAATGTCTACAATTTTGCATGGCCAGAACAGTTGTTTATGAATGTTTGTTGAATGACTAGTGAAATAATAAAAATTGAAATATCTTGCCATCTGAAGAAATTGTAAAAAGTAGAAACAGCTTCTTTCAGAAGGACCAGAATTATGCCACTGAGTTCCGAATTACTGTAACTGGAAGCTGCTTAAGTTCTGAGCAATTGTTCAGACAGCCTCTGGTCTTGCACCAGCAGTCATAACCAGACTGTCTTATTTTATAAAGTGATCCTCCTATTTGTGGCCTGAGATGTTGTTATTGGTTCTCCAGGCTGCACAAGTTCTATGGTGTGCCTCTCATTCCATTTGAATATCTTCCTGTCTTCTTTTATTCTGTGGTTAGGTGTCAAACTCTTCCCCAGCTTGGAATCTTAGCTCCATCATTTCCTGGCTATGTAACTGTGTGAAAACTTTTTAAGTTCCCTAAACTTCCATTTTTCATCTGAAAATAGGTATAGTTAACAGTACCTACCTCTGAGGGTTGTTATAGCAATTAAAGACACTATTTACAGTATTTAACATAGTTGTTGGAACATAGTAAATGCCAATAAATGTTCATCATTATATTTAGAAAATTATTGTTATTCCTCCTTCATGTCTAATGTTTTCCTACCAGACTGGAAATCTTGTTTTCTCCAACAATCTATTTTCTTCATCTTTGTCATTCAGGGGTTATATTAACTGTAGATGTTTCAATATATGTTGTGTTCTCTAAATAACCCCTACAGATTGTAAATCACTGTGGATATTTCACCACTCCTTGTGATCCTTACCGGCCACTAACACTTCCATAGAAGCTTTTAAAGTAAACCTATTTAACTAACTCACCAGATTAACTGACTGTCTTTATATGGTTCCTTTAGAAGGCAGAGCCTGAGGCGGAGAGTAAAGTGCTGACACTAGGGACAGGGAGATGAAGATGAGGAGAAAGCAAAGGCGAGATAATAAAAGATGTGGAGTAATGCAAATCATTACCATGATTGTCATACTTACAATGAGTTCAATGGAGATGCAACAGTTCACTGACATACATGTTTACTCAGCAGAAAAAACTTTTTCCTAAGAAATTGCAAGAGGCAGCTTTTTTTTGTTTTTTGTATCAATGGGAAGAATAAAGGAGGGGTGGTCATGTTCACTGTACAAGATGTCTTCCCAGCACTTCACATTGCATCATCAGTTCTCTTCGTAATCACCCAGATGCATCACTATAGTATGGTATTTCATTAGAATCCAAAGTGGGAAACTGACTTGTTTTGGGTTGGGTGCCTTCTAAGAGAAAGAAGGAAGGTCATCTAGGCAATCTTAAAAGATGCACAAAATTTTTATTCAATATGCTGATTATCTAAGGTCCTATGTAAGAAACTGAACTGATGTTCTCTGCATCAAAACTCATGACCTGCAGGCTAGTCTCTCATGTTCTCTAGTGTTCTACTCTAACCAGATGAATTATATGCTTTTAAGAATCAGTTATGTTGATTTCTAAATTTTTCTGCCATTTGTACTTATTATTAGAATTATATGATTTATTAAATACCACATAAACTAATAAAAAATGAGTTTGAAAAGAATCAGAGGTGTTTGTAAGAAAACTAAGGAGAGGGCTGGGAAAGAATTAACAAAGCAAAGTCTCTATTAAAAGTGCTGTCAGCATAGGTATATTAAGAGAGACAATGTAAAGTATTTGCAAGGAGGCAGTATAAAGAGCCAGAAGAAATTGCACACAGATTGTTTTATTATTGTCTTTACATTATTGTCCCCAAAGAAAATTACATATGGCGTGATCTACACAAAAGACAATATGGAACTCCCATTGACAAATTCATAAAGAAAACTGTTGATTAAAACCAACAAAAATAATTTTTATTCAATTATTTCTTTTGTTTACATCGCTATATGCTCTTTAGGATATTGAATTCATACTCAGTCTGTGTGCATTTCATACCACACTCACCACCAGCATTCTAGTGTCCCTTATTACCACCATATTCATTATTTCCTTCTTTTGTTCCTCCCACCCTCAACCCCACCCCAGCCAGTCTTTTGTCCCATTTTTTCAAGATTTGTTTGTTTTGTTTCTTTGTATTTCATAAATGAGTGAAACAATCCTTTACCTCTCTTTTTCTTTCTGGCTTATTTCGCTTAGCATTATCACCTCCAGTTCCATCCAACTATTGCAAAACTCACAATTCCATATTTTTAAAAATAGCTTCATAGAATTCTATCGAGTATATATTCACAGCTTCTTTATCCAGTCATCTGTCAATGGCTACTTAGGTTCCCATGTCTTGACTATAGTGAATTATGAGCATGGGGTGTATATATTTTAACAATATCAAAATTATTATGGTATATATATATATATTCACATATATATACTTGCTATAATTATTTTTTAATTTAGAGTTATATATACCCACTATGTTTTAAGATTCTTTGCTTTAACCAACTTCTTTTTGATTTTCCAACTATAATATGATGGTTTTGGCTACACTGTTGCAAAAAACAATCCCTAAGTCTCAGTGAACAACACAAAAAACATTATTCCTTGCTCACTCAAATCTAAAGATCTTGGAAATTCATCCTCAGGGAAAAACAATCTGAAGCACTTACCCCATGAATCATGTCCTCTCCTAGGTCGACTCATAAGGAAAAGAGTAGCATGAAGAGTTCTGCCCAGACTCTTTAATGCCACCTGGAAGCCGTATGCTTCACTTCCATACGTTAGTCAAAGCAAGCTCCAAGAGTACTGCTTTCAAAGAGGTGGAGAAGTGTAATCCTTCCATATGTCAGGAGACAAGAGCTGGAAATACTGGCAAGCACTAACAAGGCTTACCATGCCAAAAGAATACTGTATCTAGCATATTTAACATGTGGAGTAGGAGAGCGTCTGCTTAATTAAGTGAAAGAGTTTGAGATAGATAAATATACCAATTTTAATTTTAATTTAAATAATCAAGTATTTAAAATTGGTAGTTTCATGATTGTTTTCAAAACTATATTTATGGGAACTGGTAAGTAATTCCAGAAAAGACAAATAATACTTAAATTTTGAACTCCCAAAAGTTTAATCTAGTCCGCATAGTTCGTTCTGTCATCAAATTGTAGAACAGGTACTCCTAATGATGCATTCTGCTTTTATATTTAAGAAGTAAAGAATAATAATATACTAAATACCCATACTTCTCAAAAAAGGTTTATTTATCATCAATTAACTATAAATATGCTGGAGTCCTTAATAATCTCAGATACATTACAATGACAAAATATGCTGGATTTGAAAAATGATTCCTAAGCCATATAATAATATCCCTCAATATTTATCTCTTCATTTTTTTTTTTTTAAATACCAATTCCATTGTTTTCAATATCCATTCTTAAACTTTTTAAACATAATTTTTGAATTTCAAAGGCATCTATTTAGGCTACTAATTATTTCTTTTCTTTTTTTTAAGGAAAGGTGCAGGCAGGAATAAATGCTAGTAGACAGTAGGAGGAGAGAGAAGGAGGAAGCCCTTATTTTATTTTATCTTGATTTTTCTCTCTGGCCCCAGGTCTTGAACCTGGCTTCTTGATATGTATGTGGACTATGTCTGGTAATCTTATCTGCTAAGCCATGAGGGCGTGTCCATACTAATTATATTTTTAAGTTGTGTTTCAACTTCTATCTACTGTTATCAAAATTTATTTTCTTTTGCTGCTTATAAACCAGTTAGTTGGAAAAAAAAAAATTACCTATCTGTAAGTTTCATATCTCAGCTTATATCTATATATGTTCTATAAATGAGTAGAAATTTATGTGTGTGCTCATTCATCTCTCTACTGTATATACCCTATTCCCATACCAATCTTACTGAGATAAGACTGCTGACAATAAAAAAATAACTGCAGTCCAGCCACCGAGTCACTAGAGAGCTAGGGAACAAGAGGGAAGTGTGTTTGTTGGGTACTGTATTCTCCATACAATGATGCATTGCTTACCTAATGGATGTTTTCTTCACTAGAAACAGAAGTGTCTCTAAATTTTTATTTTCAGGAAGTGTAGTAAATTGTATTTAATTTTTTTTTAATTTCCATGACTACTTGGTATACTTTTTAATCTGCCTATGATATGTTTTGAGTCATTAGTGAAACATTAGACAAATAATTACAGTATAAAAATGTGAACTTAAGGAGGTATAAAGGTAAGGTCTATTTAGAGGACTAAAGACAGACAATCACCCTCTCCTTCTTCTTTAGTATGAGCAGTGGCCAAATATGATATGACGTTTACAGGTGTTGTTTTAAAGACCCCCCTAACCCGCTCACCCTGAGTCCCACCCCACCTGTGGTTCTGATTGGCCCCTCCCCAGCTAAAGGCCAATATTCTGGAGGAGCACTGACTATTTACTAATTCTTCCATGATTTGAAGCAAATTGCCTAACTCAGGCTCACTTTCTTCATTTGTTAAACCATGATCTCATCTGTTAAACCATGATCTCATAGTATAGTTTGAGGGTTAAATAAAATAATAACCACAAGCAATCTTAATACGGTTACTCACAAACTGATTTGAAATCTCAAAATGAAGTTAGTTTAACAAGTAGTTACCATCAAGATAGTTAACAATAATAATCAGCAATTAAGGACAACACTTAAAATAATAAGAGCAATACACCTACTGTGTGCTAAGAATTTAGATCGATGTGCTTACTACTTAAATTTCCATTAACAATTTTTTTTTTTCTTTCTTTGGTCTTATGATCCTCAAAAATGCTAGCAAAGTCACTTACAAGCTGTGTGTCACGACCCATTAGTGAGTAATGAAATAAATATAGTGAGTTCTGACTAGTATTTTTAAAGAAATAAACAGAATGGATTAAAAGAAGAAAAAAAGAAAACAATTAGAGCATATCACATGGTTTCTTATAAACAACTGTGTCCACTACAATAAATGGATCATGATGTAAGGTGCATTTCTCACTGAATACTTTAAAATACCATTTTTAATATTATTTTTTTAATTTGTGGAGTACTTCTCTAAAACAAGCTCAGATGAAATCTGGTATGTTTCTCTGCCATCAGATAAATGTGGTTTTATCATATCACTTCTTTAATTAAGCATAACAAAATATAAAATGATCCAGCCACTACAAGCCACAGTTACTTGTAAATCACTGACCACCCTTTACAGTGATTCTTCTACAGCTGAAGTAAAGCTGGTGTGCATGATGGTGGACAGAAATGATTCTGCAGTTATGTCCCAAGTCCCTGCCGCTCACAGGCAGCTCTGCGGTGGTGCCACACAGGCACCTATGTGGCCCTGATCAAATGGTGGATCCAATTAGATTTGCCCTCCTTGGAGAAGGAATTGTGCGAATTCGATGCCTTTAAAATGTCTTTCTGTGTCACATCAAGGATAGGATACTGCACCTGAGGAGAGAAAAGAACTGGTCACAAACACCAGAGGCACAGAGGCTCTCTAGCAGCTGAGACATGAGACCTCCCTGTTTCTGCCTGACCATCTGGGGCAAGGTCACCAACCCAGGGTCCACAGAGTGGGCCAGCAGAGAAACGCTGCACTGAAAGACTTGGGAGCAGATGGAGGAAATATCATTGGATTACTAGCCTTTCAGAGCACTTACTTTATTGTTCAGAGTTATCATATAGAGTGCTCATTTCAGGGCTTATTCATGCTCAAAAAATCAAAAAACTGCCAGTTTTTTTAAAGCATCTCCCCATGCAGGAGTAATGGGTTACAACATGGTTTAAATCAGCATTCTGATGCCCAATGTGGACTAAGCTAGGTAAGCAGCTCCCTTTCAAATCCTGCCTCTCTGAGGCCTATGTCGGCATCAGGCATCTAACCATTGGGCAGGTAATAAAGGTGTCACCAGACAAGAAGTCTTCCTGGCTTGCCACTGCCCCATAGAATGCCATGAAGGAAGTCACAGATCATGGCTTCCACGCAGCCCGTGACAAATTTAATACCCTATTACTCGCATTGTCTGCAGTAGAATGTCATTTGGTGACATCACTGGATACAACTGAAGTGGAAATTTGTGTGACACTTTTTGCTGCTGTTACTTGTCACCAAAACCCAACATTTTACATAGTTTAGCCACAGCTTCCAGGCTTTCGGTCTAGAGCCAAACCTCAAGGAGTCTAATGAGGTTGAAAAGAAAAGTGAAAGTGAACATCCATGGCTCAAACAAAGGCTGTCCTCCCTCAGGCTCTAAAGAGTCAGTAACTGAGTTCAGTAACGGAAAATTAAATTAGAAGAAAATGCCACCTCTGCAGCTGCTGCTACCTTTAGCATTCACATAGAATAGAGTGGTGGGGTGGGACTTCGCTCAATAGTCCTGGAGAAACTTTCAGAGCCTCTAAGTGGTGTGGGAATCTGCTTATTCCATGTTACAAGCTTCCATGGGTTTTATTTTACCTTTTCTCTCTTAGCTGAATCCTTATGTCTCTCCCCTCCTCTTTCTTCTGTTAGTTTTGCCCCTTTACTCAATTTAATTTCTTCTTCCTCTTTCGCCCCACATCCTCACTTCTTTCCTTGCTTCTGCCCTCTCCTGTTTACATTTTTACAAGAACAGTTTAACTAAAGCCAAGGTTTCTGTGGGTTTGCCTGTACGGAATCCTAAAGAAAATGGCTACGAATTCTCCAATGCTAGAGAAGTGTAAGGCTTTTGACTTTATCTGGCCATATCAAATGAGCAGGAACCTTTTTCTCGGGTTGGTATTATCAGGGTAAATGATAAGAATGAGCAGGAAGGACTCACAAGCCCTGGACCATATTTTTTAAAAAGGCAGGGGTGGGGGCAAAGAAAGGAAAACAAATTAGACCTTATCAGGATCCTTCTCATTTTTCAAATAAGCATCTCTAAAAAAACAATCAAGCAAGGTTGTCAATTTGGTCAAAAATCAGTAATGCTTTAATGTAATAAGATAGTTCTGCCACTCCTTACTTCTAAACACATTACTAAAGAATCTAACTATATTATACAGCTATAAAGAAATAAAGGCTATTTTATCATAATTTGATTATTCTACAAAGCACTATGCATAGCAATTCGTGGATCTAATTTTAGTTGTAATAATCTCCTGCCCTGTTATGTAAATGGGAAAAGACTTTCTACAGGCTTCAGATAGAGATAAGCTTAAGATCGAAAGCATGCAAAAGCCATGGTTCAATTACTCTAAAGTGATCTGCATCATATGTTACAGTACATCTTTCTGCCTTTGCACAAAAGCTGGTTTCTGCTACAAATTAGCCATCTTTTTCTAAATGCTACAGATGCCCTCTGAGAGTTTACCCATTCAAATTAAACCCAAGTCCCATCACTACATACTAATAGGGGGCATTTTTTATTTTCTCAAAATAACTTCTCCTTTCATAACTTTTCCTCAATTCCTGCCTTTCCTCTTTAAAAAAGGCATGTCAGACCTAAGCGAGTACACATCAATTCTCACTCTCCGTTCTTGTGTTCCTACCATTTTCCACTAGCACCATTCCATTTCACAACTTTGGACCTCAGAGGTGCCTCTGAGCCAGCTTCACACCTGTCCCCAGGGCTCTCTGGTTGCTCTTTGAATGCAATTTATAATCAATCGTAGAAGGGAACGACCCCAGGGAAGGGTCTACCCTGGAACCAGGTAGAACACTCAGTGAAACTAACAGTCTTCCTCATCATGGGCCCTTTTCCTTCACCTCTTTGCACTGTACCCTTATCTGCTCCTGCTGTAGACTTTCCCCACACACTAGAAGACATGGTGCAGGCAGCCATCAAGCCTCCTCCAACAGCTTCCCACCTGGGTAGGGATGACCCTCTACCTAGAAGGAGGTGTAAGGAAAGAAGTACCGTAAGACATTTTGCATGTAGAGAACACAGCACAATTTGAGTTGAAATCATGACTTTTCTTTTTATATTACAAAAACTTAGGTAGAATTCCAAATTTGGGGGGTTGAACTTTATGCATCAGTTCCAATATTTATAAAGAAAGGAGAGGGAAATAAATACCACAAAGGATTTAACAAAGACTTTGCTATTTTAAATTATTTTACTTCTTAAAATGAGAGTGGAATGGGTAGAGAAGTCTGGGTGAGGAGAAATCTTAAAAAAGTAACAGCTATACACACTCAGAGAACACACATGGACAACAGGGCTTATATATTCATTTGGGGTGTCCTCCTTGGCCCTGTGTGACTCCAGGGCTCCCTCCCTCTGGGCCCTCCTCCCAGACCCCGGGGAAATTATTTTGTGACTAGTTGCCCTTACTAAGCATGATCAGAGTGGGATTATAACCTATTTTCATTCTACATTGGCTGTGGCTTTCTCAGTTTACCTGAAGGCCAAAAGAGAAGAAAAACAACAAGGACTTAGGTGGTAATGCTTAATACCAAAAACATCTTTTCCCTTTTGATTTAAAAATTACTGTTATTTTCAAACTTGTCCCCTTATTCCAGGACTTCATACCTACTATTGTCCACAGGTGAAAACTATAAGGATATATATAACATTTTCAAAATTGATTCTCCTTGATCAAGAGATTACATATTTTTACAAAGTAGCCAGACTGAAAATGATTCGACGCTTGGTAAATTTAAATTAGAACTGCCAGACCTAAGCAATACACGAGAGAATACAGAAAGTGTATGCCTAGATGTGCTATTTTATTCTTGGATTATATATATATATAACTTCTTTAAGAGTCCTCCTCACCCAGAATTCCCTACCCACTCCATTCCTACCTCAAGAAATCTAATAATTTTAACTAGCAAACCCTTGTGTTAAATTCTCTGTAGTTTTCCCCCCTGCTTGTTTCTTTATAAATATTGTAACTAATCACAAGCCATAATCTCAAAATATGGAATTTTGCATAATTTTGAGAATATAAAAAGAGAAGTCATGACGTCAACTAAAATTCTAGTAATTTTTGCCCTTAACTGCCCTGAACGTTTTACTGAACATTTATGAGAGTTTTGGTCCTAAATAGCACTGCAAACACATTGTCTTTACGAACAGTGCTGTCAAGTAAGAGAGTGTAAGCTTTAATTCAAGTCTTGATGAATCATCCATTGAATATGGAGCGTTGGCTAAATCACTTAATGTTTCTGAGCCTCCGGTTTTTTTTTCTGTGTCATAAAATAAGAAGACATGCAGATATTTAGTAACCTAAAAAATTGTATGCAAATATTAAGGGAAAAATAAGATACTGTGTCTGTAAAGATTCAGAGAAGCAGAACATATATTTTATAATTTTATATATATTTTAATATAATTCAGTTCAATTTAATTAAGTATGTGCAGATACATATTTATATACAAGTGTATACATATATAAGCACACACCTATCTCTCTTTCTATATGTAGATTATGATTATTTATTACTGGGAATTCCTGGCTAAGCCATGAGGTGAGTCTGTCTTCAAATCAAATGCTAGACCCCAAAGTACAGGAGTGAAGCTCACATGAAAACCACACAAATGCTATTCTTATTGCCTCCAACCTTGGTGTTAAGAGTATCCTGCAGAATTTGGGGCCCCTTCCCTTGATGCTGACCACATGCCCCTGGTTCTGGAGTCAGAAAAACTGCCAGACAATCGGAGGAAAAGGCAGGTAAACCCAGCTGCTGATTCATTCCAGTGAGGAAAATGTCAACCTATTTCTTTTCTCTCTGCTGCCCAGAGTCTCTACGTCTCAGGGATGGTCTAGTCCTTCTTTAAAGACTTCCACATGTCAACTCACTACCACCTAGGTTGTTTTCCTTTTAGATACACTCAAAATCATCTGATTTGTAACTTTATATCCAGAAAATTCCTTCATAGCAGAACCTAAACTAGTATTGGAGCAAATACATGATGTGAGGTACTGTGTCTACTATGAAATCACAACTTAACTTCTGCTCTTCAACTCAAGGGAGAAAATCTTGAAACCCAGAAGATTAACGGGCACACATACCAGAAACACACTGAATAGAAAATTCTGGGGAAGGTAGTTCAATCAAGATGGTACATCAAAAAGTCACCAGCAAGAATAACTCCTATCTTGGAAGAGAGATAGAAGCAGCCGACTATACAAATGTTTGAGATGGCTGAGGGAGTCATGCTCTAGTCTTGTTCTTCGCTCTTTTCCCTTCCTGCCTGTGGACTCATTCTTCCTGAGAGCAGCACTGGTCTGGGAGAGGGTGTGGCAAACCTAGAGTGAGACTTTTTCTCTTCTTTTTGCTCCTATCTGAGCGCTGCAAGAGCAGAAACATCTTGGCTGTGACTCTAGAACGAAGTTGCTGTAGCACCATATTTTTGCTTTCATGTTAGACAAAGACGCTTTTCTTCCTCTTTTAAAAGTGTAGAATAGATTTCTCAAAAAATAATGAGATAGACTTCTTTCCAAGATGTCTAGAGCAGGATTTTTCCAAAATGTGTCATTTTGGTCTAAGGAATCACATATCAATCAAATCCCTACTAGTCTTGAGAGAAGCTGTTACCATTACTTAAAGAATAAAGATTACTAAGATACAACATTTTATTAGAGAAATGATGTTTTAGTAAAGAAACGTATCTTCGGGCAGGGCTAACAACTAGAAGCAAAGTTTTGTTACAGGAAGTTATCTTTTCCTCTTCAAGTGAGACTCCCATTGCTCTCTTCCACGCCCCAAGCCCATATTTCATTCCTTAGCTCAGGATGTCCTCAGTCTGTTTCATTTACTTTAGAATTTATAGCCATGTGACTTCTACATACATATACAATTAAATTTGATCCTTTTCTCCTATTAATTTGTCCTATTAATTTGTCTGCTTTACCAGGCTAAGACCTCAGAGGGATAGGAGAATTTTCCCAACTGTTCTACAAAAGTCATCCTGAGCCCTCCTCCTACATTCTTGCAGTGGCTTCTCAAGACACTTTGACTTTGAGGAACAAGTTGAATCTGTCATTTTAAACATTTTCTCCTCCACTATTTCTTTCTTTATACTTTTGAATTGTAGGGAGTATACAGGTCAAAGCACAGTAAGGATAGGGCTATTTGAGGAATTTGTTTTCAATGCGGTCACACAATAAATTCCTTAACTAGACCTTAGGGGATTTCTAGATAATTCATTGTTACTAGTGGAAGAAACTTTTGACACTATAGGTTTCCAGGATCCTGACTAAAATGAAGTGTGATTTATTGTCTATTATCGCTCTAGTATGAGGGTCATTCTCGCAAACTGTGTCTTCAAGCCTCCTCCAAACAGCTCCAAAAACTGTATCTAAGGAGAAAATGGAGGCCAAATTTAGTGCCTCCATGGTGAGTCAACCCTCCTGCCAGCTCTGCTTTGATGTTGCTTGTTTTTTCCAGAATGAGTTCTTGTTTGATCCATAGTGACAGCCTCTACCACATGGCCCTGTCCCAAAACTCTGGGTCTCCATCCTCTTGTATCAATTTTTATACTTGATTCTCTGCTTCAATCCTGTTACCTATAAAACTGGTACTTCAATGTGTCCCTTACCCCAGACCTTCAGAAAGTAGTCAACAGCCTCTGAATGCCAGTTGCTATGACTGAGTACCTGTTCTTTACAGCTGAATCTCCTGGAAGAAGCCATATTCTTTCTGCTTAAATCACTTCTTCTTTGCCACCAATATTCATAACCCATCCTTGTCTTCTCCTTCTCCTCCCCAAACACCCAATTCAAGGCACCTGCTGCCATATACATTTCTTGTCTAATTGTGAGTCAGTGTCACAATTGCTCAAATGCCTCTGAATTTCTAAGAGGCATTTGGGACATCCAGTGTCTATATATATATATATATATATATATACATATATATATATATATGTATATATATATATATATATCTTCTGAATCTCATGGGAGTTTATTCAAAGGATTTCTGGGTTCTCAGTTCTGGCCCTTATCAGGCAAGTTCGTTTTACCAGTGATCATGGAATGGTGTTTGGAAGCTATGAACATAAGATTTTTGTCATAGTGATGCAAAAATCAGGTAGAAGCCAAAGTATGTCAAGAATAAACAAATATATATATATATATATATTTGTTGACAAAATAAGTTCATGAAAATCTTAATGGAGCAATATAGGTGTTGATTAGAATACAGTGTATAGTTAGAATAGAAAGGATTTTCTCTCATCATTTCCTTTCGTTTTCTTTCTGTCTTACTTCTTTTCCTTTTTTTCTTTCACAATCTGTACAGTTTTAAGACAGGAATTATTCTAAGCATAGGAAATAAAGATGAAATTTATATCTATAACATGCATGGACAAATACATATTATGGACCCTTTGAGTTTTCATATCCTAGAGACTGACACAATGAAAAACAAATAATTAACAACTCATGTGGAGACCCCACAGAAATGAAAGTGCTTGATTTTTTTAAATGATGTAACATTGATTTACAACATTGTGTTTTACTGTACAACTTCCTACCTTTCAAATGTATTTACCATACCACTCAAACCTCTAAAGTTCTAGTTAACATCCATCACCATCCAATTAACCTTCTCTACCCATTCCTCTCACCTCCCTTCACCTCCTTCCTCTTTGGTGACCACCATTCTGCTGTTGGATTCTAAAGGTTTGGGGTTTTGTGTTTTTATTTTGTTTATATTCCACGTATAGTGAAATTGCATGGTATTTTTATTTCTCTTTATGATTTATGCCACTAAGCATCATCCTCTCAAATTCCATCCATGTTGTTGCAAATGGCAGAATTTCATTTTTTTAGATGGTTGATTGGTATTCCATCGTGTGTATAAACTGCATCTTCTTTAACCACACCTCCGTGGATGGGTACTTAAGCTGTTTCCGTAGCTTGGCTATTGTAAATAACATTGCAATAAACATAGGGAGCATATATGTTTTTGAATTGGTGTTGTTTGTTTTCTTACTCTTTCATCCTGGTAAGTCATGCTATAAAGTTAGGTCTTTTTCCTATAGTGAAGAGGAGTTACTGGAAGAGGAATAGTTAGAAAAGTTCAAACAGCTGTGAAAAGCTAAGATAGAGTAGTTGCAAAGGAACCAGAAAGGTATAATAGGTATGGAGATGCACATCCCAGAACTCCTTCAAGGATGAGGGATGTGATATTTTTGTGCACTGTGGGAAAACGTGGAACTATTTAATTCTTAAGTTTCTCTTGGCTGAGGTTGTAGGGTTTGCATCACAAGGAAACTTCCCCTCTGCCTTATGCTGCTTTCTTCTCCTCCCTTTCACAGAAGCTAATTTTTTTTTTTTAAAGAAAAGTACAATCAGGAATGAAGACAAGTAAGAAGGCAGGCAGGAAGAGAGAAGAGGAAGAAGCATTCTATTTTATTTTATTTTATTTTTGCTTAGTTGTTCACACTTGTTGCTTCCCCCTGGGCCCGGGACTTGAACCCGACTGACCTAACTGCTACTCTATCAGAGCATACAAGTTGTTTGTTAGTTTTAAAGGAAAGGTGCAGGCAGGAATGAAGGTGAATAGGCAAGTAAACAGGAAGAAAAGGGAGGAGGAAGTACTTTATTTTATTTAGTTATTCATTTTGGTTGCTTCTCCTGTCCCAGGTCTTGAACCAAGGACTTTGGGATGTATGTGAATTATGCCGAATGTACTCAACCATTGAGAAGCTAATTTAAAGCAGAATCTGAACCACAGAGAACTTAACCTGTATCAGAAGTGTCAAGAGAGTGTAGAAGAAACCAAATTTAGAAATCAGTAAAATATGGAGTTGAGGGAAATGAAGGAATCTCAAAGGATGCCAAGACTTCAGGTTGGCATTTGATGGAAAAAAGTGCAGTCAACTCCAGTGGGTCATATTCAAAATGCATGTTTTGAGGTTAAGATATTGGGTGTTTGTCAAAGTTCCTATGGGATATTTGGGTGAAAATATTCATTAGGCATTTGATTAATAGAACGTGAGTGAGAATAGGGTTAGAGAAAAAGTCTTTTGGTATCCATGGAACATTTCGGGGACCATCGAACATTTTTAATAGCAACAGGTATATATGAATGTGTTGAATAAGATAAGAAGATGAAGGAACATGGATTTCTAAACAGGTCCAAAATCCGTCAGTCATTTCAGTCACAGTCTTAATCTCCAAGTAACTATGCCATGATGGCTATTTAGCTTTTTTGGTGATATTCTATTCTTATTTAAATGGCCATCTTTACTGGACAGTTAAGTTGCTGATTTTGTTCATCAACCTGTCTTAAAAGAAATAGGGCTTCACTTTTAAATATGATACAAATATAAAAGTGATGCAAATCCCAATTGTAGGTTGGAGTCTTCCAGTCTCTCTAGGCTGGGGATGGTAGTTCTGCAGACTTCCAATTCTATATCTACCTTGTTGCTTATCTGTTTTAACATTACTTATATACAAGTGTAAAGTAATGGTAGAATTTTGTGCCAAATTTCTGCATGGTGTCCAGTGACTGCCTTTATTTGTGCCAGCTCTTTGTAAAGTCATCTTTTCATTTAGTATGTGTCTTCCAATTCAGAGTCATCAGTCTACAGCAGTCCCAAATGACTCTCGACCACTTTTAAGGATGCTCACAGCCAGAAGAACCTCTCAGAGTATCAGAAGCACCACTAATATCAGCTTATAGATTCCTGATTACATCCTTATGCATGAATAAAACAAGCTAGACCAGTTGTTTTATTTTATTTTTCTTTCCAATAGTGACTAGGAGCTAACCTAAAAAACAAAAAACAAAACAAAAAAAAAAAAAAAAAGCATACAAACCTAGCACCTCATCTTATATAACCTCTTGGCAGCTGAATTAGTCAAATCATAGCAATAATGTTATACTTTTGCCCAAAACACATTTGCAATTCCAGGACAGCATAGTAGGCAAGATTAGAATGTGGTCAATCCACAACATCCCTGACAAGTACTATGCCAGAGCAATTCAATGTCTAGACTAGTTGTTTCAGTCAGGAGATTAACTGGTTTATCTCAACCCCAAGGGCAATCTTTGGCTCATATCCAGGAAGTCAGCAGTTTTCAGGTTAGTACCTGATTGATCAAGCCGTCAGCTTCGTGCCTAATCCCAGTATCATATACAGAATTACGGAAGAGGGCTTTTTCCACAAATTTGGAGTTTAAGCTAGCTATTTATTTAAGGTTAAGTATGCCATCTTAAAAAAGAATCCTTTTTCCCACCTAAATACTGGTTGGAAATTTCAGAAAAAATGTGGTGTGCCCTTTGGTAATACTACTAACTTTTAGTTAGAAAGAAAGATCATATAAGTCTACATACATATAGATACATAGAGATAGCTATGTATTTATGTGTGTCTGTGTGTATACATGCACAAACACATGTATCTTTTGAATATGACTTTAGGAATACTGATTTATAAAAATTAACTGATTCTAGAACATCAAAATGTGCTCCTATTCCTTCACTCTGTATGAAATTTTTCTTAAAGCTCATTTTCCTTTCTTAACTGGGCCACGATAATGTCAAAAATTGTTTCTGAATTTTGAGGACTGGAATAATGCAATAGAAGGAATATGAGAAGCAGAGTTTAAGTTTGGGTTAAATTGACCTGTGCAAATACTGATCTCCAGGCTTTGGTTTCCCGTTTTTAAAAGGTGGTAGAGTTGATGGGGAAATCTCAGAGATGAGACCCAAGTTTTCGCCCTCCAATTCTAAATATTCTATCATCGTAGAGGAGTAGGGGACAGAGTACCTACAGCCCAGGGCAGAGGTAACTACAGAAGGTGTCAGAAAAAATGTGAGTAAATAAAGACTGAGATGGAAATACTTCATGCCGCCATTGTTGAAGATTTTTAACTACGAAAATTTCTGGGAATGAAAGTAAAAAATCTTACTTGTACTTCTTTTTTTTTTCCCACTGTGCCAAGTAGCTGCATGTTTGAAAACACAGATATTTTTTAATACCCGTTTAACCTATGTGCTTGTGTTCCATAAATAAAGCTATTAAATCAAAAGATCAGTGTTGAATAAATCTGTTACTATGATGATTAATAATTATAGTTAATATGTTTGACCCTTTACTCTTTAACAAGTATTGTGCTAAGAGCTTGCTTAAATGATTTTGTTTAATGGCCCTAACAAGCATTCATTTATTAATACTACCTGTGTGGTAGATATTATTTATACCCCTATTTTCTAGAAAAAGTTATCTGGGATTTAGGAGGCTACCTAACTTGTCAAAGACATGAGTGGCAGATGTAATAAGTCTTTCAAAACACAGACTCTTAACCACCATAGTCAATACTACTAAATTCAAATTTTTATAAAATTACATACAGTGGTTCTTTTTAAAACAGAATGAAAACTATAAAGCACTCATCAAATTATAATGCTACTTTATGAGACTTTTATTGGGGCTATCAAAGGAGTTTTATGAACTCCAAAACTGGAAACTGATGACAGCAATTAGTTCAGAATAAAAACTGAGCTTGAAAGTCCTTCTTTGCATTGAATTTCAAATGTTCTACTTTGAATGAAACAGATGTTGAACTTTAGATTAGTTCAATCTGCATTAGATTTATCCTGTGCACACAGTAAGATAGTACTAACATGGGCGCTTACGTTACTTTCTCTTTAGGGACAACTTTCCCCAGACCAGCTTCATCTGCAATTTAAAAGAGGTCTTTTCAAAGAAATAGAGGATTTTACTTAAAAGCACAAGAATTATTCTAGTGAGTCTGAGCCATGGTCCATCCAATATTCTGTCTCATCTAGGAGCATAAATGGCCAAGCCATGTGATATCGGTCTTCTATTATGTGAAACTCAAAAGGTTAGGGATACACCATGAGACTTCTTGATATTTTTCTGACATCTGTAAATTTAGATTAACCTTTCTTGAAGCCTATATTTTAGGTCTTTGTGATATAGGATTCATATATATATATGTATATATGTATGTATATATATGTGTGTATATATATATATATATATATATCCTATTGATTACCTAACTTAGGAAACATGCTGGATTTATGAATTCCAGATTTGAAATCTACTATTACAGCTATCTACTTTTTTCTCTAACATGAGTTTTCTTCTTGAGGATTGTCAAACCCACCCCAGGCTCCTCAAAGATTCAGGAGTTTAGTGAACTAACCTTTTTTAAAAAAGGATATTAGCAAGTTTTATGTGTTAGAAACACATTAACATCAAACTGAGACTTTCTTCTTGATGTAATTGAAAAGATTAAGTAAAAATTTTTTTAAAAAACATTTGCTTTGGAAGTCAGCAGTTTATGCTTCTCCGGATGACCACACATAGTGTCGAGGGGGGCAGCAACAGGACTGTGTTCCCTCAAATTGCCAAAGAAGTCATTCATTCTTCAAGTATATAAATTGCTTATGCTAACTGGGAAATCCGAATCCCAACTCTGCTTGTTCTGTGGATATTAAAGGGAGATATTTGCATACAAGTAGAAAATGAGAACATACCACTGTGCAAAAAAAAACTTGGCAGTTTCTCAAAATACTTTAGTCAACCCACATCCAGGAGAGAAGATGTATTTCCCTTTATCAGTCTCAAATTTACCTGGTTCAAGATTTACGAGTTCCCACTTGTTTCTCACATGTTTGGATTTAGTGAACTGTCTAGTTTCATTCTGTCTCTATCCTTTGTGATTTCATGAGTGTCGGTCACATCATCTCTCAGCCTCTGCCTTTCCAGTTTGAAGAAACATACTATTTTTGACACTTCTCATTTATTTTTTTAATCACTTTAAAAAACTAACCTGAATTGGGAGTTTCAGTTAAATGTTCTTTGTGTTGAGTAAATTTTCCTACTGACCTCAAACTAGGGTGACAAAAATCTAGATTTAGCTGAGTTCCTTCTTTCAGCCTACAAATCAACAAGAACTATCACAGTGGTATCCCCTAAAATCCCAACTGTGAATTCTCTGAATTCCCTGAATTCCCTTAGAACCTCTATTTTTGTGAACATCTATTTTATGACCCTTTGTTTAAAACAAGAGATTATATATGTGAAGGTGATGCTGGCTGTGATATGTTACCTAATCAGTCTCTAGGACTGATTGCTTATCTGGCTAAGCAGGTGCTAAATGGGTATCTTCTTTCTAATTTCATCTCGCTGATTGATCCTTATGTGTTCCTTCTGCATACTGGGTGGAAGAGGATGTCCTTCTTGACCTTCCCTGATAGAGGATGATCATTTTTCTTCAAGGGTATACAGGTATTTGTGCTCCCATGTTTAGGTCTTTAAATAAGATCTCAATGTACATTTGTAGGAGAAAGAAGGATAGCCAACCTTCTAAGACCTCAGATACATCCAAATGAAATCCTGCAGCTTACAGTCTACAGTTCAAAAGAATAAAATAAGAATTTCCAAGAGGTTAACAAAAGGGAAGGAAGAGATGAAGCCAACCCCTGGACTATATATAGTTGACATTAAAACATCATAGGATAACCCCCTTGCAGTAAAAAAAAAATGTTCACCTATTTAACTCCCCCAAACTCAATTACTAATAGCCTGTGATTGACCAAAAGTTTACTAATTAGCCTAGTCGATTAACACATATTTTGTATATGTATTATATACTGTCTTGTTATAATAAAGTAAGCTAGAGGAAAACAAGTTATTAAGAAAATCATAAGGAAGAGAATATATTTGCCATACTATACTATATTTATTGACAGCATCCAAATTTATCTTGTCTATTTACAAGAAAACCTGCATAGAAATTGATTGAGCAGCTCAAATACATGTTGTACAAAAATGAGCTGTAATATCTGATGGTCCTGAGATGTATAAACCTCTGCCATGATAGATTCAATAAACTAGTAATAGCTAAAACCTTTGTTACATGTAAATGCATATTATGAAGAATTAGTATTCATTCTTCATATAACTGACATCAAATTCATAAGTCTAATCCTTCATATTTTTTCTTGCAACAGGGCATTACTATATGCCAGACAACTTACTAAGGACTGTACTTATATGTCACTCTTGTTTTTGTTTTTGTTTTTGTTTTTTGCCAGTACCTGCCCCAGTTATCAAAGTTAGGGCCACTGCTTCCACAGTCTGCCCCTTAGCTGCCTAAGCCACAGAGGGGGCTGCATGTCACTTTTCATTTAATCTTTACACATCCCTTGGAGCGAGAAGCATTACCCCCATTTTACAAATGAACAAACAAAGGCTTAGAGCAGTAATTTGTCCACAATAACAAACCTGGTGACTCCTCTAAGGTTCAGAGCCAAGTCTGTATGGTTCAATAAATTAAGTTCTCTAAACTGAAGCCCTTCACATGGGCACATAAATACAACATAAATAAAAATAACCCAAAGGGTCATATTACAAAAGCACAAAAAATTTATTTTGGGACTTGTAATTTAAAGGAAATAAGGAAAGAAAGTGAAAGGCATTTCACTATCTACAATGACAATTTCACTTTACAGTGGCTCAGTTTATCATAACAAGTCCTGTATCCTTGACATATAATTGTTAGATATAGGTTTCTTTGCAAAGAAATGGCAGATTGAGTTGTCTAATTCCAATTGCTTTGCCTTTTTCTCCTTTAAATCACTATTTTAGTTCATATGAAATGCTAAAAAAATAATTAACCACAATTCTATAATTGTTTCACATAGAGAGTTATAACTGAGGAATGAATTAAGTTATAAAATATCCTAGTAAAATTCACATTATGTACATAATTTGGGTATGGATATATTTTATATGTGCAATTATATATAGATATAAGTAAACCCCTACAATCTCACCAAAATTGAGCCATTGTATCTAGATCTCACGAGTTTCAAAAATGATAGCTTTGCCTTCAAATGACCAATTGGAATTAATTACTGCTTATTTCATTATCTTCTTAACCCCTTATTCTCTGACAACTCCACTCACATAAATAGTACTAGCCTTTTTTAACTTCAAAGTTGTTCCCAAACTGTTCCCCAGAATGAAGCATCACCTTCCCATCTATGTCTACCCAACTTTTCTTCATTCCTCTCTACAAATTTCCTCAAATACACCATTTTCCATTAGCCATTTCAAATAAAATGTTCTTTTCTATTTTGTCAGCCCAATTGTACATTAACCCATTAAAAGTTTATAAATATAACATAATAAACATATATATTTATATAACATATAAATATAACAAGTTTATCTATTTGTGTTATGATTTGTTTTATTAGGTTCATGTTACCTTCTTAATGTGATGGAGACTGATTGTTCCTCAAACACATCTCACCTTTTTGAGCATATAGTTGGTCTTCATTTCTGATCTTGCCTTGCAATTAGATGTGGTGATGTGAGGGAGTTCTAGCAGTGAATGTGATGGGTGGATGTATCCTTACAAATAGAGCTCAAAGAAACCTTTCAAGTACCATTTTCATATTATTTTATTATGCTGAATGTATACTGTTGAGTAAGACAGCTTTGGAAGTCATGCCTTGGATAGTGCAGAACCCACAAATGAAATGAACTCAGTGCTTGAATCACCAGCCTATCAAAAAGAAAGCCTATTTTGACTTATGTGAATGAGAAATAATTATCTATAGTTTATGAACCATTATATAATTAGTGTACATTATGTATCTAAATGCTTTCTAGATTGTCTTTTGGCGTGAATAAACAAAGGTTCATTCATTTCTTAAATAAAAATTTAGTTGCAATGACTGCTATGATAAAAAGCATATCATCAGGTACACCTTGGTGGCCTAGTGAATAAAGTCTGCTGCCTCTGACTAGCATAGTCCACACATCTCCTGTGACTCAGGGTTGGGGGATGGACAACCAAGATGAACAACTAAATAAAATAAGCAAAATGCTTCTTCCTCCTCTTTCAATAAAAATAAAAGCATATAATTAGCAGTTGTTGAAGATCTCCTAGCAGTTGTCTGACAGTCATTCTGCTGGGCACTTCACCTAGGCTAGCATGTTTAATTAACCACACTACTCCTTTAATTAGATATAAGCAGTGTGCTCTCCAGGATGAGTGAACAACAAACAGATCAATGACGTTGTTACCCAAAGCTACCAAGAGGCATAGTAAGATCTACATTCTTCTCATTACACCATTACATTCCTCTTAACACCCCAAATTATGCCCTGTCCTTTAAGTGAAAAGATGCTTGAACCACATTACTTGAGTCATGAACAGAAAAGAAAAAAAGAGGAAAAGAAAAGACATTAACAAAACATTTTAAAATGTATTTTTACATACATGCTTGATTTTCTATTAGTAGGCACAATGATTTGAGGAAAACTACTATAACTAATTCCATCATGTAGGCCTCAAATTTAGTAATTCATCTATTTGAATTTATTATAAAAGCTGACAATAAAAATTTAAATCATATGGCACCCTATCCTAGGAAAAGAATGATTAGTTTGAGCACTGATTGATTAATACATCCACTAAGATTTTACTAAAAATAAAAATATTAAGGTAATACTTGTGTCTTTATGTCTTACTGAAGCATTACAAAACTTATTCTGGTCTTTGCAAGGAATCAATAAGTAGTTCTTGAAAGGGTGTAACACATTTCTGCTGGGCAGGAAAAATCAGTTTGGAGTGTCATTTTAATCTTTTTTTTTTATAGCTTTGGTACAATAGGTAGTCAAAATAATCATCTTGAATTACCTAGAATAATCATTTTATATACAAATGTTAATATGGCAAGAATCTAACTCAGTTTCACTTGAAAGTCTTTCCATTCCCTCTCTGCATTATCCAGGAATGCCTGAGAACTACTTCACCAATCCAGAGCTCTTTGTGGCTTAGGAAACTGCCAAAATCCCAACCCCTTTTTGGTAAAGATTGATTTTCAAAGGATAGTTCTCTTTATTTGTGTTTTTCCCCCACAACTCTCACTAAGAGCTGAAATAATCATAGCCAAAAGTCCTACAATTCTCTGTTGTGCTAATGTATGTTCAGTTGACTTCTCTTACTCATAGTAAATATCCTTTGTCTTGGG
Source organism: Solenodon paradoxus (assembly GCA_004363575.1). NCBI lineage: Eukaryota > Metazoa > Chordata > Mammalia > Eulipotyphla > Solenodontidae > Solenodon > Solenodon paradoxus. The sequence goes on from RJWH01000380.1 coordinate 713,198, forward strand.
CAGTAGTATTCAAAGTACTAAAAAATATGTACTTAAATATTGGCCTTTCCAGATCACTTTGCACATCAAATTTGTAACCTCAGTAGTTCTTATACAGAGGGCACCTGTGATCAGAATGTCATTTCCTATTTTGTAAGAAACTGATAAATCTTAAGACTTCCCACTGATATTTGAAAGAGAAAACAATCTTTTTTGTTTTCTTATGTAAATTGAATGATTGTTTCTAAAGTAATCTTACAGCTACCATTGGATATTCTTCAGGAAATGAAATAGCCAATCTCATTTGTGAATTTTATTCTCCTTAAATACATGGACAAAAAAACAAGATGTTCCTAAAATAACTAATATCTTGAAGAGGGTTCTGCAAGATAATTATGCCCATATCCAATCAAGAGACTTTCAATACTCTCTCAGAAGAGTAAAATATTTTACCAAAGTGACCAAGCATGAACATTTTTGCAAAAGTGTGATAGATATTAAGATGATCTAGACATCATCAATATATGTGAAATTCTTTCTAGACACTTATGTCTTTTAGACTCTTCTCCCCGTGTTGCCACTATATCTCTGACCACTTTGTGAATTTGTGACATTTATTCTTACAGCTATTTCTGTTTGGGAAGCACTCAAAATGCAAGAGACCCCAACAGTGAAAACTCTGTATTTCTAGACTGGAGTTTGTGGTTTGCCTCTGCAATTTTAATTCCCCTTTTTCTCCAATTTTACTTTTTTGAATATTCTCTCTTCCCTTGCTCTGATTCCACATAGCCTGGAAGGGGCTTCACACCTCTGACTCTGTGACTGGAGCCCATGGCCAAAGTTCAGTCAAGTATTTGCCTTATCATGAAGTTGATTTAGTAATGAATTTCTGAATTAAGTCAGAACTTGAGCAAGCAAAAGTCAAGAGTTTTGAAAGGAAATAGAATAGAAGATGTCTGTGCATATAGCTGAAATAAAATTTAAAAATTGGGAAAGAGAAAGAGGATAAAGTAATTTGATTCCTATTCCAGAGTACTTGCAGCCAGAATACTTCTGGAATTTCCACTTACAGGCAGATTTTCCATCCCAGCACTTTCTATATAACTGATTCTAACTGACTTTATACATTTTTTTCATTATTTTAAAATAAATGTATAGGAAAAACTGAAATAGTCTTCCCTTATCCAGTGCAAACAGTCGTAACAATAGATAGGTTTTCCACAGTGAGTAAAAATATTTCTACCCCTCTTCACGCTAGAAATCTTGTGGTTGATGGCTTTCCATAAGTTCTTTCTACCAGATCACACTAGTTAGAGGACAGGCAGAACATTCTCAAGACAGTGCTCATTCAAGTTGATAACTGATACAGTTTGAAATGTGGTCTTACTGACCCCACATGTGTTGAGTATGAAGAATGTTAGTGTTTTCACCTTCAAACCATTACTCCTCCTTGGGTATGAAACATTAAAACAAAAGCAACAAAAAAATGTGGCATGAACATGATACCACTCAGCATACATATAAAAAGATTGTAGTTAATGAAGCTCAATGTGATATACTACTTGCAGAAAAAATGGAAAGTCTGACATTTTTTTCCAAATTTTTGATTAAAAATTATTTTTCCTCTTTGAAAATGAAAATTGGCTTTATGTTTCTTTATTTGTCAGAGTCATTTAAGTAGATCAGGTTAGAGGTCCTAATTATAAGTTGTTGACAGTCTGTATTTATTCTGACACACTGTCTGACAGGTATACTGTTACTTGTTTTAATTTAAAGATAATTTATTACCCATAAAAGGTAGGATATTAATGATCCTAGAAATTGAAATCAGTTCCCTACTCACCAACTAGAGAGTGTCTAATCTAAGAAGGTCTACGTTTCCATTTGTCCTATAGGTGAGAATGTGTTTTATAACTCCACAATGATTCAGTCCATAGCTTTTCACTTGAGATTGCCCACAAGGGTGCTAATTGCGTTGGTGACTTTTGTTACACTGACATTAAGAATTGTTCTGCGTTCTCAGCATCATTTTGTATAATCTAACAGCTGACCGACAGTATTGACTTTTTTATCACTGCCAATATCACCATTTTTGAACCAGAAGATTCTATAACTCATTAGCAATTCTATAACCAATGAAGATCTTTCTTCAGGCTTTCAACAAAAAAATTATATTTGTTTTACATTGCTTCCAAAGAAGCATTTGACCTATTCATAGATTAGTGACTTAAATTGAGTCTTCCAGTAAAACAATAGTTATATAGACACTACTGAACAAATTAGAAAAATCTCCAAGTTGAATTAATACTATTATCGTACAGAGACTTTATATTTATGGGTCTATAATCATTTACTTAGCCAAAAGCTTTTAGTGGTTTTACACACATGACCTCTACATATAAGCATTGTTGTGATTAAAAACAATTTGCAAAAGATGAGAAGAGAGGCACTTCAATGAGGAAAAATATGTGAAAAGAATATGAACAGGTAAAGAAGAGATATAAAATTTAAATAAGTCTCTAAATAAGTCACTACTAATATCACTAGTTATAATATTAAGCAAATATTAAGCAAAAAAACAAACAGTGATAAATCATTTTTCACCTACCAGATTACCAAAGGTTGAGAACGAAAATGATACCTAGCAATTAACATTAATATAGTCATGTGGAAATGTAAAATGTCATGATAATTCTGTAAGAGAATTTAGCAGTATTTATAAAAATTGATTTTTTAAGTTTTTTTTATTTTTATTAATTTATCCAAATGAAATAATTTAAGATTACATTAAGCCATATACCAGGAAAAAAACCTGCAGGGTGTTTGTGTGTGTCTACCATTCCACAGGGATTCAATATTTATTTAATTATTTCCATCATCCAAAAGTTTCATTCCATCTAAATATATAGCATTAAGGCATTAGGAAAAGTAAATTATTATATAGTTTTATAATGGAGGATTATTATAAAAGGTAGAAAAAATTAATATCAGTCAATGTTTATTAATATAGAATATTTACAGATACCATAGAAATATAGATATCACAGAATATTTAAATGATATTTAAATATCTAAATGAAAAAATAGCATGATTAATTTTATATAAATACATTTTTAAACATTTTCAGAATATATTCTCCACAATAATACTGAGTGACATGTATGAGTTGAGATTTAATTATTTTTTAATTAATCTGTATTTTCAAAATTTTGTACAAAGCCTACATGTTAAAATCTTAAAACAAGATAAATATGTTTTTAAAAAATTGCTGTAAAAGTAAGGGAAAATTTTGTAATAATAGCAACAAAAGCAGAACCCATAAAGGGAAAAGTTAGTTATATGAGTTCAATTTTTTTCCCTATTTTATAGCATAAACTACAATTTTACCTTTGAGGCTATGCTGAAAAGAAGAGCCTTTGTCTTCTAGAGGTATATATTGAAATATTTGCATATCTAATGATAAAACATATGGTATTTTCTTCAATATAATCAGCATAAACAAGATTTGGAAAGAGGTAAAATAGGGAGATTGAACAGTGAGAGAGAAATAAGATTAGGTATGATAATGCTGAATTTGAATGATGAATAAATGGATTATATATGCGTTGTATCGTGTGTATCTTATCTCTACATTTAAAAAAATTTAAAGCACACATCATATAAAAATTTCAATTCAATAAGCAAAAGTGATAGAGAAACCACAAGCTGTGAAAAAGATTTGTCAATGAATAATAGGAAATTAAATTTTAGTATATAATGAACTCATAAATCAATTAAAATGTTAAATTAGAAAACTACATGAACAAACAATTCACCAAAGGAAAAGAAGAAATGATTTTAAAATATGCACATAAAAGTAATTGTATGCTTACATAATATTATATGTAACTATATCTAACAATCAAATAAATTGTATTTAACATGGGACAAAATTTATCATCTATTAATAGCATTTTAAAATGACAAAATTCTATTTCTGATGAAAAGGAAATCTGAAGTACTACTGATGACTGTGCAAATTGCCATAAACTTCCTGGTAATATATATTAAAAATCTTAACATTTTATTTCTCCTTAGACCCAGTAATTTTAGTTCTAGAAATTTTAACAGAAGAAACAATTGTGGATGTTCACAAAAATTCATCCAGAGAAATATATCAAAATGATCTTTATAATTATTGAAGAGATGTAGATATTATCTTAAATACCTAGCAATAGGAGCATTAAGCCAATATAGTATATTCATCAAAGGAATTTTCTTCATCTTTCACTTATTCATACATTTTTTTCAAAAATAGTTAACCAAGTGTCACACACATGTTAGGCTTTGGGAATACAATACTGAATAAAGATACATTTCATGCTTCTAACAGGGTCACATGATAGGGAAGAACTGAAGGTGAGGAAAGACAGCTACTAGGAGCTATAATCAAGGAAGTCTCACTCAAGAAGAGATAAAAGAGGATAAAAAAAGTCTATTAAACAATGACCTGGGGCAAGAGAATTCTGATCATTAAAATAGTGCAGTGAGGAATATTTAATACCTAGGAAAACGTTCATGACATAGTAATTGAGGAATAAGTGTCAAAGTCGTGTATAATACAGGAATAATATCTGTAAGTATGTACATCATACATATAATTGGATATACCAACATTTTATCAGTGGCTATTTTACATTTGATCTTAGTCAAAAGGCTGAGAAACAATAACAGTGACTATTTTGAATTGTGAAAATGTGGGTAATTTTCAAATTTAACACTGATCTGTAATTTTTGTGATAAAGTACATATGTGTCTTATTTCTACATTTTTAATTTTATAAAAAATATTTAAAATGTAATTTTCACAAGAAAATAAATTTTCCTATGATAATATGTTACATGATTATAAGGAAACAATTTTAGAAGATTGAGTCTGCAAATAAAGAAATGTCTTTGCACTTATGGTGCAGAATTATGGTATCAAGCTTAGGTACTAAGCTGAAGTTGAATGCATGCTAAGTATAGGACACATGCTACAAATCTTTTCTTAAATACTGAATACACTGGAATAGTTGGAGAAAAACTGACAATGATTCAGTTAACTGGCCACATAAATTTCTAGAGTTCATACTATGACTGACAGACATGGTTTTCTTGGATGATTTCTACTGGATATTGGGCAAGAGTCATTCATTGAACACACACTGTATTGTGTAACTTATATTTCAAATTTTATCACTAGAGGATGAAAAAATTATTAAATTTGTTAGTCATAATTTTTCATTGCTATTCATTCAGCAAATACATATTCAACAAATACATATGGAGTACATACTATGTCAGACAATGTTCAAGATAATGGAGATAGAGTGGTGAACAAATACTCCTATGCTGACATTTTAGACAAGTTCCAAACAAGGAAAAAAGATAACTTAAACATGAGTAATAGAACTGTCATCCACCTGAATTTCAAAACTCAAACTGTTTGTTTATGAAGTTGCAATATGTAAGAAAGTATTTCCATATTTCTTTATATGTATTAAACTTTAGCCAAATATTAGTGAAAGTACTTTCCATTTTACTGATTCCCATAGAGCAGTGTTGACTAGTGATGTAGGATAAGATGATAATAATAATCTTTTCCACAAAAGAGACACTGAAAGAACATTTGAGTTGAAATGCTAAGAGAAGACAAAAATCAACTACTGCGTGTTTCCATCTTGTAATTCTCTGAGTAAATCTCACTTTCCCGAGGACTCACAGAGAAGACAGCTAAGAAAGCTAAGCGACTTGCAGAATGTTGCGAATGCTAGATATTGATTGACTGGAGAAGCCATGATGTATAATTTATCCAAGTGGCAAGCAGCTTGAGTGAGCTCTAATGTAATTTTGGGCTTAATTATTTGGAAAAAAGGTAAATGACACATGAATGAAGTGCATAAGTGATACAAACCTGGAAGTTATAAATGCCAATGAGAAGAGGAAACAGTGCAGAGGGGTAGGGCAGCAGCATGTATCAAGAGGCAATGGCCCAGAGAAACAACTTGCAAATATAGAAGAGATAATGCAGGACTAATGCTGTCTACCAGCATTAGAAAACTAGGTCTAAAGTATACAAAATGCATACTCACTCTTGTACACGTGCTGATGCACTGTATGTGCTTTCATAGTCAAAAGTGTATATTAACTTCTGAACCTGGTTCCTATTTAGAGTCTAGAGATAAATAGATTTCAATAGTACAACAGAAACGTTTATTCAAGTAGACCCTGGAACCAAGATAATAGTTAATGGAGAATCTATTGAAAGGAATTTTGAGAGAAATACAATAGATATCATTTGATTTCACATTTTAAAAATGCAAATGTGGTGATTATTGCAGATGCTTATCTCTAATCATTATTGAAAACTGCTTCTGAATTCCCAGATGCTCATCACCTTGCTAGAGAAAGACTCACTCACAGTAACATTCTCCCACATCTTTCCTTTTTTTTTTCAAGTCTTAATTCTCCTGCAAAGTATTTTTTGTCACACTGTGATATAGGATCTTATAGGTATGCCAACTTCAATCATTTGTCACTTTTATATAAAACTCGTGTAGGTCTGACTTTACTCCTGAGACCACCGCTCTTTCAGCAGGCAGTTAGAAGCCCTCACAAACTGGTGGCTAGTGCTTATCCAGTCATGGCCTGGGATGACTTGAGGGTACAGAGCAAATCTTTTTTTCCTCCAGTTTTCTCTATAAAAAGTGTTCTTCCTAAAATAGTTACATATAAATTGAAAGAAAAGTTTAAAAATGTGTTAGCAGCTAGTTACAATTGATTTGCTGCTCTATCTTTCAGCTCTAATAGTCAGTATTTAATATTTACAAGTTCTGTATACACACCAAACTACCTGGAACTGTGCCTGATGTTAGCAACTCCCAAGACAGGCCTTTGGGATCTTGATGGTTACTTACCCACTCTCTTTCATCTGTATTATCCTTCTCATGTGGAAATTTCACACTGTCTCTTGTTCTCCAAGAGTTCATGGCACTGAAAACTCTGACTACCTCACTGGCTTTATATCCCTCTTTTTTCTTAAAAAGTCAGGAATTCAACCTTTTATCCCACAAAGATTGGCAGAACTGGAAAAGAAAATACACACACACACACGCACACACACACACAGAGTGTATCACAGATATAAATATAGATCCAGATAGAAATAGAGATGTTAATGTGATAAATACCATCCCACCATTGTTGGGGGTAAATATCCCACCCAGGCTTGTTTCAGGCCTTCAGTGTGATGTCACTGCATATGGAATTGAAAAGAGATGGTAACAACCGGGCCATGCTAACAGATAAGCAGACTCCAACACACCCCTGGAACTTTCAGCTTACTAGACTCATTTTTTAAATGCATTTTCTCACTATGTAAATTTTGAATGCAAGAATATTGAAAATTATTTCAAGACCTAACACAGTTTAATGCTATTAGCTACTCTTTCTATCAAATCCATCATCTCTGAACATGATTGCATTAAGCAGCACCCCTGTTCAATTGTCCTATTGCTAAGCTAGTTTGAAACTGAAGTAGACAAAGTGTTTGAAAAATATACTCAGGAATAGTCCTGAGTTGAAGGAAGTGGATAAATTATGGGAGGGAAATTGCCTGATTAACAAATAAGAGTTCTCAGGTTATATTTCCCAATGTTCAATATTAATAGGATAATCATGCACAACAAATTTTCTTTGGAGACAAAATTAAGCAATTCAAAATCATTCAGACAACTTTGATAGTCATAATTTATCATTTGTAGCTCAAATTCTTCTTCCATGAAGATATTCCACCACACCCTGATGTAAAAAGATCTCATTTCACCACCCAGGTGGCAAATACTTGAATACTTGGTAAGATAGATACCTTTTGTACTCTCCACAAAATTCAGTAATATGTTGGTTGATTGTCTCACAGATTTTAGCTAAATATAAAGGTATTTGACTAAAATCACTGGTTCTCTTCAGCCATAAATAGGGTTTTCCCATGTTTTTTAAACTAAAATCTCAGACATGCTGATGACAAATAACGGTTTATGACTTTTGAATTTCTTTATATGGAAAGTCATGAAAATGTATACGACATAATTGCATTTAGTACTTTTTTTAATACCAAACATACTTTCCTAAAAAGAATGCAAGTCATGTCACTAACATGGAAAAATACAGAAAATGTAGCATTCCAGTTATTTATAGCTGTGTAACAAATTATCCTAAAATACAATGATGTAAAGCAACAATACTCATTATTTCTCAGGATTCAGCCTGATGGCTCTCCTTTGGGATCTCCTATAAAGTTGCAATCAGGTGACGGACAGAGCTCAGACAACTTGTCAGAGGGATACGAATCTCTATCCACTCATAGTCTTAGGACCTGTCCATGTGTTCTTATCATAAGGTCTCTCTATTAGAGGAGACACAGGCCAGCCATACGTCTCACATGGTGGTATAAGTACTTACAGTATGTTAGACAAATGTCCTAACATAAACTGGGAGAAGCTGTAATGACATTCCTTACCTAATCTCAGAAACTTCACAAATTCAAGTTCACCATATTCTCTTATCTAAGGCATACTCTAAAGGGGAGAATAAACTCCATCTCTATAGTTTTACTTTTTTTTCAATTTAAAGAATAACTGAACTACAATAAATTTAAATAAACTATGTGATTTGTTTTGACAACATATAAACCATAATAGCAAACCAAGATGGTAATCTTACCTATTGGTTCCTAAATTTTCTCACACTCCTTGGTGATTACCCTTACTTCCCCTTACCCCCAACACATGGCAGGCAGCTACTGATATGCTTTCTGTCTCTATTGATTACATTTCTTGTATTTTACATAAATTGAATCCTATGAAATGTGTTCTGTGTCTGACAAAGAAGCACAATTATTTTGATATTCATCCACATTGTGCACATCAAAAGCACACAACAATGTTATGTGTATCAATAGGTATTCCATTGTATGGATATTCCACAATTTTTTATTCATTCATATTTTTATTATTTTCAATTTGGGGCTAGCATAAACAAATAAATGTTTTTGTACAAGTTTTTTATGTGACTTACATTTTAATTTCTCTGAGATATATATTGAGGAGTGCTACTGCTAGATTGTATGGTAAGAGCATATTTAATTTTTCAATACAGCCAAATAATAGTCTGATAGTTTTTATATAGCAGATATAAGTCAATTGTTTGATTAACTATCTTAAGGGAATTTTAGTAATAAGAAGACTTTGTAACCATTACCGGCGATTTTTATTTCCATGTGTTCTTTCTTTCTTCCTTTAAAGAATTTCTTTAAGATGTCTTATAATACAGGTCTAGGTGGTAAAATATCTTTATCTTCAAAATTTTTTTGCTGGGGATAGGATTCTATTATAATAGATTTGTTTTGTCATTCAAACTGTTAAGATGCTGTCCCAATGTCTTCTCACCTTCATTGTTTCCAAAGAGAAATCTACTGTCATCCTCACATTTTTCCTCTATACAATGTGCCTTTATTTCTCTGGCTGCTTTTAAGAATTCTTTCTTTATCACTGATTTTAACAATTTAATTCCAGGGTGCCTAAGAGTGTTTTTTTTCTTTATGTTTCTTAAACTTGGGGCTTCCTGGAATTGCTGGATAATTTTTATCAAATTTGGAAAATATCCAACCTTTTCTTTCAAATATTTCTTTAATTCTCCTCCTTCAGGAAGTCTAATTACACATGTAGTAAACTTCTTAAAGTTATTGTACATGTTACTGATGATCTCATTTTTTAAGTTACTTTTTCTTCTATACTTCAGCTTTCAGTAGTTTCTATTGTATATCTTCAAGTTTAGCAATATCTAAACTATCCTTAACTCCACGCAATATATCTGTTGACTCAGGCAATGTAATTTTTATCTCTGGAAGAATGATTTGGTTTTGTTTGTTTTTTATCTTCCCCGTGTTTATATAACTTTTTGAAAACCAGGAATACATTTATAATAAGTGTTTTAATGTCCTTGTCTGATAACCGCAGCATCTCTGTCAATTCCAGGTTTTTTTCAATTGGCTGCTTTTTATTTTTATTATGGGTTGTATTTATCATTATTGGGACAATTGGATTGGATATTAGACATTGTGAATTTTCATGTGTTGAGTACTAGACATTTTTTTCCTATAAATATTTTGATCTTTGTTAAAGATGCAGTTAAATTCCTTAGAACAATTTTATCCTTTTGGGTCTTTCTTTTTGAGACTTGTTACACATGATCAGGTCAACATTTTGTCAAGGGTTAATTATTCCCCAATGCTGAATGGTCTTTTCTTGGCCTCCAGTTTTCTTACATCTACATGCTGGTCAATATTATGGTGGATACTTGAGATGCACACTCTGCAGATGTCAAGAACTGTCTTTGTAGTATTTTCTTTTTGGGACTCTAACCAATAACTCTTCTCTTTGGTCTCCCCAGACTGAATTGCATTTGCTCAACACAGGGAGGTCTTATGGGAACTACCTAAGTTCTCCCTCATTGTGATATAGCTTGAAAAGTCTTAATTCATAAAGCTGAAGATAGCATTTTAAGAGAAATAAACTAATCACAGAAGGACAAATACTGTACAACCTCTGAGGAAACTACCATAGTCAGATTCACAAGACAAGTAGAATGGTGGTTGCCAGGGCTGAGGGAGGAGTTAATGGAAAGTTATCATTTAATGGATACAGAGTTTCAGTTTTATAAGATGTAAAAGTTCTATAGATACATGACATCGACAGTTGCACAACAATATGAAGGTACTTGATATTATTTAAAGATATACTTAAAACTGTTTAAAATGGTCATTTTATGTTATGTATTCTTTCAAAATTTAGAAAATAATCTGTAAAAATAAACTCTCTTGCATAGTTTAAATCCTGTATAAGCTAACTGATTAAACAGTCCTCTCACTTTATTCTAATTATCTTGGCTTCTGGGATAGTTACTACAATAGATGTCAGGAAAGATTGATTCCCAATATGCGTCACATTTTTAAAAAATCAGTGTCATATTAGGATTGTAAACAAAGAGCAATGAAAAATGATCCAGGACTTGTCTGGACTCAAAGAGCAAGAGCTAAAGAGTAGCCCATCTCCTGTTCTCTTGACTGTCTCCTTGTTCACCACACTGGAAAGTATAAACAAAGCTTGTATACAGTTATCTGATCTTGGACTTAGTGCTGTCTCTCCAGGTTTCAGAATGGATGAAGTGGATAGATTCGAACAACTCGTTATCTCATGTGCATCTTTCCCAGGTGTTAGGGTAGAATATAATCTTAGCTCCTTGTATGTACCTTATATATCTGAAATTAAGGCCCTATACACTCAATATGCAAAACATATAGGATGATATGTAGATTACAAAATAATATTTGAAGAAAGAAATCTTAGTTCTGGGGAAAGTATGTCATAGCGATCTTCCCAGAAGTCCTCGAAAATGTCCTGTAATGATTAAGTTTCTTTGACTGATTGGGTGTGTTAGTTTTACCTATCTCTGAAAATAAATTTTTTTTTCTAATTAAATATGAAATATGCAACATGCTCATTTTTAGTGGACTGGATTTTAGAGAGATCCAATGACAGGATTGCGAGAGCACACAACAGTAGGGGAGTTGGAAAAACTGCTGTCGAGAGACTTCTCTGGAATTCAGAAAACTAGAATTTTAGTCTGGCTCTGTTTAGAGTGTACTGTGAGGCTGTAGACCACTGTTGTTTTCTGGCTCTATTTCCTCTGTAGTGAATTACCTCTGTAGAAAATTAAGGAGATTAAGTATGATCATCTCTATTGTGCTTTCCAGCTGCAGTAGTCTGAGATCCATCATCCCATCAAGATGACTAAGAGAAGCTAGAAAGATGTACACATCCGGAAAGGAGTAACTCGAAAAAGTGAATCTAAGGAATTATGTGCTTTGGACTCTAAAGAACACAATTCCCAACTAAAGTGACATGAATAATAGGAGTTTATTACTTCAAGCAACAAAACTTTAGATGTAGCAGTTCCAGGTTGATTCTCTAGTAGCTCACCAGTATCATGGCTCTGAATCAGCTTTTCTAAGATTCTCTTGGCTTTGCTGTCATTGTTGCCACAACTCCAAGTCCTGTCCTCAAAAAGCATCAGAAAAGAAAGAAAGGAGCACAAGATTCTCCTTATGAATGTGTATCTTTCTTTTTTTTAGGGAGGAAAGTCTTTCCCGACAGATTCATTTGTATGTTTCATTGGTAAATGAGTCACATGCCCATCTCTAACCCAGGGCCAAGCAAAGGAGAACGGAATTCTCCAATAATGACAGGCTTAGAAAATTACAACTAATCTCATGGGGATATGCTCATCTTCCCTGGACTTATTTCTGTAGTGTACCTGGAAAAGTAATCAGAGATTTATTAGAAAGTATAAAAAGGAAGTAAAAATTTAAGAAAGCAGAATAAAACCCTGAAAAGTTAAAGTGTATCAAGGAACAGGAGAAATAACATTTGAAATAGCCTATATTTCTAAGTTTACATACCCTGTAATAAAAAATAAATCATCTTGGGTATGAAATACTTGTTTAACTGGCTGGGCATGGAAATCAGGATAGTGTATGTACATAAGGTAAATAACTTGAATATTCAGGTAGAATTAGGCTTGAGTAGGAAAGGAGTTGATTCTGCCTGTGTAATGACAGTAGGACTCAGTTTACATAGTTTGTATAGAGTGTTTTTTCTACTGTATGAAAATTGCCTTATGGCATTCTAAAAGCAATAGAAAGTTAAGGAGTAAATGAGGAAGATTACATTAGAACAAAGTAAGGGACAGAATTATCATCTCAACCCCTGGCTATCTTCAGGCCTCAGTTGGTGCCAGCAGACAAGATGAGAGAAGAGTTCTTGGGTCCATCCTTCTATGTTTCCTTAGCAATTCATCAAAGAACCTCAGAGTTGAAGAAGCAAGCTACCTGAAAGTCCCAAAGTCATTGTATTTAAAAATTCTGTTCTTAGCCAGTAAAAAGTGGACTCCTTCACAAATATGGTACCCATAATCATAATAACAAAGCGATGGTTCACATCAAAGGCTTAATTATACTTCTTTTTAGCAGTAAACATTATGAGAAATTGAAAGCATACGAATACACCACAAAATATAGTTCATGTGACCCACTCAATTCATTTCCAAAAGAATGATCTAAAGAGGAGATAAATGCACTGTTAAAGATTGGATAGGCCCATACTTGGTTAAGAATGATGGTTTCCTAAGGGAACTGTGCTCCTTTAGAGGAATTAGAACAGACTCATAATTCTTTATGCATATCCTTCCAGAATTTGAAGATGGGCTATGGTTTGATAAAAAGTGGGAGACATTAAGATGCTGCTAAAGTTATTCTAAAACTAGCATATTAGGAGTCTATTTATTCCATATACTATTTACAAGGTTAAATAACACATATGAGCCTCCTCAGTGGCCCAATCAATAGAGACTTCTCTATCTACAGGTGATATTACACATCTCTCAGTTCTGTGAAATCTAAACGCAAATCCAGTCTTTAGGGACATTGCCATATGGATTTGTAACACTCTCTGAGACACTTTGATTCTATAACCCATTCTAGAATACACTCACCTGTATGAGATTTTTGAATGAAAAATACTATATGAAATATATGCTTTTTTATGAGAAGATAGAAGCACTAGGCTGAAAATGATGACCAGAATTCTTCCTTTCAACTTGACATATTCTTCATTTAACCATATGAAGACACCAAAGCAAGAGAAAGGTCATTATAAAAAACACAGCATAGTATTTTTATCTGACCAACAAAGTGTGCTGCTTTGGTTCACAGTGGGAACTATGACCCAGTCAAAGGAGATTGTCACATGTAAAATCTGGTTTGCAATGTGTCATTCATTTCAGCAAATGACCTCCTTTCTGCCACATATCAAAGAAGCTGTATGGGGTCAGCTGACCTCTTAAAAGTGGGTGAGACAGAAGTCAGTGCTGCTATGTAGGTTGCAGGATTTCCAAGCTAGATTCTTTCCCCTAGACTGCTGTAGGGTAAATCAGCCCACAGTCACCAGAATCAGAGACATATTCTTCCATTTGGCTTGTATAAGTCATTTGAAGCAGTTCTAAAAGTAAAAAGGACACAGGTTTTGCAAATTGGGATGCCTTTGAGAATGAAAGAGGGTGCTATTAATATAATAAAAAGACAATTGACATAAATGAGGAATACCCAGAGCAAGCAAGAACATATGGTCACTCTGCTCATATATAAAAGTGAGGGCAGGATTTTAAGAAATGTAAATAAATATGCAAAGTGTAGCTACTAAAACTTTGTGCTTTATGGCTGTTATATTGTCATAAAAACAAAGGCATTTGCATGTGGAAATCCCTTTCCCAGACAGCACTGGTTGATGTCACTTGAGTTTTTTAACAGGAGGTGGAAAGTACAGATGAGAGAGAGCATGACTATAAATAACCAAGGAGCTTCTGCTAATAAGTATAATGTAAGATTACTACAAGATAAAATGATGCCTAAGAAGGAGCGATCAGTTGCGGGGAGCTCATTCTCAGCCTTCCATTTTGACCAGTTTTTTCTTTTTTGATGGCTACTAGCACAGAAGAGAAAAAAGAATATGTCCAGAGCAGGAGACCCTGGTCTTGTTCCAGCTGTGAGTCCGAGAGGAATAAGAGCTACTCAGACTCCCCCAAAGAAACAGGGCATCCTTAGGGGAGGGGTCCCACTAGAGTTACCACAGCAAAAACATACTTTTGATAACTAAATTCATTTTCAGTGATGGAGAAATTCAGGAATGAATTTTTGTTTTAAACCCTTACAATGTAAAGCACAAATGGATATCAACGGAGAAATCTATTTAGCAAATATTTAGGGGAATAAAACATACCATTTTTGTTGTGGTTGAAATGTTTCTTGCTCTCACCCCCTCGAAAAAGAGGGGTGTGGGTGTGGGGGCAGAAGAGAGAAAAGGAGAAAAGTGGCTTCAGCTCAGTGAAACACTAAAAAATGCACATGAATCAATTATGAAAAAGAGAAGGTCCCTTTGAATGAGGAAAAGCTGATTGGAATTAAGATAGGCTTTGTTCCTATCTGCAAGGTACAAGGAGGGGACTTTTCAGTGGAACAGAAAAGGGGGATTTGGGACTGTTTGGCTGCTTAATGCCATAGTGCTTCAGAGCCCATGTGAAAATTTGCTGCTGGCTATTAATCATCATTGTGCCCCTGCAAAGAAGCTGTTACAATGATGACTATATGTCATTATATTCCCACTGTAAGTAACGAATCAGAGAGCTGGGAAAGTTGGATAAGAGCGGCTGGCAAACTTTTAAGCGGTCGAATCTATTTAAATAAATTTACATCACATTTACTACTTTCTCTGGTATGGGAATCATACTTTAAAATGAAACAATATGCTGTGTTCATGGGGCCTGGTCTTTTATTCCCCTGTCTCTGAGCCTACTTTCCAGGTCAGCCTTTGCCAGCGCTGACAGCACGCTTTTCTCATAGCCTCTCCTTCTCATAGCCTTTGGTTGCTTTCAAGTTCAATTTAGCACAATAAAGTTGTTATGCATGACAGTTTGGAGAGCAGAATAGGTGGTGTCTGAGCCCGCTGTGTCGCTACAAAGTGGGTCCATTCTCTGTGGGCCAGCTCAGTTACTGGAGCCTTACTGGTGGGATACAGGCCTGGACTTCCAGACGTTCCCATCCTGACGAAAACAATTAGCTTCAAACTGCACGAAGCCGCAGGGTCAGCCTCTCTTTGACTGAGACGGCGCCATTTAATATGCTGCAGTGGATTTCAAATTTATGTTGATTACCCTGCTGTGCTCCTCTTTTATGCGCTTTATTTACAGATGTGTAAAGAACTGGGCAAGTTGGAGTTCCACATGCTTCAAGAGTTTTATTAGAAATCTAAACCATTGTTTTATGTTTATTTTATAAAGAAATAGAGTTGAAATGTGTCAGACTTAATTCCATTAGGCTGAACTGCCCAGAACAGAGCCCTGGGGTTTGGAAGAAGGGATGTGAAAGGAAGTGTCTCCTTGGCTAAGCATCATCAACAAACCAAACAACAAACAACACGAAAACATCACCCATGTCAGGAAAGTTTTTCTATCGTGGGAGAATCCCTCGCCAAAATGC
Source organism: Solenodon paradoxus (assembly GCA_004363575.1). Taxonomy (NCBI): domain Eukaryota; kingdom Metazoa; phylum Chordata; class Mammalia; order Eulipotyphla; family Solenodontidae; genus Solenodon; species Solenodon paradoxus. Next base: position 729,345 of record RJWH01000380.1, read on the forward strand.
TTCTCTGAACTCAAAAGCAAACTGGAATGTTTCAACCATTACAGGTCACCATGTGTCTTTGTGTATGTGCATATGGAAGTATCAGATCAATTAGGATTTGAGATTCATTGACATTCACCCAAGTGCTTACAGTCTTTAGAAATCCAACACGCTGCTGCCAGAAAACAAATGTTACTCAAATTTGACACTGCAGAACTATCCTCATGCAGAGAATACAGCCTCTTCTCCTGTCCCTCTGAAGACAATCATGGAACAAAGCACATTGAGGTGTATTTGGAATTTTACCATCAGAGCTGTCTTGGCCAGATGTCTTCAGTCTCTGGGCTCTCCTAGTAAAATAAGTCACAGCTGACTTGATTACTGCTCTCACTAATTATAAAATGCAATCATCAAATAAGTCCTTCTAGATTAGAAATTTGCTGAAAACCTGTCTTACACGTGTATTTCACTTTCTTAAAGTGAGTTTATTACTTTTTGACCAAGTTACATTATTAAAAGTTAAAATATATATCTATTTTCAGCAAAGTTTGAGAAGGAAAGTCAGTTGTTTGCTTTGATCATCAATCTCCTTCTACTATTATTTGAATATAACTTGGTGTCATTTGTAGTAAGACATTTTTTAAAGGTCTCATTTAGAATAGTTTTTGGAAATAGAGCTGGACAATGAAAAGTGCATTATGAGAGAAAGTAAATGAGTCTGTGACAATAGACATCTCTAATTTTCAAGTGGTATAATTTCCTTGCCGTTCAAATGAGTGAAAACTCCCAAAATTGACCAATATAATTAAGCGATAATTTTCATTCAAAATCTTTCATTTTTCTTGAAGAAACATGTCATAAACATATTTTTTAAAGAAAATTCCACTATACAAATGTAGTGAGATAGAGAACAGTTAGATGTTAGACAGGAAAATGTTCCTGGAAGTCAACACCCATATAAATACATAGAAACAGAATGTGCCCAAGTGTACTGCGTTAGTGAGTAAAACTTAACATACATCACCTTATCCAGAATCTGGAATTATAGGACAGCTTACCAAAAGAGTTTGCATCTCAGAATAAATTTCTTAGAAATAAAATATGAAATATATAATAAGGAATAAACGGTTAGAGGGAAGCTTGAAGGATTATAATAGGCTATAATTATTTCACGTAATATTTACAGAGCCCCAGAATTTTGGAAGGCAGATTATATACTTATTTTTCATTTCAGGGGAAAAATCCAGTAGAGACAGCTAGGAATAGGTAGATGTCTTCACTTGCTAGTAAAATAGCTTCAAATAAACTGATATGAAAGAAGTCTGAGATGGAAGATGACTGATCTTCAATGTTCTCTAGGAGCAAAGGAGGATGGGAAGAGAAAAATAAGGCAAAATGAAAACTTCCTTATGGGATGAGAATTTGAAAAGAAGTGAGGTAACACAAAGGAAAAAGAAAGAGAAGGCAGTAGTCACTTGTAAGTGTCATCAGCAAAACTAGCCAAATTTGTCCATAGTTCTTTGGCTAAAATAGGTATTCAAGACAATATAAGCTTCAGGAAAATATGGTCTAGAGTTTAAATATCAATTTTAGCACTTTACTTGCCTTATGGCCACACATAACCTGGATCTTCTTTCTTCTCATTCATAAGAAATAACAATAATCTCCGAATATACAAGATTGTTGTGAAGACTAAACACTATAGAGAAAGAGACCAATATAACATCTGGGATGTAGTAAATATCATATATAATATATATACAGTATATATATATATTATATATTATATATATCCCTTTACCTCATCATTTTTTTATAAAACTCTTATAATTCTAATATTCAAATTCCTCTGTTGGTCAACAGGAAGTCAAAATTCATAGTATGAATTCATATAGAAATAAAGATTTTCTTGTTAACAAATCTTAGCATAATGGATTCCCAATGGTTTGGACCTGAGAAAAACTACACCCATATGACTGTGTCTATTTGATTTTATTTAACCTTTGCTTATGCCAATTTGATCACTGAAGCAATTAATAATGACCTGAAGAAAGGTTGCTCAATACCATGGCAATGCATCTTCCCTTATGTAGACATGGGCTTAAAGAGATAATTTCATGATAACTACAAGATAATCTCCATAAAAGGTCTCCCAGGGCCTTAGTAAGAAGTCTGAGATGCCAAAAGTAAAGAGACCCTTGGCGTTATAAGAAAGAAGTCTGCTTAGTGATTACTCCTGCTGCCCCAAAATAGTATGCTTTAGAGGAATAATGCTGTAGTGCTTATGAAAAAGGAATGAGCAAATTCATTGACCTAACATTTACTGATTTATAAAGTAAGTTCTCAGAGACAGAGAATCATGTGTCCCAAGGAACAGACTTCGATCTCGTGAAAAAAGTCCTGAAACCATAGTAAAACTGGACAGCAGGGGGTTGAGAGCAGGGGTGAGGCTCTCTTCTCGTATAGTGTCTGAACTTGGTTTACTTCATATAACACTTTAAATTTTCTGACAAAGCTTCACTTAGGGCAAAACCATCAGAAGAATTTGTTCTATTTCCATCTAATATACAATATAAGTTTCCCAGGTATCAACAATGATCTTGACCAAGTGATTAGCCAAGATTTTTTAGTATAATACTGCCTAATTGAATTCTGACATTAATGATAACCTGAGACAATGCAAAGTATTTTTCAGAATTGAATAGATATATGTAATTTAAATATATCCAACTGTAAAAACGGATTCAATTCTTAGTGGAAATGCCACAAAAGATAGAAGCATGGATAAATATTTTTTACTAAATTCAGAGCATGGACATTTTTCTTTTTCTCCAAAAGTCTATGATTTTTAATGTCAGTTGATTATATTCCTTAATGAAGTGATTTTTGCATATTTAAAATTCTCAAAACACGAAACAGCCTTCAAACTTGACTTTTAAACCCATCTCTCCTTGCAAATATTGGCAGAAAACTACGAAGAGATTAGCTACGTTATATTCCTGCTTATTTCCCCTGTCTTAACTAGTAAATAGGATATATTCTCTTATCGTACCTCAGCATTTAGGTGATTTTTTTCAAGACCTGCGAACATTGAATTAAACATATACATGTTAAATAGGCCATTTGTGCAACATACAATCTTTAAACATTTTTTTGTGTGTTTATGGGCAAGCTGTTAATAAAGAGACATATGTGCTATTTTATATATCCACATACTTTACTTCCAATTTTTAGATAAGCACCATAACTTAAGTTGTCTTCCACACAAAGTTCTGGCAAGCTTCAATAGATTCATTAGTGGGTTTTTCTTTACAACCAACGAAGCTCAAAGAGCTCCTGACAATAAAGCTAATCACTGCCTCTTCCCTGACCCAAGCTTAGGTTTTCCCTCCTTTCAATCCAGACTCTTATTTCATTTCTGAGCAATTGGATTTCCGTGGCACTCCCAGAACAAATAAATATCTCCCTTTTTCCCCTGCTAACATCTTTTGTGTATATTTTTTCTATACGACTGCCCGTATTTAAACTAGTGTGGTAATGGCAGGGTTCTTCAGGTAATCTTTCATTGGATATAAATGGTGTAGCATTAAAATGCAGATAATGTTACCTCAATTAGAGAATGCTGTGCAAAACTTGAAAAAGACGTAGCTAAATGTTTGGACTAAACAAGTAAGTCTATGTTGTTAAGAGTGGGGCTGGGCAAGTTGCATTTTCAATAGATTCCTTAATGAATAAATGTTAGACTGTATCAACAGTCCTGAACAGGCTTGTGGTTTGTGTGTGCATGAAGTGTAATGGTATCAATTGACTGGCTCTTTGTGGTTGCTATAAAGTACTCTTGAATGTGTCAATGGAGAGAAGGCCTGCAGACAATGAAGCCATGACAGCTGAATGTCAGCAGCGACCTTGAACCTAAACTGGTTTCACCATTCCAGTGACTCCAGCTACAGTGAAGACATGCACTGGAGCCAGACCTTCGGCATTGCCTGTCATTTTCTGTGTTCGGATTCCAAGCACAAGTGACAATTTCACCACATTGCTAGACCCTGCTAATATGCATCAGTGAACGTTCACTTATTAGTGATGGGACTAACAATAGGTTCAGCATTTTAATCAGACTTGCATTGGCATTTAAAAAAAATACAAAAAACAAAGCCTCATTCTTGACTAAAAATTTCATAATAGAAAACTCATCCAGAGAAGATACTCAAAACGTCTTTTCTGCAGCAATGGATTCTTTGATATCGATCTTGCATTGCATGGTCTTATTGCACCTACATTACTACCCCCTTTATTGCTGCAAATAGCACATGATTAGTTAATTAAAATATGGCATCGAGGAATAATTAATATTTGCAATGCAGTGTTTCTTTAATGAAAAACAAGAGAATTCTTCTAAAGGTCACATTTACAGATTAAATGTGTCTTTAACATAAATGGAATGTTATAAGCTAGGCTCAATATTCAAGAGAGAACTACAAAGCCTTTTGTGGCAAAACACTATTAATGAATTCAAGAAACTGAATCCCTTTGCTAATGCTGGAGCTGAGCAAGGTTAGAAACTCAATGACAAATGAATGTGCTAAATATGTCCACTGTCCTCTACAGTGAAGAACTGAGGGCAGGAAAGGAAGGGAACTGGATGAGGAGAGGGAAAGACTGCAGGAAATTGAGGGAGAAATGGAGGCGAGATAAGTATAGAGAGAGAAAGGGAGATGGAATTAAAATGAGAAGATTTTAACTGGTGAGGAACACATAACCATGTGTATGCAGCAGAGAGAGGAACATCGAAAATGGGCATGCATGTACTGAAGGGAGGAGAATTAGTACATTTTTGGTGTTAAAGTGGGTTATTAATATGAGAACTCTATAAGATGATTAGAATTCATTCTAAAGAAAATGTATTATTTGCTAAAACTAGCAACTTAAAGAAAAAGATTAACTTCATAACTGTGAAATTTGTAAGTGAAATCTGTTAATAAAATGTCATTGCAAATTGATATGAGATATGACACAGGCACTTCATTTAATCAGAACAGCTTTGTATCCTAATCAATAAAAACTGTTGTGTGATACATTGCTTGTTGAAGTGAATGTGAGACACAACTATCTTCATGTCACTGGGTAGTGATCTTAACTTCTAATATGCTATAAACAGTGAGCTGCTTGATTTAATTTGTTTTGCAAGTCCTTTATAACATGAAGAGGACAGTTGAAACCCTTGAAAGATATATTTGTGCCTTTTACTTGAAAAAGCTGAAAGTTGGCAAAAATTTACCCAAAAGTTTATAGAAAGAGAAAGTCATGTGTTTTAAAATATAATAAGAAAATAGCTTTAAAAATCACCATGTTATACTGAGAAATACATATTATTCAAAAAACATTGGCATAAAGTTTATTTTTTGTTTATTTATTTAACAAGATAATTCCCATAAGTGCTTTTCTTAATCATCATACTGTATTGTAGAAACAAATACAAACCTACTATTTCAATTTTACATTTCAATTAAAATATTTATTACATGGAAATCATATTGCAAAGATAATTAAGCTACAAAAATGCTGACAAGTCTTTTAAAACAGATATTTAAATAATGACCAAAAATTATTATCAATTCTCCTAAGATAAAAGAAATTCACAAAATTAAATTTAGTGTCTAGAGAGATTCTTTTTGACCTTAAGATCAAAGTATACTGAGGAAAACAGTGAAGTAGAAATATTTTCTTTCATTTACTTTTATGTACTATGTGTTTCCTAGAGAGGTAATTCCCTTTCTAATCTTATAGATGCATTTCCAAAATTGAGCATCCATGCACACTTTTTACGTTAGTATTACTACTTAAAATGGTTATACCATCAGTTGGCAGCTGTAAAAAAAATATATATATGGCTCATATATTTATTTTTAGTTTAAGATGACTGTATTTTTATAATATTCCCATTACGTGTGCTTCATCTGAAAAATAAAATATTAGTGCACTCGTTTTATTTTGAATCTTGTGAATTATATTCGCTAGAAAAGTATCATTTAGAAAGTTTTTATTGTTTGTATTGGCACTTAAAATGTATGTAGATGTAGTATAATTTTTATGAATGCTAGAAAATAAAGGAATGCCACAGACACCACCATTCATTATGAAGTATCTCCACAAACTCCTGTTTCTGTCATACTTTAAGTTGCCACTTCGCTGTGCTGTGAGGAAGAATCCCCGGAAAACAAGTTCCATATCTGGAGAAAGTTGATGGTTGGAATGAACACATATTTTTGCCGCTATAGTTATTTTTAACTAGCATGGTAATCCTCAAAATGAGGATTAATCCCTGGTGCATATGTAGGTTAAGGAATTTAAGTTTAAACACAAAGGTAGTCAGAAATAAAATTCAGGTTAACAGGTCGACGCAATGCCTACAGCTGAGGCATTTACTTTTTGTTGGCCTATATACATTAGCAATCTTGACTAAACTCATATGTATAGTGGTGATGTCTGAAAATATATCCTTCTTCATGAAATGGTTGAAGAGCATATTTAATAACCATCTGATTATATTATTAAGAAAGTAATCTAAATGAATGCTTGTGCTATGAAGAAAAGGTAAATGATTCCACGAATAAATATGTGACTATGTTAGACTCTGGTGAAAAAAATGTACAAAAAAAAAATCCATGCACTAATATGTTTATTCTTGTATTTTGATCTATTTCATAAGGTGCGTGCCAAGTGCACTCTTCTTCAACAGATGTGAACATAAAGACTGATCTTTTTGGAATATCCGTTGTTTTTTTTAAAGTCACTTGAACTTTTTATTCTCAAAAGAAGAATGAAGACAGGAATGAAAGTGAAACTGAAATTACTTTTTTCAAATTTCAGAGGTTTACATATTTAAAATTCACCTTTGTGTATAGATTCTGCAAATATTTAGTCTACTTTATGTCAGAGTTCATGTAAAAGAAAAGAAGAAACAAAATCCCAGATTTTTGTACCAATTTTCATTCCTTCTGTTTATTGGTAAGTGTCTAGTTTTTCAACTCTTGCCCAGTTGTGACTATAAGGAAAGACTCAAAAGTTTCACATGGTTTAGATAAACGTGGAACTCTGACCAAAGAGTCAAGCAACAGCCCTATGTGGGGCCTCGTCATTTTTTCCCAGTTGATGAAGGGCCTCTGCAACCCCTCATGTGTTTCTCGGGATAAAACAACTCTTCTTAGGGAACCACTCAGCTCTGAATTAATCCTGGGCTTTGTCTACGCATTCCAATTTCAATTCAGTCACTAGTCTCTTCTAGATCCAATAGTAGTTACTTTATGTATGATATTTATATAAGCATTACAATCACTATGTAAGGAAGAAATTCCTGAAACTCATTAAGAATGTGATTTTGGCTCCACCTGAGGACAAAGCTGCATTTCTAACCCTAAATTCCTCATACCAAGGACACCCTTATGCATGCCAGAAAACCACCTGTATTCAGGCCAAGTAGTACCTATATTGTATGCAAGTATTTGTCAAAGCAGAATTAGGATGAAAGGGTGTTTTTAAACCCCAGCATATAGAAACCTGTGGAAATAAAAGTGGACAAAGCTATGCTTAACTAGTGCATACAAACATGAGTTCAAGTTTAAAGAACTCTGATGGCATACTCCTCCACTCTCACATCTTCGATCTGTTCTTCCTTGCAGGACAATTTGATTTTCTTCTCTGCAACAGGGGTGGAGACCAGAAGAGATTCTCAGTGGGATAGGGGCTCTAATTAGTGAAGTTTGAGGCTAAGATGTTATAGCAGATATTGAATTGTTACTAGACCCAGTCATGGTTCCATTCCTATATATTCACCCCACCACTAGTTGTCAATGGTTAGGTGAAAGCAATGCAACAAGTTCGTGCTTGTTAGAGCTCTGATCAAGGATGACATCTTTCAAAACAGAGAATTCAAAAGAAGTTTATCTAGTGCCCAACTATTCAAAATTCATACATATGTACGTGTGTATGTATATATATATATATATATACATACATATATTTAATTTACATAGTTACATTGGAATTGGTCTAATCTTACCAAATAAAATTCTCAACAGGTTAAAAATAAAAATTGATCTTCTTATTGTACCTCATGTTTCACATAAAATTAACTCATTTTAAAATGTTCAATTGAATTCATGGTGGATACTTCTTGACCTATATGAAAGTATAATCTGACTCCTATTTTTGTCCCACTAAATTAAAAATCTATGAAAATTGACATCAAACTTTTTGGAAATATGAACTTTAAAGAACATATTATAATCTAAATGAGGTCAGATAATCGTCAGTTAAATACATACACACACATACAGGCATATATATATATTTATAGATATATAGATATAAGCAATACTTACAGCTCTGTCTTTTTACCTAAACTCTATAATTTCAATCCAGCTTCACGTATTTTCAAACAGAAAGCTTACTTTCATTCATTTTTATTAGAAAACTGTTTAACTATATGTAAATACTTGTATATGATGATTTACAGTACAGTCAATGTAAATATTTTTGTCACATTTTGCTTTGGGGATTTTTCCTCTCAGCATGAACTCATTTTACTCTGTTCTATCATTCTGCTGTCTTAAAATCATGCAAACACATATATGTGCCATAAAGTTATATTTAAAATGCAATAAATTCCAGCGGTTAGGATTAACTTGTACATATTTTAGGTGCCTCTCCTATTGGCACATGCTGATTGAATCAGCTAAAACAGGCTGGACAGTTTTAGAAGTTAAAGTTATAGTGCAATCACATTTGTGCCAAAATAATTATTAACAAAATCCTAAAAAGAGATTTTATAGTTCAGAAGTAAAAAAGTAGTCTCATTTTACTTATCACAAAATTATTTTAATATTATGGTGCAATTAGACACATTTGGAGACATCCTGTAAATCTACCTATCATGTTTAATTATACACTACTCAGGAGACTGCTAATAAATTAATAAAGATTAAAACAACAATATTTACTATTTAGCCACTCTTTGTCTGGAAGCATATGAGACTTACTGCTTATAAATAGTAAGTTGCCATTTAAAGGATTAAACAATGATATTATTCTGACAAATTTTTTGAGAAGTATTTGTAGTGGGTCAGCTCCCTACAACATGACCTCACAGTTTAAGATACAGTCATCTTAAAATAGTGACATTCGTGTGTTCACAGTACTGAGAAGTATGTGCCCTAGGAAATATGAGCTACCTTTGAGCATGTAAAGGACCTCTCTTTGGGTGCGTAGCTCCATGAACATAATCATGCATAGTAAACAAGTATAGTTACCACAACCAGTAAAAGTTCAGTGGAATTCAGTACATAACACCAATTTGATGCTATTTCTAGACAGCAGCAGGAAAAAAAGGAATTCTTTCATGCCATGCTGAAAACACTGGTTTTCTTTAGGATATATGAAGAGAAAAAGAATGACTCATTTATATATGGCCAACGTACCGTTATTTTGCCATGTGAAAAGCACTCCCATGTAGAGTGCACACCCATGTTTTGGCCCAAACTTTCAGGAAAAAAATCTTTAGTTTCAAGTTTTTAATTCAAAAATTTTCTTTGTTTATATTTAGGCTCTTGTTTTTTAATTACAAAGGAATTTTAGTATTTATTTTTAACATAGTATGGTACAAGAAGTTTTATGTAACAACTACAAAACACAAGAACAGATACAACATACAAGAAATAAAAGAATAAAAAATATTTATATAGATATGGAATTAGAACTACCCATGTATAATATTCATTCTCATTTTTCACTCACAAATTTGGACCAAAAAAAATGCACATTATTCACGGCAAAATATGGTGAATCCAAATAATCTCTCTCAAAAATCAAAGAGTAATTTGGCAGTAGTATCTTAGGTGTAGAGTCTTCCCTTTTTTGAAATGGCAAACTTTACTCAGACAGTACAAAATCTAGTTTATGTCTTTTTTGTGTGTCATCATTGAGTATAGGCATAAATTTACCTAGGAGAGTCCCAATTTCTATAAAATGACTTTATCTTTAGTCCATTTACTATAAAATACTTTATTTCAATACCTTTCTCATAAAAAAATAATTTGTTTAGTAATTAAGCTGCAATTTGTTTGGGAAGTATTTTTTCATATGTCTACAGACAGTCTCGGAGAGCATACTAATGGTTCATAGTCTTATGTTTCCCTTATCGGCGAGGCAGAGCACACAAAGAGTCCCCTCCATGAATTTGCATCTAAAAATATGTGAGTAATTATAAAAATCAAACATCTCATACCCAATAAAGGTATTGCATATTACTGTCTTCAGATTCTACAAATAGATCATCTCCTTTCAACTGTACCTGAAGTTTAAGTGCCACAGACACATTATGAATCTTTCTTGGGTAGGCCCTACACACCAAGTGTGGAATAGAAAGTACATTATTCCATTACACTGTTCTTTTTTCCTTTGAAATAGCATCATTTAGAATACACCTTAGCCATATTAAGTGTTTGACAGATAGCATAAACAAAAATAGGTTTTACTTTGCAGCTGTACACAATATACCTTTGTAGAGTTGACTGATTGCTTACAACAATAAAAAATAATTGTAGCATTCTGCTGTCAAACTTTCTGGCTAGTTTACAGTGAACTTCAAAACTATGATTCCTTTTTGCTCAGATGCAATTAATTTGAAGATAAAAGTAATGTGGTACCATGAAACATAAATGTTTCACCCCAAAGAGGGGATTGTTTGTTATTCGATAACAATAAAGTTTCACATGCCAATTTTTCAAAAGAATGTGATGGTACCATTAAGTATGCAAGGAAATGCTTCATGTAACAAGAAGCACAAACATTAATATAAAAAAAGAAAAGTATTTATTTACCAATGCTGACAGTTGTCATGGACATCACTGTTTCAAGTGGCATTTTTGACAAAACAATTTGCTGACTGATAGTAACAGGGAACTCAAAGATTTTTTTGCCTCTTGTGTATTAACAATATTTTTAAAAGTGCATCCCCAGTGTAACTTTTCTGCTTAAGAGAAAACAAGGAATGAGTTCTATAAAACAACCCATCCAGTACAGTTTCTCCAAGAACAAATAAACGCAAGTGTTAACAAGGCCTAATCTTCCCTTTTGTATTTGTTTCTTCATTGAGCTCTAACTATACTCTAGCTCTTGGATCCTGAAGATTTGATGTGAAGATGGTATGACAGGCTTGGCTTCTCCCGATGCAGCTGGCACTCCTGATGCCAAAAGCCAGAGCTTGTGGTTGTGGGATCAGGAGAGAGTCGTTCAGAGCACAGTTTTGCCTGTCAGTTTCCCATCCGCCTCACAGTGTAGCGCTCCCTCCCTGAGCCCCCTTAATGAGAAGTGGAGGACAATACCAGTTTTATTGTTTCTACTCGCAATCTTGTGGAAAGAACAATCGCTGTTTACCCAAGCATTTGTATTACCCAAACTGTCGATAATTACTTCTAGAGTCCCTGATTAACTCTGCTCTCTGCCTTAGCACAAAAAAAAAAAAAACTATTGAAATAGCACCAAACAACTTTTCTATCTCTTAGCACCTTTTAATAGTAGAGGGGATATTTTTCAGTCTTCATAGTTATCAGGGAAAAGGTACCGACGTGATTTGCACTCAGTTCAAGAGCTTTTGAGCCCTAGAAGAAACCCGCCTACTTCGGAAGACTTTTAAAAATTCCCCATCACCTCCACCTTCTGCTTTCCTCACCTCAAAAAAGTTGAAAAGCACCCTCTCGTTTCAGTTGACATAGTCCTATCCTAGGAGATCATAATAAATAGAAAAACTTTTCAAATAACAATGGTATTTCTAGTCAGCTTATCGTTGTGAACTTTTTATGAAATATGTAAGGGAAAATTTTCTCGTTATTTAATTACTATGACTTTAGGATATGCTTTTGTTTTCTAAAATTTAGCAAAATGGAACTGTTGCTATCTTTTTTCATGATACTGGTAATAATTTTAATCTGTCACATCACTCTTACCCCCCTTCACGTCCCACCCCACATGCAGTCTGCTGTTAGCACTATGCAAAACAGCATCATGAATATGCGTAATTATGGAGATTCATGGTAATTTTTCAGGGTTATCCGAAGTGACGTTTATAGGACAGCAGCATACATCAGTTTAAACGAGAGTGACAAATATCTTATCCTTTATATTTCTATAGTATTTTTAATATTTTCTTGGCCCCTCTCTAGGGAGTAGTGTGAAACAGTAAGAACTTAAATAATAAAAATGTTAAACAATCAAATGCTTTCCTAGCATGTTTTTAAAGCCACGTTTAAAAATGATTCTCTACCTGTTGAAGCTTAAAAAGTATCTAATCCTGAGATTTTTTTCTTAAGTGATACTTTTTTCAAGCATCTTACACATTTTTAAATCAACAAAACCATGGACATTTTCATGTGCTATTTGAAGGTGAGCTGAATTGCTTAATTACTCTTGAACTATGACTACTTGCCTAACAGAACTATTTGGCTAACATGGTCCACCAACTTTATTAATCATAGGCATTTGAAACAATAATCTAATTGTGGCATATTTAAATTTTGTTCTAAGTCTGTTGCACCTCTTTAGAGACTTGCATATTATCTTTATCTCAGTGACTAATTAGGACTAACTTGACAATTTATATTTACCATGATTATCAAGTAAGAATCCTTTTCCTTGTTCCTGTTTGTTGTGAATCTATACAGTGCTAATTACATTAAAGATATAAAGAGCCCCACAACTTGATTGAGAGACATCTTGAGTTTAAAGTGAGCGAACGTGAATTGTATCAAGAAGTTTAAATGGTGGGACAATTGATATCTATTTCTTATGCAGTCATTAAAAAGATGAAATAACTGTAAGATCAAGTCATTCTATCAGTCATATTATAAGTATATTAACAATAAAGTCATTAAAAATTGGCTTGATGGAAGATGACTCACCTCCCCCACACCAGTTTTAACACCTGAATTCAGAATTCCTTTTTTTCAAACATACACATTCAGAATTTCAGGTTGAGGGTCAAACCCTCACAATTAAACATTCTTCAGCATTATATTGGCAACACACCATCATGAATACTCTCCATACAATTAGCAGGACCTACTGTGGAACTAGACTGCTAATAGAAATAATTATGAAGGATACTGGGGCATTAGTATGCCAGAGAAGGTTAGAGAAACCTAGCTTGCATGATGCATATATAATTGTATGTTACTTCTAAATATCACTATGTTACGTTGGAATAATTACTTAGGAAATTTTATTTAATCCCTCTCCTTTTTTAAGATTGTAATCCGATTAACAAATAAACTCAGTGGTCTACTAAGCCTTTAAGGAAGCAATGCCATAAAGGTGTTCTCTTTCTGCAAGTTTTTTAAAGTGACACTTTCTGAAGATGCACAATTGCTATATCTATATATACGTATAGAGCAAAGTGAAGAATTGATGCAATCATCCAGATAATTCAAGGGAAAATCACTTTTATCTCAATCATCTATTGCAAGCAAAAGTGATAAGTTTAGCCTGATTTGTTCAAATAAGTGTCTTGATTCTCTTCACTTTGCATGTGTAGACATATTTTATAATAATATTTATGTTAACACTTGAAATTTACATACATATAAAAGAAAAATATTTACACCAAAGATGACCAAAATCTTTTCACAGCAATAACTTCTATGCTTCAGTTTAATCTAATTTTTGAGAGTCTGATTATTCATGTGCATGTTATGTATGATAATTGAATGAAGGCAAAAGGAGATGGATTCATTTATTTAATGCATTTGTTAACTGCTTTGGCTAATAATCTTATTTGTATATATAGTATTGATTTCTCACTATAAAAAGTTCACTGACATACTCTAAAACTTTAATATTGACCACTTTCTGGATACAGTCATAAATTGATTTGAAGAAGTGTCATTCATAGGTATGTTTATAATAAAACACAACGTTAAAGCAAACAAAAATCTCCAAAGAATATATCCCATATTATCCAGGTTTAAAATTTATTATTGAAAAGTTAGCATTCATAAATAAATCAAATTCTGGGACTCATTTTCAAAAGTTCTACGACATCAAAAATTCAAATATGTAGCAGATTTTACAGTTTTTCTTCATAGTCACTGGCAGAAACAATAGCATATTTAATTGCTGACATTTGTATTATTTTATTTTACATTTGTTATATATATAAAATATATTTTCAATGCAAAACAGTTGTGTTTATTAATGCCTGAGAAATCCTAAATTTCTTCTGGGCCTGCTTAATCACTATTTGCAATCTTTACTCTGGTCCACATAGAAAATGTATTCTAGAAAATGTAAAGCAACACATCATGTCTCTTTATATTGCTACTCTATCAAAATATGTTTCGTTGAAACATTAGAAATTAAACCTTGGTTTAGTAAAACTATTGCCAAATTATTGGATTATAAGTTTTTTCTGGACAATTAATACCTAAATGTAAAAGAATTTGGAATATTTTATGGCTCTATTTGGCAATGAAAATGAACTATCTATGTTATAAATTTGGTAGATAGGGCTCATGTGTAGCATTAATTTACAATTCTCATGTTTTAGATAAAAATATGTAATTGATGCTTACAGTATAACCAAAATCTTCTCTATGCTCATTATTAAGAATACATGGAGGAGATATAAAATTAAGCATTGCACAATATTTTACTACTCCAATATTGTTTTAATTTGTTCTAAAAACGAAGTGTCTGTCTCTACACTTTATTTACAAAAAAACAACTTTCAGAATTAAATGAATACAATTTTATAAATGCTGAGCAGCAGCCTTGATAGATATTTTTCTTTAGAATTACTAAAGAGAAAATATAGCAATTTGGTGGCAAACATCTGTCTGGTAATCATATATGATAAATTCATAAGAAACACAGAAAAGATATTTATTTACTGTTACTGCTAAGCCAGTCTTTATTTATCTTAGAAGATTTTTCATCTATGAGTGGAAAACAAACTTTCCTTCAAGAGGTCTGTGAACCGAATAATAAATGTCAGGTCTAAATCCTGTATGAAAATCAGTCCGGTTTAATCCTGGGTATTCTTCAGCATGCAAATGAAGACTAGAGGTTTCCCTGGGCCTGCTGTCATACAGGCAGCCAATTTACAGACCCTGGCACAGTGTATGTGTTATGGGCTCGCCGGCTGCCCCTCCCCCCCAGCCTAAGACTTGGTCTCAGCTGCCTGCCTTTCACAGAAAACCACAAACCAAGGAAACATATCAGTAATAGCGCCCTGTAAATTAACTTGACATTTGATGCAGAAAAAACCCTAAAAGCTTACAAAAGACATTGAAAACAAAAGCCACTCAGGACCCACACTACACATATTGTGGATTTAAGAGATCTGGAAGGTGGTTATTCTATTGTAACCAACACATACAGCCTTCATCTTCTTTGTTAAGACAATTCAGTCATTCTTTGTTACGGGCATAGTATCCGTTAAACAAGAAAACAATATTTTCCACCCCCTCCTCCCCCAAAAAACCCCTAAAAGTCCAATTGATATTATAATAATTCAATCAAGTTTCTTTCACTTTAAAAAAAATACAGCTATACATTCTTAATGTGAAAAAAAAGGAGGCTAAAAATATGACTTTATGCTTCCTTGGTAAATAAGGCATGTTCAACATTGCTAAAGTGTAAATAATGTAACGTGTGATGGTGAATGGTGTAAATCTTGCTGAATATGAGGTATTCACAACTGTGTTATGTCTTAAAATTTTGTCATTCAAGAGATTTAATTTTTTTTTAATGCTTGGAAACTCCTGAGTCCTTTTTACAAGCAAAAATTTTTTTTTTGGTTCAAAGAAGAACTATTGCTAAAATATTAAATGGTTCTTTGACATCAGCTGCCATGTGGGGCAGAGGGAGAAACACGGCATATTTAAGCCATTAGACATGCAGGAATGTTAACATTATTATGCGTTATTGTGTCTGGCTATGTGACCCCCCTCCCTTTCTTCTCAGTACCTCTCTCTCTCTCTCTCTCTCTCTCTCTCTCTCTCTCTCTCTCTCTCTCTCTCTCTCATTCACTTTCCCTCCCTTCTTCCCTCCTCCCCACATTTCTCAGTGCCTCTCCTCCTTTGCAGGGCCTGCTACACTGCATCTTACAAATGCTTAGCCTTATAGTTTACAAGCGCAGAACTGTACTGGTAAAAATGCATAATCTTAGCATCTGTGCTTCTTGATATTCATGGATTTATTTACAAGTCCCTGTGTTCTACTTTTTTTTTTTTTGCCTGTTTCTATGGTTTATATTACTGTCATGCCTATATTCTTGTGGGAATTTCAAATAAGAATCAAGATATAACTGGCAAATATTCTGTAATGCAGTCTATATTTCCATAATTTAGCTGTTTTTTTAAAGAGACAATTTAAAGAGGTTATGGACTTAAGGATATATGAAGAGTATTTTGATTGGCTTTTTTTTAGTACTTCAACTGCTTAAGGTTCAGTTGGTGTAAAATGGATGTAATAAAATAAATTTATGTACATATGTGTGCTTGTGTATATGTAAATTCATTTAGAATGAAAAAGTTCATAAATCTCAGTCAAATTTGCTGATTAAGTTCACTGTTTGCACATTTGGCAACATTAAGAGATTTCACAAAAGAGTTCAAAGGTAAAAGGCTAGCATTTTATTTCTTCTTTACATAATAGCCTGCAAAAAAAGCTTAAATATTTACAAAGCAAATGTGCAGGTTCCTATGTTCCCCCTACCCTCAACACACACCCCTCCCATCCATAGAACTAGGTTAAGAGAAACCTTCTCATACACATCACCAGTGTCAAAGAAATCCTTTCCCTGCCTTTTTAAAGTCATGCAGATACAAATTCTTTTGAATAATTTAATTAACACTGAAAACTAAATTTAACTGATTTTACAATAATTTTTAGCTCATTTCCCACCTTCCACCCTCCCCTTGGAATTCCACCTTCGTATTATCAATGTGCTTATTTTCAGGGATTAATAGTCTCCAGTTTAATGCAATATTGAAATCTGAGCAGTCCATGTCTGTGCTTTGCTGTTTATAGCTCCAGTTTAATTACTATGTGTTAAACTGCCTAGACAGCGAAATGAATTTATGAATATCTTTCAAGACAGCCACAATTTGGAACTGTACACGAGAGAAAATGGGATGGTTGGGGACACTGCATTAAGTGATCTTTAAGTCAGTAGTCTTAAGAATTCATGTATAGGAAAATGTTAAATATGAGAACATTATGATAAAGGTTTGTTGTAGTCCTAGAGTGTAGGATATGCAAAATATGAAGATTTTCACATGTACAGTTATAACATATGCTAAGCAGCATAGATTATTAAGGAAGATTCATTCCTTTATTAGAGAGGGAGGGGAGTAATTTACAGACACAAGCTAAGCAATTCTGTTTAACACAACACTGTCTAATTGATTGTAAGGCATGTGTAGTATTTTTCTGAAGTCCGTCATCAGTAGTAAAGCAATCTACAGCTGAGGATATTTTTTAGAACATACTCATTTTATTAAGAGTCAGGAGGGTGGGGTATGCAAGAAAGATATACATGTATTTGCAATTCATATTTTTGCTGTGTTTCTATTGTGGCTGAGCTTCCATCATGGCTAAAAGATGGGGAGCTGGCATGCAGTCCAGTAGGGTCTGAGAGAAAGCCCCAAATACACACTTAGAGCATTTTCTAATTATCTCTAATTATAACCACTCTTCTTTTATTTTTGCGCCCCGGTGGTGGGCGGGGGAGTTGTAGAAAGAAGATGATTACGACTGCAGATCACAACCATACTATTAAATAATATTAATAATTCTTCTGGTTCAGGGGATGATGCTTTCGTTCTGGACATTCAAGCATCTCAGTCTACCTATTCAAAGCGATGACAGAAAAATGAATCTGAATGTGTAGGTATTAAACATTTAAATTTTCTACTCCCTGGTCATTATACCAACTGTCATATTTTACACCTGCCCCTCCCCCACTATGCTTTTGCTGATTTGACTTCATTTACATTGGCTCATTATGCATCTGGTCTTTGTTCTACTGAACGGAATACAGTACAGTGACAAAGCAAAACTTACATGTCGGCTAGAATATTATTCTGATTTCAAAATAAGGTTTCACTACTTAAATTTACATTTAACTTCCCAATATTGTTTAAATTGGAAGCGAGTCTTTCTTACACAATAACCATAATCTATATGCAATTATTTTAAAAGTGGTTAAAATTACCTCAAAATGTCATTAAGAAATGACATTTAAGACCTTTTATAACAAATAGTCTACTACCACCTAGGCAGTATTATCACATTAGAAGTATTAAGTTGTGCTTTCCAAGCCTCTGTCTGAATTTCTACGTAGGCCCAAGGAACGAGCTTTTATCTATTTTATGTGAAGTTCATTGTTTAGCGCTGTCCCTTCTGGGTCTTATTTTAATGTATCAAACAACAAAGGTAATGTCAATCCTAAAACAAAACAAAACAAAACAAAAACTGCTTTGCATTTCTTGCAATTAAAAGGTTTTCTGATTTACAAACCAAATTTTCATGAAATTAAAAGGAAGTCCTAGCTGACCGATTGTATAGAAAAATATGAAAGTTACATTGAGCTTTAAATGTCTATCCCCATGACAGTGCATACCATCTTTTCATTTGTTCCAACCAATGGAGACATGGGATTAATCTAATACAGCCTAATTAAACACCCATTCACACTTGAGGGTTTTTAATGGTACTAGTGGCACAAATGCTACTTTGTATCACAGTTATATTTGCATTTATTTGAAGTTAGACAATAGATAATTTTGAATACAAAGAAAATAAAGGGGAAACACTAAGAATGCTTTTAAAAACAGAAGCAATTTTGTGTTTTCTGAAGATAATTGCCATATGTATAATTTAGGTTTCAGTCCAGATATTTTGACCAAGATGCTTTTCTAATTTTTCATATTTATCAAATGTATAATCATAGTCACAGTGGCTACGTGTCTGAGGCACCATCTTGGAACCAAAAAGCATCATCATGTCTTCTTGACTCTTAATGAATCGTGTGACCTCTGGCTTCTCCTTCTCCTTGCAATTTGATTTTTTTCCATCTATCAAATGGGAATAATTGTCCATTACCTAGTCCTATTGGGCTATTGCAAGATTTAATCAGAATAATGTATTGTTCTTAGGAAGAAATGATCTTAGGAAGGAAATTCTTAGGAAGAAAGTTTGAGTGCAAATCTTTTATTCCCATTGATTTCATTTTTACCACAGTGTAGGAAAAATGCAGTATTATATATTTGTTCAGGTTCAGTCATTCTCTTTTACTTAAGTTTGGTATTTTTAATTCTAGAATTAATGAAAATAAAATACAAATACTTAATTGGTTTCTTGAAAGTAGGAGTAACTGTCCACATCTTGATAACTTATATGACCTTGTTATCATTTGCTAGATAATTCTATGCGTATAATTGGTTTTAGAAAATGGCTTCTGCAGTAGAAGTAGTCAACACAGCAGCATCTGCAAAGAGGCCATGACTGTAGGAAAACTGGAAATGCGGCAAAGAATTCTTATACTAGTGGCATCGCAAGGGATGCAAAGTAAATAAGAGTTTTTAGCAATAGTAACTTGAAACTATCTTAAATTTTCTTCTGTGTTCTGGAAATTTTACATATTGGACAAGGTGCAACTCTGATGCAGAAGTCTGTAAGATGATATCATTTGAGTATTGATTAGAAAGTATCTAGAAGTGACCCACCCCAAAATCAATATCATTACCAAATATACACTGGACACAATTAACTCTAGTTCTAGCTTTCACATGGTTTTATTTCCTCTCTCTTCAATTGAATCATGTGGTAAATGACAAGGTTGATCTGGTTATCAAAAAGAACTTTTCCATATCCAAAATTAACCTGACCAATATTTGGACATATCAGTCTTGGAAATTTTAACATAGGTATCAAGTCCAAATCTAAATTGTATTTTATCAGATATCTGTCCCTTTATTTGCCGAATGTTTGTTAAACACTGAATGCATTCTAGGTATTCATTAAATTCTTGAAGCTTAGGAAAGGAGTAGATTTAGAGGCACAGATTAAGATTACTAAACTCTGACATTGAAGTCTATATCATCTAACAACTTGACACACAGAGTTAGATGTGCTTAAAAAATACAGTGGTCAAAGTAGACAGTGTGTTTTCTCAGATCCTGTGTCTGTCCTCACAAGAGGGTTATACTTCCCTGTCTTCACGAAGTTAAGCTACAATATATGACTTGATTTTGCCAATGAAATATGAGCAGAAGTAATCGGTGTCGTTTGCAGGAAGAAGCTTCATGAATCTCTGCTTTCTTTTCCATTTGCCACATTACCAACAATGTTCTAAAGTTTCCGCTTCACCAAACTGGGTCACACAGTGAAGACTAAAATAAAGAAGCAAAATGTCCAGCTTATCCACAATGGAGATTAAAATGGGAGAAAAGGAAAAAAAATTTAAACTTTACTCTTAAATCACTAGGATTTTCAGATTGGTATTATCATAGTAAAACTTAAACCGTGGTTCTCAGAGTACAGTTTAGGAACCCCTGGAATTTCAGAAGCTCTCTCAATGAATCCATGAGGTCAATATTATGCTCATAATAATATGTGATGCTATTTCCCCTTTTGTTTTCATTCCCTCCCAAGTAAGAGTTTTCCAGAGTCTGCAGAGTATGTGATATTGCAACAGACCAATGCACAAACTAATATAAGAAGCCAGTGGTTAAAGAGATTTGAACAAATATATCAAAATGGTGCTCTTCTTGCTAATTTTTTTTGGAAAATTTAGCAATTTTACATAAAAATGTGTTATTTATGCTAACATAATGAATTTAATATTGTTATTTTAAAATTATAATTGTTTTTACATTTTCTTAATTTTAATTTCTAGTATAAAAATATCAGTGGTTATAACCTACTCACAAGGGTTCTTTAGGTATCCTCAATGACTTAAAGTAGAGACCAGAGACCCCAAATTTGGGACTATCTTATCCTGACTGATGTAGTAGGTTTCAATAGGTGTAACTTATTAGAACTAATTGAGCATGTCATTTGTGGATAGACAAGCTATAACTTTAAGATTATAGTTACAGTCATCATATTATATATTAACTTAACAGGATTACAAAAAAACAAAAGAAGAGTTGCTGCCTAATGTAACTGCTAAAGTAATTAGTCTAGACATAATAAACTACCTGGTAGGATTGACAGTGGGTTTTCCTTATTATTTTGTAAAAGAGTGCAAATGTAATTTTTGCATTAAGTATGAAAATATATTAACTGACCTATAAATCACCTATACACATACAACTTGTCCAATTTATAGGGTTAGGGTAAAAGGAAAGGGAATAGAAAAGAGATGAGATGTGAGATGGATAAGTTTCCAGTCATGCTTTCAACAATGATTCAGACATATTGTGACTGGCAACTACAGGCCATACCCAAGCAAAAAACAACCTGAATTAAAAATATTTGGGTCCATCATCTGTCTTTCAGGCCAACAGAGTTTCTATCAATTTGCTCTCACCAGCATGCTGGTGCAATAAATGTGTTTTCTTTTGTTTCAATTGTTGCTATTCATTTCTTTAACTGGATCATAAGCTACTAAAAGTTAGTGATGACATCTTCTGTTGAATTTGCCCCCAACCCCATGCAATGATTCTACCTAGAGCTCTATGCAAGGCTGGAACTCTTATAAAGTCAGCAGGTTGAATAAAACCTGGCAACATCTCTAACCCTGAAACTATTGGCAATGAAACAAATAATTTAGTGGAAAGAGGAGAGTTGACATCTACTTTTTATTAATTTAAAAATATCCATCATTATAAAATCAATATTGAATGAAGAATTAAAGAGCTATTTAAGATAAGAATAAACAGATCAAATCTAGCACCATATTCCACTGAAGAAATATTCCTGGCATTCAATATAAATCTTATATAGGCTGCACTCTATTCTGATTGCAGTACAGGGACATTTCCATCTAAATATTTTCCCCTTCCTAACTTCATCAAGTTGTAGAAATTCTTAGAGGAGGTTAAAGTTTTAAAACATAAAATATGTCTTCTATAATTACCAATTCACTGGATTTTTCCAATAAGTCCAGTTAACCAACATAAAAAAAAAAGTTTTATGAATGTGTTTGTGTATACAGTATGTCTAAGATTTCATAATTTGGTGTATCCTAATAGCCTTATGGTCTAGTCCACTATGCACAATCCATCTACCTCCCAAGGTCCCCAGTTCAAGACCTGGCATTAGGTGGGGGGTGGTGTGAGGTGGAACATCCATGATGAACAAATAAACTAATAAAATAAATAAAGTGCTTCTTTCTCTTCTCTCTTCATGCCTGCCTCTGCAGGCTTTCATTCCTGCCTGCACCTTTCTTTAAAAAAAGAAAAAAAAAAGATTTTGTACTTTATATACATTACCTACACTGTATATGTTACCTCATCATATCCTCTTGACAAGCTCACAAAAGAATTATTATGCTCACCCCAGTTTATAAATAAGAAAGTAAGAGTTATGCTCGATTAAGAAAGCTGCCCAAGAACATGTATCTAATACAAATAGGGAGAGATTTAAAATCCAGAATCAATTCCAGATTCATACCATTTTATAAACTGTTAAGACATGAACATAACAGAAAAGTTTATTTTCATTCTTCTTTTAAGAAAAAATTTTCTCTCAAATGATATTTTAATTTTATTGCACAGACAAACTAATTGTTTTTCCATTGTGTGAGTGAATGAGGACATAGGTGAATAATTTCAGTGTAAATATAGATGAGTGGAAATGTTTCATACGTTCAGGAAAAAATCATTTTTCTGAAGTTCAAAGCATTTATTCTTCATTTAATTCTTTATCCATGTGTTTAATTTAATTTTTTAAATAATTCTATTTATAAATTTAAGCAAATTATAATTGTTAAATAACTCAAATAGATTGTCTTGAAAATCACCTAACATAATTATACTCAATTTCATAAAAAGAATATTATGAGAACACTTGTCTTAAGATTTCTAGTAAGTTGAATGATGATGATTGTTCACACAATATTTAATCTATCATTTTTTCAATAGGACTTAACCATAAAAATATTAGTGGACCTTTCAGATTTTCTAGTGAATAATTAAAAAGTTGTTTTGTGTTTCATGAAAATGCTCTAAGAAACCAGTTACTACCCCTACTCCAAATCTCCAACATAAGATAATTTAAAGTTAGAAGCAAATAGCAAGCATCCTTCCATGATTAATAAAAACAATGGAATAAAAAATTATTTTACTTTGTTTCTAATGGCAATAATCATAAAAACATAAATTCCCATTATTGTTTATCTACAGTTTGATTTTAAAAAATCAAGCTTTTTTTTTGCAGTAGGTTTGCTATCAGAATGAAGGTATCATGAAAGCTACCACTAAACTTAAACCAAAATGGGAAATGAATAGACTCATCAACAATGTCCTCACTAGATGCATGGATTTCAGAAAGTCTAGCACTACTGGCTGTCTGATCTACAAATATTTTGAGATCATCAAATGAACCATCAAAAAGTTTGAGAAGGAGAATGCTGAGATGAAGGAGGCTCCTTCAAGTGTTCCTGGCTCTTGGATAAACTGAAAGTTGACTGTAAGTGAAGTATCGCCATTGATATCAACCTGTGAAAATTCAAAATCAACAAACATTATGTGGCCCACATTGATGCCTCAGGATACAGACTTTATCAGACACATGATTACAGACATATCTCAGGATGACTCCACTTCCTGTTTTTACTGTTGGTGTTGAATTTGAAGCATCTCCAGAAATGGGCAGACCTGTACTTGAGTTGTCCTTCTGACTTACAGTCTGAGTGTGAAATAACTCGGTGGTGTTAACAAAATGGATTCCACTAAGCCACCCTTCTCTAGAAAAGATACCAGGAAATCATTAAGGAAGTCAGTACCTACATTAAGAAAATGGACTACAGTCTTGACACAGTAGCACTTGTGACAATTTCTGATTATGCCAAATTCTGATAGGACAACACGGTAGAGTCAAGTGCTCATATGTCTTGGTTTAAGAAATGGAAAGTCAGTTATTCTGCTTGAAGCTCTAGATCGCATACTGACACCACCTTGTCCAATTGTCAATCCCTTGCGCTTGCCACTCCAGGATGTCTACAAAATTGGTAGTATTGCTACTATTAGCTGAGACCGGTGTTCCTAAGCCTGGCATGGTGGTCACCTTTGCCCTAGTCAATTTTAAACTGAAGTAAAGTCAGTTGAGATGCACCGTGAAGTTTGTGTGAAGTTGTCCCTGGGAACAATGTGGATTTCAATGTCATGAGCATGTTTGCCAAAGAAGTCTTTCATGCCTTTCCTGCTCAGGTGATGACTATGAACCGTCCATATTACATCAGTGCTGGGTTTGCAGGCACCTGTG
The DNA here is from genome assembly GCA_004363575.1 of Solenodon paradoxus. Lineage (NCBI taxonomy): Eukaryota > Metazoa > Chordata > Mammalia > Eulipotyphla > Solenodontidae > Solenodon > Solenodon paradoxus. The sequence goes on from RJWH01000380.1 coordinate 753,810, forward strand.
TTGGATTGTCAAGCTGCTCATATTGCTTGTGAGTTTGCTGACCTAAAGGAAAATATTGATCATTGAACTAAGAAAAAAATGGAAGATGGTCCCAAATTCTTGAAATACAATGATGCTGCTATTGTTGAATAGTTCTTGTCAACCCTGTATGTGTTGAACACTTCTCTGACTATCCTCTGGCCCGTTTGCTGTTTGGAACATGAGACAGATCATTACTGTACATGTTATCAAATCAAAGAAGACAGCTTGGAATTTGAAATTATACCTCAAGTTACTATAAAAATATTCAGTGATTGTGGAGATAGTCTCTTTTCTGACAGGAATATGTAAATCAAAAAAATTCCAGATATTATTTTCTTGATATCTCAAAATTCATAATATAACACTTCCAACACTCCTTGACATCACCTCTTCCTTTCCCTAATGAACAACATTTTTCTGTGGCACTTTCATCTGATTAGGATGGTTGCTCTCAGCCCTTTTCAAATGGAAGTCTTTAGCAATCTCTTAAATCCTAAGAGAGTTCATATTTGGTTGAGTGGCTTCTGTAACCTCAAACACATTGACACCTATGTGAAAACCTACTGGACTATGATATTTATAGATTTATCATTCCTTCCCTCACACACTAGATTTTAGATTCCCTGAAGATAAGAACTTGGTCTTAGTTGTCAGATGCTCAACATTTATTTAATGAATTAAACAGATGACAGCTAGTGAACTTAACGGTTTGTAATGTGTAATCTACAGTGATGGTAGGTATAGATGACTATAGCAAGTTATGCTAGGAAGAGAGTTTCTCAAGGAAGAGAGTCAGAAACCACCTGCTGTTCATAGGGAAAAGGGTTTTTTTCCCAGTGGCAATGTGAATAAGAATTCTCAAAATCTTCTACAGTTTTGGTGAAATTTAAGGATGTATTTTACAGAAGACTTCTGTCTTAAGGCAACAGCACACAGGAGTGAGGACAGTGATTTCCCAACAGAATGGTGAGTTCATGTCTCAGTTTTGGTACTTATTAGTAATATGGCCTTGTGAATATAAATAGCTCTCATTTTCCAAAATTAGGAAGCTTATAAGTCATACAAAATATTGTAATTCCATTCATAGTAGGTGTTCAATGTTTGTTATTTCTTTGTATTATCATGAAATTTCTAAATGACCCACATGGCTATAAAGTTTGGCCTCTACCTTAGGATAAATCATTAATATAAGAATGAAAGAATGGCTGAAGGATTAGCTAGGCTTAGAATTTTATTAAAATAAATGTTTTACATTATTAGGAAACTTTGGCGTACTAGAGGTTACAATATAGATATCTATAAGATGTAAGTTGACAGTAAGTTAAATGGAGATTTTAATGTTGTTTTTTTTACCAGGCAACTCTGTACTGAGACTCTATCCCTGTAAAAACCAGCAGGAATCAGGCATTTACATATATTTCAGCATGTTGAAAAGGTATCACTTACTGTTGAGACTTGAATAGCCAGCATAACTTCAAAGCAGAATCTGCTTATTTTGATTCTGAAAGCATTAAATGCTGCAAAACAATGAATTATCCACCTCCAACTTGAACTCAATTGTAAGAATTTTGTTTGCCTACATTTAAAAATAGATACAGAGCTTTTAAATTGTAGTTCAATTCTTCTCTTCATGTTCAATCATCATGGATGGTAGAATCCTCCGTGTAAACGGATTGCTGCTTAAGCAGCATTTTATTAAAACAAATAATCTTTACATATTTAAAGGGTCAAATTCAAGCACATGTCTTGAAATTTGTAAGAAATGTAAGTGAGTCTGGCAGTCACAGCTATGTTATAATTTAAATTCAAAACCTATGAGAGTAAGTTATTGAGAAATTTCCCTTCTAAAGTATACCTATTGTCTGCCTCTATGGACAGGAAGAACTATGAGAAAAATGGAAATATCTCTACCTTTATCCCCATGAAATATGGATACACAGAATCAGAAACTCTTCTACCCTAGGAATAATGAGGGACGAACCTAGGACTTTAGAGTGAAAATTTTCAGTCTCATCCATGTTCAGTGGGCACTTTCTAGCCCTTACCCCAACTTGTCTTTCTTGCTGCATATAATATTATTGATCTCTTTATTCAGATTCTCTCATTTTTCATAACAACGTGCTTTTGAGTTTTATCTCTTACTTCTCCAGAGATTTCTTCTTAGTTGTTTTTATGTGTACTTAGGCTTCAAAGTTCTAATCTAACAACTCTTCTCTATTCTCAGGTTAGTACCAGCATGGTCAAGGGACCATCACAACCAAAAATATCTTTAAGTCATGAAAATTGATTCCTAGGCCCTACATTTCCACTTTCCTGAATTAAATCGCCGGATGTGGGAGAGAGTAAATACTCCCTGTAGTGGCATTGTAACTCTTCAAAATCTCAGCTGCCTCTCTCTATGTCTTTTGTGAAATCAAGGGTCTATCTGATTGTAACACAGGGGAGGAGAAAGGGCAGAGATTTTTGCTAGACTGCTTGTGTTCAAATCTCAGTTTGGGCACTTACTACCATTATAAATTTGAGAATATAAATACCACTCACTTTCCAAGAGAAAAACTTTAGTCTCTTGCAGCTATGGAGGTAATAAATCTAAAATCGAGGTTTAAGCAATAATATGTGCAAAAAAGATGAACAAAGGACTTAATACAATGCTACACATAGTAGGTACATTTTTGACAAGTTTTTTGATTGAATCCAATGCAAGTAGAAGCTAGAGAACCACAAAGTGATACCATCCATTTTTCAGGATTCAGATATACGTTTAGGAGGATGATTTAAAATTTTCCAAGGTCTGTCCATTACAGAAGTTCCTACATCCCTCTCTTATTTGTCTTTACATCCTTCTCTCTGACCTTCCTGCTTAATATTTATAGAAATGGTAATTGAATCTCATTAGTGATTATATAAGAAAATGACAGAATATTGTCAAAGTTTTGGAGTTAAATGGTGTCGAACCTGAAATTTTGTACCCAACCAAACTACGTATCAAATGTGATGGACAAAAGAAAGGTATCTTCAGGCACACAAAGAACCCCACATTTTTCCCTAATAGACATCCTTTCTGAGGGAAATAATTGAAGATGTACTTCAACAACATTAAGGAGGAATCCCTCCCAAAAGGAAGACATAGCATCTAAAAAATTAAGATGCTAACACCAAAGCTAAATGAAATGTAGGGTGACAGTCACACAGTAAGCAATTGCATAATAAGTAATTGGGTATTGGACAAAGTGAATGGAAAGATGGCAGTAAAAGAAAAAGATTCCAGTCACTACATAGTAAGAGTCTCCCTGATCCACAAAGCAGTAGTCACTTAGCCCTGCCATCACTGTCTATACTATCTGCAACATTCAGAACCAGTTCACAGCTTTCCATTTCAGGAATCAGATACGAACCCTCTGTGCCTCCGAACTGCAGAGCATCTATGTCTCAGCTCTCCAAACAATGCCCATGAAGCATTCCTCATTAGGCTGTGATTAGAAAATACTCTCCCCCAAAGGTAAATCCTCTATGTAAAAACAGGAGTGAGGCAGGTGGGTGCGTGTTTCATACTCGCTTTGGTATCCTGATATATCTTCTATCTGACTCTCATTCATACTACGGCAAGAAAAGTTTCTGCATATTAGCTTCCTATCACTATTGTGACCAATTACCACACATTTCTAAGTCTTAAAACTTTGTTATCTTGCAGTTGTGGAATTAAGAAGCATAAAATTGAGGTGCCATCAGGGATTCTTTCTTTCTGAATGTGTTAGAGGAGAATTCATCTTTGTACCCTTTTCAGATCTAGAGCACCGTCCCGCCCTCCCTGTTTCTTAGCTAATGATCCCTTCCTCAAGTCACTCCCACCTCTTGTCTACATTATCACATCTACTACTGACTCTGATCCTCCTGCCCGCTGTTCTCTAGAAAGACCCTGGGACTGTATTAGATGCATTCAAGTAATCCAGGGTAATCTCAAAATCATTAATTTAACCATTTCTGCAAGGTCGCTTTTACTATATAGAGTAACATATTCATAGGACCCAGGTTTGAGGCATGAATATCTTTGAAGTATCATTATTCAGCCTATTACAGTTCCACTTTAACTCATCCTGTCTAATCTTATGATCATTATATGTGTTGTTTAATTTTTTTTAATGTTTATTGTGGTTGTTATTTATACTAATCTGCTAAATGGCTCGATCTACTAAACTACTTCTTATTGCTACTGTCTTAGTTCAGTCTTTGGTAATTTTTTTTGCATAAACTATACCAATAGTGAATTGTTTCAACCCATCTCTCTTCTCTTCCATTATTATTGGAGTGTGTTTACTAAAAAAAAAAAAAAAAAAAAAAAAAATTCAATCCTTACTCCAGTATATAAAATAAAATATCTCCTCAGGGTCTTCAGAATAAATTATAAATCCGCTGCATTTGACCCCTGACTACCTTTCTCCTGCCTCATTCACTACAAATTCCCAAAGTGTAATCTCACATGCAGTTATAGAACTTCTTACACTTTCCCGAATGTACTGCATTCTAATTTTTCTTCTTGCATTTTTCCCTTTGCTCAGAAGATTCACTTCTTTTCTCCATGTGACTTATTTCTGTGTCCTTCAAGACTCAGTTCATACATCCTATCTTTTCATATACCTCACCTGACCCCATTCTCATTCCCTTCACTTTTCTCTTACGGACTTCTTCAGGGTGCTAGAAAATCTTCAATTGCAGCATTCATGACTCTGTATTATAAGTGTTGGTTTACTTGTCTGTCATTGTCAATTGCCTATGAATTCCTTGAGGGCATTGACAATGTCATCTATTTCTATGTCTTGGCAGAAGAACTGGCACATATTTATCCCTCAAAAGAGTATTTTTTGGATGACTGAATAAACTATGACATGCTTTGACCAGATATCTTTTTAAATGTTTATCACTGCACTTTTTGAATCTAGCAAGGGAATTTATCCCAGAAAAGCTATGGAAAAGCTTGTATACACACACACAAATTAGTATTTCTCACTATTTTTATCACTGAGCTGACAGAAATCAATTAGAAATATTATGCATACAAATTCCCAGTATATAGGCTGACCATTTTAAATGGGTCAGTACTGTTTGCTTTCATATTTCCCAGCCATCAGTTTTATCACATTTTTAATAAACCAGGGCCATCTGTCATGTGGGGCAAAAGGGGTAGTTGGGTTGCCCTGGACCCAGTCTATTGAGGGACCCTGAAGTCTCATCTCATTTTTTGTCTCTAGGAAATATGGTCAGCCTACCAATACATTCTCAATTAAAATCAGACTGATGTTCTATCAATGTGCAAAATCAAAGGAACTGGAGAAGAGAGGAAAAAGTTTTCCCAAGAAGGTTTCTTCAAATTTACTTCTTTAAATTATAAGAAAGCTAACCAAAGCTAACCTCGTCATCAATCATCATTATGTCTCATGCTTGTACAGCATGTCCTAGTTTTCACAAGTTTTAAAATCATCTCTCCATTTGATCTTCCTGACTATATAAAACTAACAGTCTAGGTATTTTTTCCCAATTTTCAAGATGTGAAAAGAGAAGCTTTTGGGGATCTGAGTTCTTGAAATGAAATTCACAAAAAGTAGATGTTGCAAAATGTTAAGTATGAATTCACCTGAAGAGTTTGCAAAAACATCGATGCCTGATACGTACCCCAAAGCAATTGAGTTAAAAACTTTAGTAGGGAGGGAAGGTTGTCTCTAATATCTGCAACTTTTACAAGTTCATCAGATGTTTCTAATGGGCATCCAGAGTTGATAAGCACTGACTGGAACCAGGTATTCTAACTTTAGTTGAGTCGTTTTTCAACTATATGCTGCCAAATCAAAATAGGTTGTATATACGTGTGTGTGTGTGTGTGTGTGTGTGTGTGTGTGTGTGTGTAAGAAACATAACAGGTGATATATATATGAACATATATATCAATCACATAACAGGTGTTGGTATTTTTATTTTTATTATGTTGCTTTAGGGGGAGTGAGGTACAGGTTTGTATTCGGTTTTATACCTCTAATCTTTTCTGATGGTTTTTAAGGAGACAATATGATTGCCAACATTTAAGTATTGTTTAAAACTGAAGTTCTAAACATTTATTTTCCTGGTATCTTGATAACTAATAACAAAGCTAACTAGGGAAGGGAAGGGAATGAGGTGAGAGGATGGGGAAGTGGGCATGGTACATGGCAAGAAACGTGTTCCATGTCTTTTAGATAACACAACAGAGTGACTCCTTCACGAAATCCAATCCAAATGCTGCCACTCAAGTATTTAAGGAAAGTTCTAAACCCCTGTTAACTCCCCATTTTCTCATTTGCACAGGGGCATACTGACAGTACTTTAGTTGATCACTTAAAATATTAGATCCCAGAAACTGAATGATAAATGCATCTGCATGTCACTGTCACATAAGGCTGATTGGTAGGAAATGCACACCTCACAAGGACATTCTGAGATATAAACAACCGTTACAAAGCTCTTGGAAATATAAATTGCTCTCGTAAAAAATGTTACCATGCACATGCTTTCTGCCAAGGTAAACTGTAATTTACACTTTTACCCTAGGCATAATTGTTAGTTTATCCCTTTTTTCTGTTCACACCCACCTATAACTCCCTTGGGCTTCAAAGCCACAGAGTTTTCACAAAAATAATTTTTAAAACATATATTTACTCTCTTATTGGCCGCTTAAATTAGCTCTTTATTACTCCAGGGCATTTTAAATTGTTCTAAATTTCTTTTGGAGGCTCTGGCTGTATTCTCTCCTCTGTATGTATTCATAACCCCTATTAACTTCTGTGGGAATTGGATACACAGATATCAAAGTGAAACCAGGCCCTCATATGTTTAAATCATGATTAAAATATGTTTGTGATCAAACAAGAAGAACTAAAATCTGGGGGAAAGTGTATGAAAAAAACGAGACTATGTTGTGCTTAATTAAAGAAGTTTACATTTATGGATAGCTAAAACGATATAACAGCCTTCTGGCACTATTTCCAATCTATCCTTGGTTTCAGGTTGTTTACTGTAAAGGGTCCACATTATAAAATGAAATGTGACTGAAATATATGGCCCCATGTGTGCTGTCTCTGTGTTATAAATATAGAAGAGCAAAGGCACTCCTTTGACCAATATTGTCACCTGTGGGTAGAATTTCATCTTATTTTTTGTTATATTTGTAAGTTATGTTATAAACACTTGCAAAATCTGCATATATAACTCTCCCTACATGTGCGCCCATGAAAATTGGGTAATGGAGTTCCAACAGTCCAATTTTTTCTCATAAGCCTAGATCCGTGTGGTGCATACCCTCTCTATGAACATTACTAGGAGGCAAATACAAACTTTACATACATATTTTGGTGTGCCTTTGAAATGTTTGCTTTGAAATACAGATATATCATACATGCAAATAAATATACTAATTCATCCATGCATTTAATGATATGAAGTCAATTCTAAACCCCACAGCAGTAAGAAGAGCATTATTAAAATTCATTTCCATTTTACAAATAAACATTGTGCATTTCTCAGATAAAATGTGAGAAAATATGAACCTAGGTGAGTTTCAAGCATAGTTTAAAATAAATGAATCTTTACTGAAATATATGGCCATGTAGAGGCGATTTGGTAAGGTATTTCTTCAATAGCACTAAGGCAGTATTTAGTCATTAGCTAAGTACAGGATGTTTTATTAAGTATCACTCTTCTGAAGAGAAAGCATCAAATGTAGCTCCCAGAAGCACCCAAGGAACATCTAGGAAGTCAATAAATTGGGAGAAATTTTTTCTTTTATATACAAAATTACAATTAAACTAGACTTGAAATAAGCATTGTAAATTTAATAGGTATGTTTGATGGCATGCAGATGTTTTAGAAATATGCTATTTTAAGCACAATATAATTTTTTTATATGTACTAGGCCTATTTGAATGAAGCAGAAGTAGGCTATTTGAAAATCCTGAAGTTCGTCACCTTTCTTCTTTCTCTTGAATTTCTGCCTCACACCCTCCTCAGGAGCAGCTATACCCCATCTCCTCAAATGAGCTGAGCTATGAAGACTAGAGCTCAGAGTGTTTAATTAAAGTGGCTAAGCAGTGGCAATTACTTTAAGAAGACTGAAGATGACTTTTCCCAACACTTTTGTGATAACCGTAATTGATATCGTTTATTCAGTTCCTACTACAACCCAAGAACTGTGCTAAATAAACTCTTTATAAACAGATTTGCTAATCCTCAAAATGAGTGTACAAAATACGAATTTCACAGGTTTAAAAAAACAAAACAAAAACAGCACAAGTCAGATAAACTGTATTAATTTTGCAGCAACATCCTAACCCTCAGCCTTCAGTGTGGAGGCTACCTCCTCCCTCCTGCTGATTCCTCAGCAACTAAATCTTGTAAACGTCACAAAGTAGATGCCTTCATTCAGTTCCTGCCCCTCTATAGGAAAATCTCAAATGAGGTCAAGTCAGCATAATTTATTTAAATTATTTTTGTGTGTGGTAAGAACACATGAGAACTACTGTCTTCAATGTGTGTGGCACACAATATTGTGGACTATAATGACAGTCTTGTAGAGTCGCTCTCTAGAACTTATTCCTCTTGCTTCACTGAAGCCTTATGTCCATTGATTAGTAAATCCCCAGTATCCTCTCCCCCAACCCCTAACCATCACTAGTCTACGCTTTGATTATATTAATTTGACTCTGTTAGATGCCTCCTGAAATTGAACTGTATGATAGTTTTCTTTCTGTGAACTGGCTTATTTCAGTTCACACAACATCCTCAAGTTTCGCCTGTATTGTCATAAATGACAGGATTACCTTCTTTTTTAAGACTCACTAATACTCCACTGCATGTAGATTCCACATTTTGTTTATCCATTCATCAGTCAGTGGACATTTAGGCTGTTTCCACACCTTAGCTGTTATGAATAGTGCTACAAAGGGAGTGCCAATATCTCTTCAATATCCTGATTTCAATTCTTTTGGATAAATACTCAGAGATGAGGTTCCTGAATCATATGGTAGTACTATTTTTAATTTTTTAAGGAATGTCCATATTATATTCCATAGTGCCTGATGTTTTACATTCTCACCAAGAGTGTGCGTCCATTTTCACATTTACACTATTAATTAATTATTATACTATATATTGATTAGTATCAATCATTATATTTAAATAATAATTATTTGTTCTCTCTTTTTATAATAGCCATCCTACCAAGTGTGAGATGATAGCTCATAGTGATTTTAATTTACATTTCCCTGATGATTAATGACATTGAGCTTTTTTCACCTAACATTGCTCATAGGTATGTTTTCTTTGGAGAAACATCTATTGAAGTCCTTAGCCCAATTTAAATGACATGATTTTAATTAATTAATTTTTTACTATTGAGTTATAGGAATTTCTCATTTATTTTGGAGACTATCAGACATACAGTTTGAAAATATTGTCTCTTATTTCATAGGTTGTCTCTTCATTGTTGTTTCCTTTGCTGCACAGAGATTTTTTTTTATTTGATGTAGTCCCACTTGCTATTTTTGGAACCACAAAAACCTCAGTTAAATAGCAAAAACTCTCTTGAGAAAGAAAGAAGCTGGGGCATTACACTTTATGATTTCAAACTATACTACAAAACAAATATATTGTAAAGTAGTATGGTACTGGCATAAAGACAATACACCTATGGAACAGAAACAGAGAGCCTAGAAATAAATTCACATATATACAGTCAATTGAATTTCAACAGGAGTGCCAACAACACACAATGGAGAAAGGGTAATCTCTTCAATAAATAGTTTTGGGAAAACTAAATGTCCACATGCAAAAGAATTATTTCATGGATGTAACATTAAAAACATAGACAACATAAGCAAAAATAGACAAGTGAACTGCATCAAGGATGATTTTTAAATTTAAGTCAAACTTGGGAGCCCAGTGAAACCACCAAACCGCCAGTAGATGGAATATAACTGAAAGTTGTGTGAGTTGATACCTGAAACTAGACTCAGATCCTTCAAACTTAAAATTCAACATTCATAAAACTCCTCTCTTCAAAATGCCTTATCTGTAGACATTTGGGTATAAAGAATATATAAAATCTATAGTGAAGACAAAATCTATACATTGGAGTAACCAGTTGATGGAATGGCAAGATTCCAGAGAAAGCCACAGATTGGTTATGATCTAGGGACCATCTATTAAAAACATGCACACAAAAAAAAGAAGACTATGAAAATTCATACCTTTAAATTAAGATCTATTTATAAATCATTGCTTATCTTTAAATTATAAATAATAAACTATTTTTAAAAACAGGATTTGTCATTAAACTTCATAACATTGAGTCAAAAAAAAAATTTTGTACCAAAAGTAACCTTAGGAAATAAGTTTATCCAGCTCTCTCATTTAAATGAGGAAAAGACAATTATTTATGTTTTGTTTATATATATAGCAGGATTCACATTCACTTAATTATAAATGTTTCTGTTTCATTTCAATGTAAGAAGATTGGGGGATTGCTTTCATAAAAAATCATGATGTTGGCACAACCTGATGGGTCAGTGTTAGGTCCTTTGCCTCCAGATGATCACAGTACATGTCCATCCAAGGACCCAGGTTCAAGTCTTAGGGTCAGAGGAAGCAACTAAGAAGAGCAACTAAAATAAAATAAAGTGCTTCTTCCTCCGCTCTCTTCCTCCCTGTATGCTTGCCTGCATTCCTGTCTGCACCTTCCCTTTAAAAAAAAAAATCATTATGTTTACAGGGCACATTCTTTTTCCCATGACATCACCCCAGTGAGCTTTATCTGGCATTGACATAGTATAATGACTATCCTAGATCCAATGTAAAATGAGTAAGTATTCTTATTACCTACCAACTTTTTTTAACTATATTCTCTAAAGAGCTCAGTTCTGTCTGTCTTTTTTACCACTGTCACCAATAAATTAGGACAATGATTGACATTTAGTAGACAGTTAATAGTCTTTGAATAAACCACCAACTTTTCTGCCAAAAACACAAGATGATTTTTAAAATTGATACCTGCCTCTCTCCATTCGTTTGGTCAATAATCCCTCAAGAAGCCCTACCAACTATACTTCATAACTAGATTTTCAATCTATTTTCACTATTAACTCTCTGGACCAAACAAGTTGCATCACTCTACCTCCAATAAAGTGAAAATTTACTACCTGACTTATCCCAGTCCTCTTGGATTTGACTAGGTTTTGATCTCCACACACTACAACTAAAGTATCCACGACAAAGTAAGAATAAGACTAGGTCACCTCCCTATATTAGTTTCTTAGCACTGTTATAACAACTTACTATAAACTTTGTGGCTTAAAATAATAGCAAAGTATTTTCTCACATTCCTGAAGGCCAGAATCTGAAATCAAAGTGTTCACAGGGCTGTCTCCTCCAGGTGCTCTGGGACAGGTGCTTTCAAGTTTCTGATAACCGTCAGCATTCCTTGGTTTTCAGCTGTTCACTCCAATCTCTGCCTCTGTCTTCACATGGCCTCCTCTGTTGTCTCTTACAGACACATATCATTGGAGTTAGGATCTACTGGGATCATCCAGAAGGATCTCGTCTCAAAATCTTTGACCTAATTCCGACTACAAAAATCCTTTTACATACAAGGTTATCCACACAGATTCCAGAGGTTAGATCTAGAACATTACTTTATGAGGACCACGATTAAACTCATTACACTTCCTTTTCTCTTTCTTAAAACACTTCCACAATTTCCATTCTCAACAATGCTTAGAAATGGCCTAAAATTCCCTGAGTGGTTTGATCACTGGTTCATGTTGTTTCCTTTTCCCCTTTGTTATCTGAACATCTGTTAACAGTCACCTTCTCTTAGTTTCTCCACTTTGTCACTTTGGGGAGCAATAGCTTCTGTTCTCAAAAATAGATAACTCCCTTCTACGCTACCCTGCTGAACCTTCAGCAGAGTCTTCTTTTCACCCCTACAGCACCCTCAGGCAAAGTCTGGCCTCATCACTATGCTGAGTGCCTATTTGCTTTCCATGAAAGCACATGCCTGTTTGACTAAACTTTTAGCAGCATGAAGATATGATTAATGCCTGCCTCCTCCACTTGCCTGAACCTTCATGAGAGCTAAGACAGTGCCTGGTTACTTAGTTTTATCTACTTTCTCCACTTATTAAAGTGTTTTAGGAACTAGCACTGCGCCTAACACGTTTTGGAAGGCAGCAAGTTCACTGAATAATGAATGAGAGAATAGATGAAAAAGATCAATTAATATATTTAAATTCAACCTTCCTCTGGTCCCTTGGGGTCATCCGAGTAAATGGATTAATTAGCAATATTGGAACATTGCTACACATTTCTATAAAGAGACAAGACTGTCTGTACACTGAACTGAATACACTAACTAAAGTGAAGAAATGAGTCATAACTCAAGAAGAAAACAATATTATCAAATGACCAAATAACCTTCTTGAATTTGTTTTTCAGTGCAGGTATAGGCCACAATTCAGTCTGTTACTTGAATCTTTAAGTCTATTATTGATTACCAAACTTGAGTTGATGAGACCTCTTAGGTACCACTCTCTTGGAATTCATTATGAAATAGCAAGTTATTTTCTCCATTGCAGAAGTGGTAACAGACTTCATATAAAACATAACTCTCCGCGTTTGTGATTCTGTGGGACTCCATTCCAACAATGGTGTTAGCTGAGAGACGACTAGCTCAGGTTAAATCCAAAGACATGCAATATCCATACTATAGCAGAGGTACATTTTATTTTATGACTTAAATAAAAACATTTCTAAAATCACACATCCTCTGATAACAAGATTCAAAAAAGAGCCTACAGTTATTGAAACACATGAAATTCAGCTTGAAAAGAATTTAGTTGGTTTTAAATTATTTCAAGATTATATGAAAGTAAGGAATTTCCTTCTAGCTTCAGTTTAATACCTACTATCTCTATGGGAATATAGGTAGCTAGCAAAAAATTTCTTTCTGCTAGAAGATTCTTGTTCCCACAAAGAAAGTTATCTAAACTCTATGTTCTCTGAAGGAAAGGCTATGACTAAAAGATATTTAGCTATTCATTTATGTGTAAAAAATATCCCAAAGAATTTTGAATTTTCAAAGTTATAATCAGCTAACACTGTGTGTTATTATATATAACCCCTCTAAAAATGAGGCTATAAATCTACTAGTATAATATATATAATTACTTTTGCATCCTTCACATTCTTAGAATGGTATATCTAGTCAGTGTGTATATGTATATATGTATATATATGTATGCTACTAATTATTCAATATATTTAATTATGAATACTTTTAAAATAAAATCCATTTGAAATGCCAAAATCAAAGAAGTAGTAAGTAGAAGTTATTTTCATGTTGAAAGTTCCAATTTATTTAAAGCCTGGAGAGAATTTTATAATCATAAATAAATACTCTAAATGATGCATTGTGTCTTGCTGCATTTTCAGAACCTCTGTATTTAAAGAATGAGAATGTTACAGTGACTTTAATACAGATTTTCACATCAGGATCTCTGTTTTACTGATCACTAAAATAGCATTGTATGATTTTTGAAAACTGAAACATTTCTAAATCTAATAGAGATGATCCAATAATGAAACATAAATGTGAACTTTATGTTAGTTAAGTAATTGAGATGAAAACTTCATTCTTTTGCACATCAATTTTAGGAATTCTAATTAAAATTCTATTGGTCACTGGTGGCCATTAGAGAAGTAAGAAATTTGGATATTACTTCCAGCCCAATTGAAAATAATTCTCCCTAAAAAGCATGATAGTTACCGTGTCCCACAGAGAGATAATCTCCTAGCTTCACCCAGTCTCTGATTCTCCAGACTTCAGGCATTAGTCCTTTTGTTGGGTGCCCACTATCAACACACAATCACCTGGACATGTGCCAATGGGTGTTTTCTCCCTTTTAGTGGTATCACCATAGCTGTGTTGAAATAACCCCCAGGCTAACTTCCAGAATTATCTTTATATTCATTTTAATACTTTTTTTCTAGAGGATTAGTCAGTAAGCTATGTCTCTAAAATGCATAGTTTTAAATGGTGTTTAAAAATGAGTTGCTTATAATCAGATGGATTGCCCCATTTGTTGATCATTTTACAAGGAAGCCTTCTTTTAGTCCTTACGGCAACCCTTTAGTACAGAATGATATGCAAAATAACTGTATGACATTTGGCATTAACCTCGCTGTGTTCAGTTTTCTCATCTATAAAAGAGAGATAATAAGAATACCAGGGTTGTTATAAGAACTGAGTAAGCTAAAACATAATATACAATTAAAACAACAGTACTTAATATAGAGTAAGTGGTATATACTTATTTTTACTAATACCTAATTGCAGATATTACCTTTCAGAAAGTAGTAAGAAAAGAGAAAAAGAAGAAAAAAATTATTAGAGATGTGTGCCCTTTTTCCATTAGCCAATGTGTCCTCAGTTATGTGATTCAAGATTTTAAAAGGTAGAAAATTAAGGAATTGCAACACATTAAGAGAAAGATCACAAAGTGTCTTGTGCCCAGATCTCGTGGTTACAAGTTTTGACTGTAAATTCAGATACACATTCAAATCCTCTTCTGCCCCTTATAGCTGTGCTACCTCGAACAAGCTAAATAACCTCTCTGTGTCTGTTTCCTATTTTGCAAATTAAGAATAATAGTATCTAACTCATAAGGCTGCTGTGAAGATCAAATGAAACAATACCTATAAAGCATCTAGGACATTGTAGGAATTTAATAAATGTTACCTATTTTTTAAAACATTTATTTGGTTGTTCATCCTGATTGTACCAGTTTTTACTAGTTCATAACATAGCACATTGAGAGAAGACATAACCTATATAGCATGTATCTACATTACCTTGAAAACTTTTAAAAAGAGGGAATCAAGTAATTTACTTAAAATTATACATAGTATATATGAAATTACAATTTTATTTTATGTAATTCTTGTTACGTTCTTACAGAGAAGCAAGGATTTCTAGTTGTTTTCCATATACTTTATCCAAAATTATTTAAAAGTGGTCCTATGGAACACTTCAGACAAATATTTTATTTCAGTTTTGACCAAATTCCTAAACTTTATATTTTCTCTAAAAGCAGAGGACTGAATAACAAATCCCAAGTGATTTCTGGGGGTGTACCAGGGCTCCCAGGCCAGACCATGCATGGATCTGATTATCTTCTTAACTAACAAACTTCAAGAATTAACAAAATTTGGTACACCCTGATGGGGAAACGATTAGGTCAACCGCCTTCAAAGGATACAGGCCACATACCCCTGGGTTCAAATCCAGTGTAAACAGCTATAAAAAAAATGGAAACAAAATAAAATGCTTCTACTCTCTCTTCATGTGTGTCTGTCTACTTACCTTCATTCTAGCCTGTATCTTTCCTTTAAAAAAGAAAAGACCACAATGCTTACATGACCAAAACTCCCAATAGCTCAGGGAATTTCTAAAAGCAGTATCTCGATTAACAGTACCCATGTATGTACTTTTAGAAAACTAATTGCACTAAAAATTGACCATACTTTGTCAGTAGATGACAAGAAAATATTTCTGTACTGTATTTATAATCTCCTGCATTTGCCTTAATATTGCCTTATATCAAAACTATTTCATGAGAAGAAAATTAATTTATCATTGAAACAAATCTTTATACAAATTTGTTAATTTCCAAAAGTAGGACTGCAGATTAATAATGCTTATTTAATAAAACTAATTAATACAATAAAGTTAATTAATAAAAACATATTCTGTCAAGCTGCATCATTAATTTTATTTTATATAATGATTTTACCTACTGAGACCCATGAAGAAGTCTGAAAGGTAGCAATTATTAATAAAAATACATTTTAAATCAATAACAAAGCACTAGAGGTACTCCACAGTAAAAGTCACTAAAATAAAAGCAAATTATCTTTCAATAGAGTTATACTTACAGTTGTGTATAAATGAAAGTTAAATTCAACTAGAAATATAAAATTTCTAATAATGTCATAAAATATGGAAGGACTATGAAGTATCTTTGTCTCCTAATCTGGTTCCTCTTCTATTTCCCAACTTCTGTCAACATAGCTCAGAGTTCATTGATTCAATGTTTATCACTTGCAGAACTCACCTAGTCACACATCTTTAACTATGACTCTTCTGCATATTTCTCCAGAGTTTAGAACTTCAGACCTCAGCTCATGTCCTAGTCCTATAAATGTCTTCTCTGCCTAGTGAATATTTTCATCATCTCAAACTTTTTGAACCAAAGCTAGTTCTTCCATGTAACTGCTCCCTACAATTTTTCTAACCTTTCAAGCTCAAATTATCCATATGTAACTTCTATCCTTTCCTCAGATCCATGTACAGTCAGATCCTCCAAGTGTTTTTCTTGGACTGGTGGCCTCAAGTGAACCAAATGACCCAATATTCAGACCTCCCACACTGATTTGCTTTGGTCAGTGGGCCATTAGCAAGTGGAAGGCTAAGTCTTGATAGTTACTTGCACATTAAGGTTTATATTCTTGAAATGCTCCATCTTGGACCCTTAAATTACTATGCAAAGAAGTTCAATTACTCTAATGGGGAGACCTTAGGGAGAGAGAGATATTCAGTTGCCTCCAGCCTGTTCCTGCAGACTGCAACTGTCAGACTGAGGAGCAAAGAAGCCACTGGACATTTGAACACCAGCAGACACCAGATCAAGGAGAAGACAGCTGATCCCAGTCTGGTACAATTAAGACAATAAAAGTTGTTATTGTTTTAAATCACCATATGTTGGGGTGGTTATTTTGAAGATATAAAGAGAATGTTTTCTTTAAGAACTTATCCTTAAAATTACCAGATCGTATGGCTCTCTGTTTCTTTTGAATGTTTATTGCTCCTTCCATATTCTAGTTCTTGTTTCTTCATCATATGATGTATCACTTGAACCCTGGGAATTTTTAATGTTTGTGTTTTCCTCTCCAGCATGACTATAAGTGTACTATTTTCCAAATCTAGAACAACCAAAGACCCAATAATTAGTTGCTTAGAAAATAAAGGGAAGAAGAGAAGGTAAAGGGGTGTGGGGTGGAACTAAGGAAGGAAGGAATGAGTCAAATCAAAACAACAATGAATGAAAATGAACATGAGGCCATAGGCAACCGGGCAGGGAGAGAGTACACTGACATTTTTGCACACTGACAAAGACAAAGAAGAACTCTGCATAGATAACTATGACTATGAAATATAGGTCAAGGTAAATGCTTAGAACATTTTCTATTTTGCCTATAAGATGATGGGCAATAAAACAGAAATAACTGTCTTATAGAAACCTTGCTATTATGTGCTGACATCACTTCTTTTTCAGCACAAGCTTTTATAAGTGAACAGAAAGCCATCAACGTAAGCACTATCAATATATTTCCATATATATTTCCCATACGTACTGGATTAAAGGAGACTAAGTTTGTGTTGAAGAGAAGTTACCAATAGAGTCCCCTATGCGGGATGTGGTGAGCGATTATAATTGATGACAGTTTTAGCGCTGTAGTAATGAGAACAAGGTAGATTTTGACCATTTCCCACTCCTATCTTTATCACTAAAATAGATCCGGGGTGTACCATTTTCTCTTCTTATTAGTCTTTGTCATAAGAATATGGTATCGGAATGTTAATGCCTGCAAGAACCTGAGAAAACAAAGTTGTGTAGCCTCAAGTCTCTGGTGTGTAGTAGGGTTGCTATGAAAAAAGATTTAAGTACTTCTTCAGAAATGTTAGTGAAAATTGTCAGCTGTGTAAAATATTTGCCACATCTTATTTATAAAAAAGGATCAAATGATAACTATCATAATTTTTCTATAAATATTCTTGAATCTCTACTTCCATTTTGCAAGAATGTTTCCTCAAGAGTAATATGAGGCAGATAAATCTCACTTGCAATACCATCAAATGCCCGTGATTATATTAAACATAAAGGGTAAGTGGTTGGATCATATTTATATGAGGTCTAAATTAAAGTGAAAATAAATTTCAATCAAGTCAGTTTGTCAAAAAACCATCTTGGTTACTCCGATTAATTAAGTTAAAACAGAGCAGAAGATAGAGTTCCTCCTGTCCCCATGAGGTTCCTTTGTTTATCTGTCAATTTCATGAAGTCTTTACAACTCACCCACTGGAACAGCATTTAAAAAATTCAGTACCATTAGGGGTCTCTGAGGGTGGTGATGGAGCACTGATTTAGAGTCAGACTTGCATCCAAGTAGTCTTTCTACACACTCTGTGTGGTTATGGAAGATGGATGAACTTCCCCAAGCCTGTTTTCTCAGATACAAAATGGACACAATAATTGACTCTGGGTCTGTGAGGATTAAAATAGATAATATGGTAAAATACTGTAAATTCTGTTGCCTTGGTTCTCAGAGGATGATTCCTAGACCAGCAGAATCAGCATCCTTTGGGGACTTGTTGGAAATGATAATTCTTGGGCTTTATCCCAGATCTGCTGAAAGCAAAACACTGAAGTGGGGGACCAGGAACCTATGTTTTAATAAGTTTCCCAGGTGGCTTGATGGGTGCTGATGTTTGAGAAGCACTGTGCTAAATATTTCCAGTTACTAAATTAAGCAATTCAGCACCTTGGCTTCCTGTAAATGGAAGTTTTAATTGTGCCCGCCTCATAGAATTGATGTGAAAATTAAATAAATTGATATTTTTAAAGTATTGAAAACAGAGCCAGGCAAGTGGAAAACATAATGTGTATTAACTATTATCCCATAATCCAAGAAGGGCTGTAGGCCCTGAAAATACCCAGGTGAGCAGGATAGCTAGAACAAGCTTCTTGCTCTCATGAACAAGATAGATGATGTAAGTAAACTATTAAATATCCTTTCCAAGAATAATAAGTACTATATAGATTGTGTAATAATTGAGGCTGAATTGTAGTGGAGGTTGGTAGAGAGGTTCCTCTAGTTAGAAAAAGTAGAAGGACCTCAAAGGTGACGACATTTGAGACCTGGCAAAAGAGTCAGACACATGGGCATCTGGGAAAGAGCATCCAGGAGGCCAGAGCAGTGCACAGGCCACAAGGCATGACTGTTCTGCCTTGTTTAAGTCATAGAAAGAAGGATGGCACCTGGAACAATGATAAGGCAGGAAGTGGAGGTTGACAGTACCAGTGAGGGCCACAGTACCTGAAATCTTATGGGAAATTTAAAGTGTGTGGGTTTCATTTTCTGCATTATGGGAGACTTTTTGGAATGCTTTAAGCAATAGAGTGACAGAATCTGAGTTTTTAAAGAATATTGACTGTTCTGTTGACAATAGACTATAGACAGGACACACATGGAAGCTTTTGGAAAAGTTAGGAGACTACTACAATAACCTGGGCAAGAGCTAATGGTGGCAGAAATGAATTGTGGTAGAAAAGGAGAGTATTTGCAGATGAGATTAGAAATCTATTTTGGAGGTGGCGTCAACTACCTCTATCAAGGTAGTTTAGGGTTTGCTAATGAATTGAAAGTGATTAGGGGCAGAACACAAAGGAAAACATGTGAATTCTATTATTAAGTCCCTTAGGCTTCGTTTGTGAGTGCCTTTCAGATATATAAAAATGTAGTCCTCAGTCCAGAACAAAAAAGTTACAAAGGGAGCATTTTAGTTCAGTTCTGCCTAATGAATTGTCTCATCCTAAACTTGACATCACTCTGGTCCTTGGCAGGTTCAGAGCTCACAGTCAATTGAGACAGGATTTCAGACTTTCCTTCCATTTGTGTAAGTAAAGTGAAGTTTACAAACTACTCTTCCTGAAACCCCCACGAACTCCTGAAAATCAAATTCAGAGGCTGCTTTCCAAGTTCTTGCCTCCATGCAGCATGTGATGTATTCATCTTGGACTCTCCTGGCTCCACAGATCCATTCCTGGTTCTCCTTAATCTTGGATTATGCCTTTTCCTTTTCTAACCAGGTTTATCTTGTCTTTTCTCAATCTCCACATGTAGTTTTGTAGATTACCCTCATCCTACAGCCATAACTTTAACTACCCTTAGACTTTAACTCACCAAAACCTATAGATTCCAGATCGACACATTCGATCCACTTTACACATACAATTCACATTAACTCAATCATGTCTTCCTCTTGTTTTACATACTATGGCAAACAGAAGCTAAATTCATTCAGTTATTAAAATATAACAACAACATACGTTTTTAATAAAATGAAAAACCCAGATTTTCACTTTGAATCCTCTAGAGTCTTTTCCAAGTTAGTACGTCACTATCGTGTTTTCTTTTGTCTTAGTTCATACTGTCATCACCTCTCACTCACCTGGAGTATCTAACACTCTTTGACTTTCTTGGTTTCCCCAACTTCCACAATGCAGTCAGTGTAGTATTTTCAAAACACAAAATCAATTGCTCTGATTTTGTCGTTCTCTTGCTTAAAATCCTCCAGTGGCCTCCATACCACCAGCGTAAACTTCTTGGTATAGCATCTGGAGAACTGAGAATCAGGCTCTGTCTTAGTCCATTCAGGCTGTTATACAAAATACCACTGCCTAGGTAGGTTATAAGAAGCAGAAATTTATTTTTTACGGTTCTGAAGGCTGGAACTCCGAAATCAGGGTGCCAGCATGGCCAGATGCAGACCCTATCTCAGGTCACAGACTTCTTGTTTTCTCTGCACATGGCAGAGAGAGCAGGTAGCTTTGTGGGCCCTCTTTTACATGGGTACTGATTCTAAACATGAGGATCATGCCCTCATGACTTCATTGCCTCTCAAAATCCCACCTCTGAATACAGTCTCCTTGGGGATTATTATTTCAACATTTGAACGTCAGGACTTCTGGTGGGTAATATTATGTGTTAATTTGACAGGGCTAGAGTATGCCAAGATAGCCGGTAAAACATGATTTTTGGATGTACCTGTGTGTTTCCAGGGTGTTTCCAGAAGAGATTAGCATTTGAGTTCGTGAACTGAATAAAGCAGATGGCTTTATTCCCAGTGTGTATGTGTGGAGGGATCAGGGGCATCATTCAATCCACTGGGAGTCCAAATAGCATAAAAAGATGGAGGAAGGATGAATTTACCCCTCTTTGTTTGAGCTGCGATATCTATCGTTTCCTTCCATCTGAACTGGTGTTTTTGGTGCCTGAGGTTCAGACTCAGATCAGTACTTAGATCACAAAATACAAAATCTGCCAGCATCACTACCTGGGACCTCCCAGATTTATGAGACATTAACTTCTGTTGTTTATAAACTACCCATTTTGTTATAGCAACGCAAAGGACTAACACATAAAATTGATATTAGGTGTGAAGTACTGCTGTATCAGATACCAAAAACATGGAAGCCATTTTTAGAACTGGGACTGGTAGGTATGGAAACATTTTCAAATGCATAAGAAGTCTACACTGATGTGAACAGACTGCTAAAACGAGGGTTAAGGTAAGGGGCTCAGAAGAAGAGACTATAGAAAATGCTTCAGTCTTCTTATAGAACATATAAATGGTCATGAATAGAATGTTGGCAGCAATATTGATGTTAAAATTCATTCTGATAAGGTCTCAGAGGGAATGAGATCCCCACATTCTGGTGACATGCTCCTCAGCTAGCCTAGTACAGTAAGTGCTACGTCTAGCAAAACAAGGGTCTATGCTTACTATACCTAGATTTCAAAGGATAACACATCCAAGGTATGCACCCAGGCAGAGGGCCATCCCTGGAACAGGACCACTGCAGAGAATCTCTACTAGGACAATGCCTGGAGACACTGGCTGCCCTTATGACCCCAGATGATTGATCCACCTGCCTAGGAAAGCTGAAACATGTTCTGCTTCCAAAAAAGCCATCTGCATAGGACCACCCAGAGCCATGAAGGCCTAATCCTCACCCCGACGTGTTCACAAGGCAGGGCATTGAATCAAAGAGGATTCTTCTCAATTGTTGGCATTTGGTGTTGTTTGTCCCATTTATTTTTAAACTTACCTTGGACCTGGTTATTTCTTTTTTTATTTTTTCTTTCTCCCTTTTGTAACTGGAATGTGTATCCTCATTCCTGCCCACCTGTGTACTTTGAAAGCACATAACACATTGGCATCACAGGTTCATAGCCACAGAGTGTATACTGCCTTCTGGAAAGACTTGCCCGCAGCTCAAAAGTACTGCCAACTAGCCAGCACTGTAACTGTATTTTCAAAAAGCCATTCTACTATTCTATTAAGCCAGCTACTTCAGGAAGGAAGAAACACGGTAAAAAAAACCATTGAAATCAATAAGCCTGGACCCATTGTTATACTTATTTTTCTGTGAAGTGAGTTTCTTGGTCTGAAGCAAACTGTTGCATACCATGGTGAAGGCATTCTGCAAGTTCATGGGTGGTAGTTTGGCAGAAACACATCCAGGAAAAGCAAACCTGTATCCGAAGTAAGTCTCCATTTCAGAAAGGACAAAATCTTGCCCCTTCCACAATGGAAGCAGTCCAATGTGATCAACTTGTCACCAGGAAGTTAACTGATTACCCTAGGGAATGGTGCCATATTGAAGGCTCAGTGTTGCTCTCTGCTGCTGACAGAATGGGCACTCAATTATGGCTACAGCCAGGTAGGCCTTGATGAATGGAAGTCAGTGGCAGTGAGCCCATGCATAACCTCCATCCCTGCCACTCTGGCTACTTTGTTGATGAGCACATTGGGAGATGACAGTGGTGACTGGGTGAAAAAGCTGACTGATAGCCATAGCATGACTCATTCTATTCACTTGATTATTAAATTCTTCCTCTGCTGCAGTGCCTTGTTGGTGAACATTCACATGAGAAACAGATATCTTTATAGTTTTTGCCCATTCTAAGAGATCTACATCTTCCCCCAAATTTCTTTGTCACCAATTTCCTAATCAGGCTCCTTCTAAGTCCTGATCATCCAACCAAACCATTGGGCCACAGTCCATAAGTCTTTATGTAATTACAAACCTAATCATTTTTCCTCCCAAGTAAATCGAATAATCAAGAATATTTCCTCAAGTTCTGCCCACTGAAAGAACTTCCCTTTAACACCGTCTTTTCACAGATGTTTGGGAAAGGAGCTGTAGTGTTACAGCTGTCCACTTTTGGGTGGTGTTTGTATATCATGCAGAACCATCTGGAACTCAGGGCTGAGTCTTTTCTTACTCTTTCAACGAATCAAGGAAATCTCCAGGTAGAGCAGGAGTAACAGAATAGCAGGAATGGGTACCATGAGCACTTGGGTCACTTCTTCATGAAACTTATTTATACCTACAGGGCTGTCTAGGACTGATCACATACACTGGACTTTCATTTGATGATGGATTGCTGTGCACACCAAGCTTTAAGGTCTGGGCCACTTAATACCTACTTCATGATGGGAAATTCAGGTCACATGGTAAATTAGTAACACCTGGTTAGGTGTTCAGGTAATACTAAGACCCAGTAGCAGGCCAGGAGCTGTTTCTCAAAAAGAGAATAGTTATCTATGAAGAAAAGCAGGGCCTTACTCCCCAAAATTCTAAAGGTCTACACTGTGATTCCCTGACAGATGAAAGGCTCCAAAAGGCTGTTCAAACAGCATACCCCAAATCGTAGCAGTTTAAAACAACAAAGACTTATTTATGGCTCTTGCAACATCCCCATTAAGAATTACTGGAAACTCTGCCCACGTTCCTCATTCAGAGACCTGATCTGATAGAGACCCCATCTTCTGCCAGGTACAAGGATATAGGGAAGGGCCCATGGAGAATTTTAAACAGGCTCTTGAAAGCATCCACTTGGAAGTGACCCATATCACTGCTGTTCATATTTCTTTGGCCAGAGCAATTCAAATGTTCATTTCTAACTTCAAGGGACAACAAAAGTGTTATCTGTCCAGTGGTAGAGGGAAACTGGATATTAGTGGATGATAGTAATGTCTACCAGAGTGTTAGGTGGAAAAAATAAAAGTTAAATAAGCAGGTAATTGTGGGGGAAATGTTCCAGGCAGAAGAAAGTCCTTATGCAGAGAATATCTGGAGTGTTTTAGGAACAGCAGGAAACCAATGTAATTGGAGTAAGAGAGGGATGGTATAAAAGTAGGAGGTGAGATCAGAGAGGTAAGGAAGGTAGGGGCCAGTAACAGGGAAGAAGGGATCTAGAGATGCTGATCTCCTCTGAGACTAAACAACAATCTACTCTGGGTTTTAACCTGAACTGATTTTAGTCTGAGCTCTCATCTCAGAGTAACGTATCCTGCAAGAAACACAAATTAATCTTACCATTTCAAAAGTAGGATGATAATCACACATACAGAATAAATTAAGAAAAACTGATGCCATGTGCATGAAATTGCTTCAAAGTTATAAGATATTATTTATTTATTCATTTAAAATCCACTTATGGAGCACCTAGTATGCATCAAACAAAAGACTCAGGATAAAAAAAAATGAATAATAAATTGATGAATAATTACTGCCTATTTATCATTTGAGGGTTGGAGTCAAGAGCAAAATGATTTAATAAGGCAATAAACTATAATGTAATAAGATTAAAGAAAGGCAACACTGGAATAAGCACACTTCCCAGGATCTCACCTAGGATATAGGACCTTTATTTAAATGATTCCACCTACTTTTCCACTTCTTTTTTAATTCTGCAAGCCATATTCTTTATGTAGTAGAACCTAAACTAAAAGTAGAAGCTGCATTTGAGAAAAGTAAAGCTCAAATAAATGTGTTGAAAACAATGCTTACAACACTCATGAACTAGCTAGAGGGACATTTCTGCAGGTAAACGTTTAACATAACAGCAAAGACTGGAGACCACGTTTCCCTGCTTCTCTGTACTTATCATCAATATCATCTTGCTAATTTTCACTCCTTAGGAACTATCCATTGTACTGAGGTTTGGTTAATTTCTTTTCCATGATGTTCTATAAACTTTCCAATACTATTTCCAAAATATTTCTTCTAAAAATATTAGAAGTGATATAAACTTTATAGTACATACATAATTAAGTGCCTCTGAAAGACCATAAAAACAAACTCGATTAGCATAAAATTTCATTCATTTTCATATTCTTTAACAAGTATGTTGTGTGTGTATACATATGCAGGTGCACACATGAGCATCGTGTGTCTCTTTAATTCCTCTTTAATCATATAAATTCTCCCCTAAAAGTTAAGAGGACACAATATGCATTCTGTTAGACAAACCACTTAGTCTATTAGATTTACCCTCGGCTTTCCATAAATGTCATCTTGAAAGGTAAACTACGTCTTTCTTCAAATGTACTATATTAACAAGTCAGACAGAAGTAAAGGTACCCTTTGGTTAATTTGGGATGCTTTCCTAATTTGGTGGTTTACATTCTTTTTTCTAATTTATTCTCACAATAATCCCATATTATCTGGGGAACATTTTTCTTAAAATCCAGGCTCCTGGAGTAAATACCCCAACTCCCCACAAGTGAGGGTCAGGGCTTATCCCTTCCCTGTCAGCCTGCCCTGTGCTCATGTGACAGGTACTGACAGCTGGCCTAGATCCTTTTAAGGACTCTTTCAGGACCTTCCCAGGGGCAGAGCAGAGATCACTGGGTATGCTGCTTGGGGCAGCAAGCTCCCTTAGGAATAGCACTGACCTAAATTCTAGTCCTAGTCTTGGTCCAGCCCAGTTCACTTAGTAGCCTCTAGTACTTCATTCAAGTTGTCCAGGCCTCAGTTTCCCCATCCATGAACTGTGCATGCAAATATGCTTGCTCACTACACAGCACACTATGGAATTCAACATAACACATATGAAATGCTTTCCAAGGTGGTGATTTCATTTCGTTGTGCCTCATAGGTCCCTGGAGATACCCTCTCTTGAAGTCTATGCCTTGGAAGTCGTCATCCTTCAAACTCACTCCAAGTGTCCAAGGGGCTAGCCTGGCATAGGACCTCCCAGAGAGAAAGTTCAGCTTTGGTGCCCCAGCCTTTGCGTAAGGATTAGTCAAGGAGTCTGCTCCTGGAGGGGCTCTTCCTGCCTTGTCTATTCAGGTCTGCCAGTGACTCCACAGTTATATCATGGATCTGGCCCCAACCATGGACCCCTGTCTCAATTGTGGGGGGTTGCAGGGGTAGGGGGAAAGGGTGGAGCAGGGAGGTTCACAACTTAATGAGACTGAAGATGTAGTACTGAGGAGTGTGGAGCCAGCTCAGTGTACACCTCCACCTCTTCCCATTTCCACCTCCATGGAGGGAGCTGTGCTAGGACAGCCAGCACTGAGGCAGGGGAAGGTGAGGAGCTGAGCTCTCAGGTGCTGGCAACAGCTGCTTCTCTAGTTCTGGGGCCTGCTGTCCCCTGTCACTCCTGACCCCCTCAGGAAGAATATACAATAGAGCTCAGAGCTCATTAAAAGTTTATATGGGTCAAGCTTCAAATCTTAGAATTAAGCTGGTCCTGGCTGGAAAAATCTGCAATGCCAAGCTTAGGTTTTAGCCAAGCTTCTTTGAGGTGTGGTAGCTTACATTTTTAAATGGTTCAATTTACAACATAAACTTCCTTTTATCTCTATACTTAAAAAAAAAAAGCCAAGGTGCAGGCAAGAATCAAGGTAAATAGGCAGGCAGGAAGAGAGAAGAGGAAGAATCATTTATTCATTTCATTTAGTTGTTCATCTTGGTTGTCAGTCCCATCATCCCCTCCCGTTGAATCACTGGGCAAAATTGTTTTTGTTACAAGTTCCTTGTAAATTCAACAAAACCAATTATCATATTCCAGGGCATTATTTAGCATAAATAAAAGTACTAAAAACATTTACATAGATACAGAATTAGTACTATGCATGTATAATATGCACCCCTATTTTCCCTCACAAATTTGGGTTAAAAAGTGTGCATTTGTCATTTTAATCAACTTGGATAGAACTAGAGGGGATCATGCTAAGTGAAACAAGTCAAAAGAAGAAAGATACCAGATGACCTCACTCATAAGTGTAATGTGAATAGACAAAACAAAGGAACAGATGAAACAAATTCAACCCTTGGACACCTGCAACAGAACTGAGATTACCAGTAGGATGGTGGCAGAGTTCACTGGACAATGATGACGAACACCTGGTGATTTGGTGGAGGGCGTGCTGTGTTGACACATATGGGAGGAATGGGGAACCTATACATAGGAAATTATTTTAATGTGTAGAACAATTACAATAAAAAATATGATCAGAAAAATAAGCATACATTATACACAGTAAAGTATGGTAGTTATCATGTTAAAGGATACAGAGACGTAAATCAAAGTGTGGTAGAAGACCTTATCCCTGACCCCAATGCAAAAGGTAGTCTGTCAGGAATTTTCCACAGTACCATGGAGGCTGTAATTATGTCCTGTTATACAGAGACTTCAGCTATATCCTATTATTGTGACCAAGGACAAGCAAGCATAGACTCCCTAATCTGCAGCTATACATAACTGATAAGAGTTGCCAGTACAAAACCACATGTACCCAAGGAGATGATTCATTACCTCTGAGTATAAAAGGAGCTCCCCTAGACCCCCATTGCTCAGCTTTGGGTAACAATACCCTTGGGCCAGCACCAGTGCTTGCAATAAAGTGCCTTTTTCTCTATCTTTGAGTGCCCTGCTGTCAGTTTTCTCACCATCTGGAGGCTCTACCATAACGGAAGTACTGAATTATGGTGCTACAAGTGATGCCTCTAATAAATTAAAAATAACAATCCTTTAAATTTATTTAATTTCATAGAGTTCACAAAAAACTTCTCATGTGCAGTTAACCTTCATAAGCATCTAGAGTTATTAACCCTCTTTAAAGATGAGGAAACTGACTAGCATAATTGAGGAGACCTATTAACCCGTGCTGTCTACTAAGCCAAAGCTCTTTTGGGTGGGAAGGAGGGCTAGCGAAGCATGACTAGCGCAGGGGGAGGCAGGGACAGAGTACAGGTGAGTTTGTCAAAATACAAATACCACCATTTGATTCCAGACTTCCCTACTACTGAGTTAGTGGAAAACATTTTCAAATTTATCTTTCTTATAGAATTCCTCCTTTCCCTCTGATTACCAATATGTACTAGGCAGGAAGAAAAGCAATTGCAAGTCAACCAGATCTCAAATACTTATGCTGATGGCAAGCTTTAACAAAATAAATCAAATAATTAGGTCATTCTCTTGACGAGCCCCAATTTTTACTTTTTTGTAGCAATTCAGTCAGCATTTTCCAACATATATAAGCATAAAATGAAGTTGTCACAGTGTTTTAATAATCCATAGATCATTCAAGTCGAAGTTAAGGGGAAATTAAGAATTTGGCCCACTTATTTAGACTGAGGGAACCACATTTCCACTTAATAAATTTAAAAGCATAGTAACAATGAAAAAAAAAAAAAAACATGCAAAAATGTCATAGGCACAGTGAGAAACTGACCAAGAGACAACAAAAGTACACAAGATCATTCACTAATTCTTTTGTTCTTTCAACAAATCTCTATTGAATATTTACCAAGGGTCAGGAACTGTGCTAGAGAGAAAGATAAACAACTCAAGGCTTCTGACACTGAAAAGCTCACATCTAGTGAGAGCTAAACCAGTAAGTGAATGAGTGGATAGAGAACACAGTAAACATAATAAAGTTATAGACAAAATTCTCTGAGTGTGCAGGAGGAATCTGAGAAAGACTTCTTGAAGACAGGGAGGGACATGTTAGCTCATCTGTAAGTTTGCAGAAGTGAAAATTTTAAGTGAACATGTTTGGTGAATGTCAATGAAAGTGCTTACAGTTAAGAACAGGAGAGAGGGAAGACAGGAACTTGTCTTTTCCTTTAGAAAACAAAATGTGGTGTGCCCTGGTGGAGCAGTGGTTAGGTCAATTTCTTCCAAAGGAGCAAGGTACAAACCCTTGGGCTCAGGTCCCAAGTCCTGAGTCCAGGGTACTGGGGAAAGCAACCATTTTGAACAACTAAATAAGAGTAAAATAAATGATTCTTCCTCCTCATTTCTCTGCCTGCCTGCCTACTTGCCTTCATTACTGCCTGCACCTTTTCTTTAAAAAAAGAAAGAAAATGAAGCATATCTTAGAGGAAGTTTGCCATAGAATTCCTGTTGAGGTAAGAGGCAAAACCAGTGAAGAGAACATTAAAGAGGAAGTACAGGCAAAGATAGGTCCTGGATCATAATTCATCATAACAATTTTTAGGAAGGAACGGTCAATACCACACAACTACAAAAGTGAACAAGCAGAGATCAAATGACCTGGAACCATGAAACTGTGGCTTTAGTTTAATGATTCAGGAGTTTTATCAACTTAAGCTAAAAGCATTACTCCACTGGATACCAAGGTGTTCTTGAGATATTAAGATGACCCAAACTTCTAAATATTTTCTCCCTGAAAACAAGCTTTTAGGGAGTCTAGTGGGCACTGGCAGAAAATACCACTGAAATCTTCACTCTTCACATGTGGTCCTGCCCTTTTAATCCACTAATGCATAACCATTAACAAAAACCATTCATTATCCAATTTAAAAACTGCACTACTAATGTTTCATTGAAGTGTATCACTAAAAAGAACATTACCTAATAAATTCCTGAATCTTCCAAACTTGATCTTGTAAAACCCTAGAGCCAAGTATAGGTAATATTATAATTGTGGAAGACAGAAAATAAATCTGAAATACGAAGTATGAAGAAAAGGGATGCTTCTAAATATTTGGTAGAAAGTAACAGATTCTTTACTTTTATTGACCAATTTTCATAATAATGACTTCTAAGAATGGCCAATGAAGTATGCTTTTAAAAGAATTAACTCAAAAATTGAACATATTTGACATTTTTAATCCATTGTAATAATTTATGTTATGTACATGTATATGTGTGTGTTAGCTACTTTTGACACACAACAACATTCTTGGCACTACCTGGTGGAGCAGCAGTTAGGACAATTGCTTCTAAAGGACACAAACCATATAACCCTGGGTTTGAGTCCTGGGTCCAAGGAGGAAGCAACCAGTGTGAACAACTAAATAGAAAAATAAAATTAAAATGTGTCTTCCTCCTGTCTCTTCATCCCTGCCTGCTTATTCACCTGCATTCCTCCCTGTACCTTTCCTTTAAAAATAAATAAATAAATAAATAATATTCTGGAGGCCTGGACTGGTGGCCTACCAGTTAAAGCCACCAGACCTAGTCTACCTACATTCCAAGGACCCAGGTTCAAGACCTGGGGCCAGGGGACAACCTGGATGAATCAGGATGAACAACTAAGGATAATAAAGACTTGCTTCTTTCTGCCTGCCCATTCAACTTCATTTCTGCCTGCACCTTTCCTTTAAAAAACAAAAAAGAATATTCTGGAAATAATCACCTAATCTCTACCTTAAACATAGGATTTATTTTTCAATTTTTGCTTATTTTCTTTTAAGGATAGTTGCAAAAATATTGAATTTTAAAGTATTTTAATGTTTTTAATATTCAAAGTAATAAGAGGGTTATGGAAAGTTTCTTGAAAGGGATAGCTGGGTAACCACTGACATGAAGTGAACCAAAAAATACTAAGTATTCTCAGAACTGAAGAACAAGACCTGAATAATCAGAAATAGCCAAGGGCCATGTTGGTGATTGTGCGAGTTCTTTATAGTAGTTATATTTTAATAATTTGGAAATGGATCAAAAGCAGAGGTCATAGTTGAAAGATCAGAGGTGAAGTAACAGGGAAAACATAATAATGAGCTTTTTACTTTAATCACCTAATATACAAGTTTAAGTCTGATTTTCTTTAAACAAAGGACTATTATTTGAAGAACACCAAAAGACCTTGACAAAGAGAAGTTTATTTGAAGTTTAAGTTCTAAACTCTTTCAAGAGCTAAAAGTATTGTGAGGAGACCCTTTTAAAATACACCACCACTGTTGGGGAATCAGGAAAAGTGAAACGAGGCAGAACCGTATTTTTAATATCTTTGAAAAGGAGATTCTGCCTTTAGAAGAGTTCTTCAGAGTTCACAGGTTGAAAAACTGAACATTTTAATAATCCTCAGAATGACATGATGAACTAGGTGAGCTCTCACAGGCACTTCCAGACCTGCACACCTATGATGTCCTTTCCTTAACGGAAGCTTGATGTACCACAAAGATTAGTTTGAAGTATCTGAGAATAACTGAAATTATCTATCCCTTCCACTTTTTTTTTCAGTATATTTTGTGATATTCTTGTCAAAGACAAATTTCTACTATAATCTTTATAAATGTGATGACAGTCTGTGCAGTTGAAATTGGGATCATTTGAGAGATAAATATATATTAATTTATTAGCAAAATATGTCACAATTTCTTAATGTCCTAAAGTTGCATAATGACTAAAAATTAATTTCCACTTAAATATTTTGAAAATATAACAAGCTCATCTAGAAATTTCTCACTGTATCACATAAAATCTCTTGCCTTCTTAAGTAGAATATTAAAATATTTTAATCTCCCAAGAATCTCCTGAGTTCAGTTCACTTGCAGACTCAGTTGTATTTCAAGAGATGTGCTATAGCTATATTCTCTCAACAAGGCATACAAAGGTTTTACTCAACTATTTCTAGACAAAGTCTAACATGTCTCACAAGATTAAATGAGAAAAAGGAAATTATTTTTAATATATGTAGTGCAATCTCACTAAAGAACTTTTATTTAATTTTACTCTTATTGCTTAGTTTAGAGCAAATCTTAACAGTTGCTTCAAGGATCTCTTACACCTACTCATAGGCAAAAAAAGCCCTGAGCGTGGTAGTATATGCATTGTAATTGCTTATTATGGCAAGATAAGTGGATAAGACAGCCCTTTAAATACAAACATTTTTATGGATCTTTATGAGTAAAATATATACTACGTGGGACTTGCTTTAAAATCATACAATAAAAACAGATGTCATTAAACTCATTAACGTTTAACTGATTCTATTATTCATATCTTACATTTTAATATTTTCTTGGTATTTTTAGCTAAAAATGAAAGATGATCTTGATAAAGTACATATCTACATAAAGTACAAATCTCTCAAATGCAAAATATTAAATACTAAAAAAAATGTCAAATCCTTTGTTGCATTTTATAGATAAAAAAATAAAAGCTTCTGATGGGTTTTTGGGCCATCATTGATAGGAAACTAATTTCTTTCAAATCCCAAATATTACTGATTTCTCAAGTAGCCACATCCCCAGCAAATCTCAAGACACAATACAGGCAAAAAAGCAGTTACTCATACCCAAAACCTGCTTCTTATCTTCCACCTCCCCAACCTGCCCCTCCCAGGGCGCTCTATGTCAACAAATGGCAACTCCAACCTTGCAACTGTTCAAGGCAGAAAGCTTAGAGTATACTAGCTTTTCTATTTTTCTCAATCTTTCAACTACAGTTGTGTGTAACTTCATGTTGGTTAGGTCAACAATGAACTACATATACATATAGGATGGTGGTTCCAAGAGATTATACCATGTAATCTAGTTGAAGTTTATGTTTTAGGCTGTATCATCTAAGTTTATGTAATTACACTCTATGGCATTCACACAACAAAATCCCTGAATGACATATTTCTCGAACATATCCACCTCATTAAGCAGCATATAACTGTAATTTACTAGCAAAACAATAGATGGGCTCTACTCACAGAATATATCCTGCTCTCAGAGAACTCACCAATCAGTTTGCTTCAAGCCACCAGTAATTCTTACCTTATTGCAAAAGCTCCCTAACTGGTTCCCCATCTCTGCCGCAGCAGACAGTACAGAATTGTTCTCAAAATAGCACCTACCATGTTCTTTTTAAAAAAAAAAATTTTAAGGAAATGTCCAGGTAGGAATGAAAATAAGTAGGCAGGAAGACAGGAGGAGAAAGGAAGAAGAAACACTTTTTATTTTCATTTAGTCGTTTACACTGGTTGTTTCCCCCACAGCCCAGGACTCAAACTTAGGGGTATGTGACTTGCGCCTTTCAGAGGCAATTGATTTAACTGCTGTTCCACCAGGGCACGCCAATCATGTTCTTTTTAAAGTACATACCAGACCACATCACTCTTCTGTTCAAAATCCTTCAGTAATTTATAATTTCAAAGTAAAAGCCAAAGCCCTCAAGTAACTTAAATTTACCAGGCAAGGGATGACAGGACTCTCCGTTTTCCCTCTGATGTCTCTCCTACAACTCTCCCCTCACTCATTCAGTTTCAGCTGTACCCACGTCCTCAAACACTTTAAGCACGCTTCCACCTTGGGACCTTTATCTGTATAGTTTCCTTTTCTGGAACACTCTTTCTTCAAATACACTATTTCCCCCAGAGAGTTACATATTTTGTCTCTTTATCTTTGATCTTCCCTCAAGATCATCTTCTCAGAGACACCTTTCCTTGTGTACTATTTAAAACAGTAACCCCACTCACACAATCCTAACCCTCTTCATCCCACAGCACTTGTCACCATCCAACATACTATGTTTAACTTCTTTGTTTATTGTGTCTCTCACTACAGCTAAAATACTAGCTTCCTGAGGGAAGATAGGTTGGTTTACTGCTGTGTTCTTGATATCTGGAAAGATATTTGTCCTTAATAAATATTTGTAAATAAATGAATAATTAAAAGACGCAAACTTGGCCCCCTGCCCACAGATGTTCAAGATTTTCTCATAAGCAAAAATTTGTATAAATTGCTCACTTTTCCTTCACCAGAAATCTCCTTTTTCCTCAGAAATATCTTCAGATGATCTCTCCTCCCACATCCTCACTTTAGAAATTCACTGACCCGACCATGACCCTGCATAAGATATCTCCACATAACTCTATCTTCAACTAAACCAGCAAGGACCAAGTTGAAAATTCCAATTTGGGAGGCCAGTTTGGGGTGGATTCTGTGTTCCAAAAATCCATATGGAAAGGGGGAAAAATTAAATATTCAACACTTTGTAGGAACTTAATTCTTTTCCTATACAATGTAGAGAGAATTTAGTTTGTAAAGAACACTTTTTATATTAAGAGGCTATGAATATTTTCATAACTGTCTCACATCAAATTTGCCTTTCCCTCAATTTTTGAGGCATGAATTGTCATTTTGAGAAGAACATGTTTGTCCTGACATAGATCAGTCTTGGTTTTCATCCCCTTGAAGACATAAACATTTGATTTTTATAGTTCATGGTGACACTGAGGTTACATTAGTTATATTTTGATCTGCTTCCTAGTCCAAACTTTACTAGCTGAGAGATCTTAAATAAGTCACCCAACATCTCTGGGTTTGTTTTACTCTTCTCTTCAAGTGAAAACAGAGAACTGATTGATCTCTGGAATCATATCCAGCTCTAATATCATAAAATGTATAGATAATGCTACTGTTTTATTCATTCCATAAGTGTTTATCAAACTTGTCATTCATGCTTAGTTTGATGCTTCTATTTTTACATTATGATTTATTTATTTTTATTAAATTTTACAAATGATATTTAACTCATAGTCATTCTCTATTGATACAAAGTGGTATTTGTTGTTAGAACTGAGCTAGTGACTGTGGTGAGTCTTTACCTGGGGATTCTGAGATTTCTTGGGGATATTTTGGGATGCATCCTTTAAATATTTCACTTTCTCTGAGGTGGTGAGAAAGCTAGATGGTTACAGTTAAAGTCCCAAATGACTTTTTTAGATTTATGATATTATGTTAATGACACTGCTAGGACATTGCTGCTCAAGAATTTGTGTTGCTTGATAGCATCTTCTAACTGTGTACTATGTAGCTCCTTATATAATTAAACATTAACTGTCCCTCTATATTGATTCCTTTATCATCTTTATCTTTTTGAAATTACTTTTATCCTTGTTTGCACAAAATTCTACTGTTTCCTTGTTCAAATTTTCTGATCCTCTTTTTCTAATCCAGTGATTCAGTTATCTTCAATCATATTATGTGATGCTTGGACACATTGTCTATGCAGTCTTACACAACCTTTTTATAAGAATTCTATAACGCTTATTCCTTAGAGGTGCTTTCATAGTATCTAGTGTCACCATTAGTAGGGACATGCTTCAGAGGTCTTGCTCACAAAGTTACCTTTATTCACTTTCCAACACTCACCCCCACTGCTCATCCCAACTTGGGGCTGAGATCCTCAGTAGACAATATTACATAAATAGATAATTTTTAACTATTAGCAACTTCACTCATTTATATAACTAAAATTTATTTGGTGTTTACAATGTGTCAAATGCTGCTCTGGCCACTGAAGATCCAGTTGTGAACAAATCAGAAATACAATGCAAGCTGTACATATCATTTTAAATTTTCTAAAAGCCACATTTAAAAAGTAAAGTAAGACATACCATGGTAGATTAGCAGTTAAGTCTGTGGTTGATGGCCAGCACATCCACATACATCCCAATGATCCAAGTTTACAAGCCAAGGCCAGAAGGACCAACCAAGATAAACAACTAAATAAAAGTAAATACTTTTTCCTCCTCTCTTTTCCTGCCTACCTGCTTGCTTTCATTACTACCTACATCTGTCCTTAAAAAAAAAAGTAAAACACATCAGGTGAAACTAATTTTAGCACTATGTTATATTTACCCCATTATGAATAAATTTTAACATTTCAATATTCAGTCAGTATTAAAAATGATTGAGATATGTTACTTTTTCATACTACGTCTTAAAGAGCACATTTGAGTGCAACCCACCACATTTCAAGTGCTCAAAAGCCACGTGTGGCTTAGGAAAATCAAAATACCTGTGATCTCTCTTTTTATGACATTAAAGTTGATCAGTAGATTCAGGTGTTGTCAGTTTGGTCTTGTAATCGTCTTTAATTATTTTTGCGTAAATGTATTATCTCATTATGAATTTGAAAGAGGTGAACATTCTATTATTCCTTTGGCATTTATTACTGGAATTTTTCTACAAAGAGAAATTTGTCATATCATCTCTTGAGGTGTCCTGAAGTTTAGTTCTTATATGAAAGACAGGATAAATATTCAACTCTTTGCTTTCATTTACCAGTGTTCAGAATAATGAGTTCATTTTCTGGCATCCTCAAAAGGTGACCAAATGAGAGAGAGAGCCTATCATCAACACATGAATTTTAATATATCTGGTTGATGCTCAACTTGTCCCAAATCTGACCAGAATGAGCTCTTTCCAATTGGATCCTGTGTCCTTCGGACTTACCTCGGCAGTCTTCACTTGTTTTCTGTTTAGCGTGAAAGATACTACTGGTCTGCACTGTGCGTATATATATTACATATATATAATATTTATATATATAACATGTATATGTGCATATGTTTTATATATATATATATATATATCTCCCAGAGAAGGAATCAGCTACTTCTCTAACACCCACCCCCATGGAAAATAGCACTTAAAGATCTGAGTCTATAAGAGAAAAAATACTAATTTTTAAGAACTAGGCCAGAGCTAAGGGTACAGGAACCTGCTAAGAAAACTGATAACGGTTATATCAAGAGATTGGAGAAAGCAAAGAAACATGTAATGTCAATGAATTGAGGGGGAGAAAGTATTTTACCATGAGCAAATGGTAAGCTGTGTCAAATTCCACTCAACTGTCACTGTCAATACTCTTCAGGATCTCCAGGACTCAGTACTTAGACCTTTTCTCCTTTCTATTTATACTCACTCTCAAGGTTGAATCTAATCATTTCTCAGTTTAAAATATCATTTCCTGACTCATGGATTAATATCCCTACATACTCTAACTTCTTGCTTGAATTGTTAACTGCCTACTCAACATCTTCACTTGGGTACCCAGCAGGCATCTTGAGCTTGACATATTTAAATTTTAAAGTCTCGATTTCCATACCCATTCACAAACCTGCTCCATCCCCAGTTTTTCCCATGTCTCAATAAATTACACAATCACCCAGTCAGTTGCTCAAATTAAAAAACTCTGATTCTTCTTTTGGGCACCAGCAAATTCTGTCAAAATTCTATTTACTCTTTTACATTTCTGTACTTCTGTTGTTCCCTCTCATTCAAACTGCCAGCTCTCCACACAGACCACTGAATCAGTTGATTAACTGGTTTCCTTGATATTACTGTCTGTTCTCTATATATAATCAACACAATATTTCTAAATAGTAAGTCAGATGATGTCCCACCTTATTCAAAACCATCCAATGTATTCCATTACATTAAGAAAAGAATCCTAAGTCCAGACTTCCAGTCTGGACCAGGTGAAGTAAACCTATTTTTTATTCTATTCCTCCCACTACAAACAAAATAAACCTGAACAAAACTCTTTTTCTTTTTTTTTTTTAAGTGAAAGGGGATAGCTGAGAAAATACTGGCTAGGGATTTCAGGACTTGAAGAACAACTCAACTGTGAATCTCTTAAAGAGATTTTTGTTTGTTTGTTACTCATTTACTTACCTTTGCCTATCACATATCCCAGCCAGGGCTCTAGATAGGGCACAACCTGAAATACCAACAACCCTCAAACAAAAAAAAAGTCCCAAGAAATATCAACTCTCCCTAATCAATCAACCCAGGGAAGGTCAGCCTTGCAGGATATAAGCGTTTTGATCATACCTGTCCTATCTCAGACAAACTCATGAGAAAAGTCACAGAGCCATGTTCCGTCCCCTCCTCTCCTCACCAGGCACTGCAGCCTGGAGATTGTGAGTGGTGCATTGTCTTTTATCTCTGCCCTGTAATAATGAGATGCTGCTCCCTCCAACTAGAGGGAGGGAGCTGGAGAGATCCTGAAAACATTTCTGAGCAGCCCATGCAAGTCATCCCAGGAATAACCCAACAAATGCTTTGAAAATTGATCATTCCAGAATGCTGTCCTGAATTCAGGCTGCTATCTTGAAAGTACACAAGTGTAGCAGATGAAAATAACACTGCAGAGGCTAAAACTAAATTGACATTTGAAACACAGACCACAAAATTATGCTAGGATGTTCATCCTTAACATAAACAGGTTTACTTCTTGCCAAAATTTAAATATGAACTAGAGTCTCATAACTTAGTACTCATATTTACAATACAGTATAAAATTTAATAAACTATCAAAACAATGAAAATCTCAATTTGATTGAAAGGCACACTAAAACACCTACAATGAGATGACACAGATATTGGAATTGTCTGACAAGGATGTTGAAACAGCTGTCACAGAATGCTTCAATAAGCAATTATAAATTCTCTTGAAATAAATAAAGAAATTTAAAACTCCCTGCTAAGAAATATAAGGTATCAGGGAAACCCAAGGGAAAATTTTAGAACTGAAAAATACAATAAATGAATTTTTTTTAAAGGAAAGGTGAAGGCATAAACAAAGATGAGCAAGCAGGTATACAGGCAAGGAGAGGAGGAAGAAGCAATTACTGTATTTAGTTGTTCATCTTTGTTTTCCCTCTCAAACTCTGCCCTGGGACATGAATCTAAGTCCTTGGGATGTACATGGCTTGTGCCCAATGGAGGCAGCAGACTTAACCTCTAAGCCACCAGGGCACACCAATAAATACAAATTTAATAATCATTTGATGGATTTAAAAACATACAGGAGATGACATATTTAAAAGCCAATTAATTTGAAGATAGAGCAAAATTATTCAATCAAAATAGAAAAAAATACATTTTAAAAACTAACAGGTCAGAGACTTGTGGAGCAACAACAAAAGATAAAACATGTATATCACTTGAGTTCCAGAATAAAAATTACTGCAGATACGGAAAAATTTTTGTAGAAATAATAGCTAGAATGTCTCAAATTTAGTGAAAGACATAAACCTACAGATTCAAGAAACTGAGCAAATCCCTAACATAATAAACTCACATTGAGACCCAGATTTATCATAATCAAATTTTTGAAAACTAAAGACTAAGAAAACAATTTTAAAAGCAGCCAGAGAGAAAAATGATGCATTCTCTACCGGAAAAAAGTGGTTAAAATGACAACAGATTTCTCATTGAATATATGGAGGTCAGAAGGAAATAGCACAATATTTTTTTAAGTGTGGCATTCTGCATCTAGTTAAAATTTTCTTCAGGTGAAATAAAAGCATTTCAGGTGAAGGAAAATCAAGACTTTTCACCATCAGAACTACTCTGAAGAATAACTAAAAGAAGTTATTCAACCATAAAGAAAATAGTGACAGAAGCACAATCCAAAACCCTTACCATGACTGTTAAGATTCTAAGTAACTGAACCCTTGTCCTCACCTCTTACCACTCTAATCTTGTTCAGTGCATGCAGACATGCTTGCCTCCATGCTATTCTTCCAACTCACCAAGCATGCTGCTTTGAACTTCTTGTTATTTTTTCCAAGAAAAAATTTATCTATTTTTGAGAAGTTAGCTTTTTTCTAATTATTCAGGTCCCTGAATAAACTTCATCTCCTTAGATGGAGCATATCATCACTCTCTATTTTCTAAGTCTGTTTTTGTTTTCTTTAGAAATCTTATTATCCGACATTATGAATCTGTTTATAGATTCATATTTTGTCTGCTCGCTAGAATAAAAACTTTGTCTTATTTCTTTCACTGCTATATCTCGAGCACCTAAAACTACTTGGCATATAATAGGTGTTCAATAAGTATTTTTGACTAAAGAAATGAATGAAATAAAATGTTAATTGGATCCTCTTGTTTGCAGAAGAAAAGGCTATAGAGAAAATATATGAAAAATAGAAATGGAATTATAACTAGAGTCCAACCTAAGAATAATAAGTATTGAGACAATAAGAAATATGAGAAATAAGAAGATGTAAATTGATAATGGAAAATAAAGATCCAACATAAGTATTTCTGAGTATGGAAACAATATTTAAAACAAACAAGAACTAACGGTCTAGTTGGAGAAAAAGATTTCTTAAATTTTTAAAACATGAATATGCAGATAAAAAGAAATCTTAGTATTACAGGACTCAATTAAAATACAACATGCTCTAGAGAGTTTTTTTCAAACAATTGTATACTTAAAAATAAGCAAATTTGGTCTCAGAGTTTCAAATGATTATAACTGTATTCTTGCTTCATTAACTTCCAGAAGTGAAGGACACCATGTCTGTCTGATTTTGAGGCAAAACATCTGTGAACAGTGAATTTTACATTCAGTTGCAGCATTTTTCATGTGTAAAACATGAAGATCTCATATAAAATTACCTACCTTTAGCCTAAAATTTCCTTGAAAATATTCTTCCACTGACTAATAAAAGGTGTATCAAACCAGGATCTTAATAACTCCACAAAATATTTATAGTAAACATTTTTTATTGTAAACCCAGTTTCTATTTACACTTCTTTCTTGCCTATAAAAACTGATACTAATCAAAATAAGCCCTTCACCGGTCACTGAGGATCATTTACAAGGGTCTCAATCAGTCATGCTTATACTTTCCCCTTTGCCAGAGATGGATTCAAATCTAGGTAATGAGAAGTAAGAAATAGTACATTGGGATCTTCTGAGAAATAGTCTCTTTATTAATAAAAGCTGATAAGTTGGAGAATTTCCCTCCACTTCTGGTAGCAATTGGATTATGACATGATCCCTGGAACTACAGAAACCACTTTTCAACAAATCAGAGATAAGCCTGAAACCAAAACCAGGATATGGAGGCTGACAGAGCTGAAAGAACACAAAGATTCTTGAATCTGTCATGTGTCAGTGAATGAAACAGCCTGAACTCTGAGCTTCCTTTTATACGATACAATAAATTTTTTAGTTTTTTAGTTGAGGGCTGTTAACAAGAAGAGCTGAAATTATCCCCAACTGATAAGAAAATTGGGGTTTATTTTTATTCTTAAGGATATTTATAAAGAAAATTAATTAAAATCTACAGAAAAGTATTTACAAAGATGACTGTTATAGTTTTATTACACAATTATAGAATAGAAAACATGAATGTGAGGAAATATCTAAATAAGCAAATATTTTGCAACCATTAGATTTATACTTATGAGCAGTTTTAAACAAAAGGGAATATTATAATAGCAATAAAACTTAAAGTACAAAATGTTTATCTTTATTTTTACTTTTTAAAGAAGCACTTGATATTTATTCTAAGTTGTTCATCTTGATTACTGGCCCTGGTCTCAGGTCATGATCCCAGGTCCTTAGAATATATATGAACTTCTCCATGATGGACTTACTTGCTAGGCCACCAGGATGAGGCCAAGATATTTAAAACTTTTTAAAGATAGGTAGAAAATATACTAAACTGTTGCCTTTATAGATGAATAAATGGATTATAATTTTTATTTTTCTGCATTTACTTAGTTACCTATAATAGACATGTACAATTATTTTTCTAGTTTTATTGCAATATAATGAAAAAACAAAAACTGACATGTATAAATGTATAAACATAAAAATAAATATTAAGCATTGCAAGATTATGATTGTGAAACGCATATAGGACCATGAAAGAATTTTAGTAATATTGGTAGAAAAAATTCATAAAATTTTACCTAAAGTGTTGGCAAAAATTCAGACATCTATACACTAAACTTTTTTTATAAGGGTGCTGAGATTATGTGTATGCTCCACCTTTTAAGACATGGAACACAGTTCCCCACTCCTTAAGTGTGGGATGTACACAGTGACTGTCTTACAAATAGAACAGCATGTAAAGAAGAGTGAAAAATTCAATGGGAAGAAATCTTACAAACCCTACCCCAACCAGGTTATCAGGTGTCAAAGTCAACAGTGATAAATCACATCGATAGAACACAGTCTTGATATGATGTGATGAGAAGGGCACTTTAACTTTGTAGCCTTTCTCCCTAATACACATAACCACAATCTAATCATGAGAAAACCGTAAGACCAATCCCATTTGAAGAATATTCTATAAAGTACCTGACCAGCACTTCTCGAAGTTGTCCAGGTTCTCAAAAACATTTTTTAAAAAAAATCTGAAAAACTGTCACATGCCAGGGAACTTAAGGAAACAGAATGGCTAAATGCAATATATACTATGCTGGATGGCATAAAGTAAAAACTACAGAAATCTGAATAAAATGTAAACATTAGCTAATAATAATGCACCAATACTGGTTCATTCATTTTATCAAATGTACCATAATAATGTTAATGTACCATAATGTACCATAAGATGTTAATAATTGAGGGAACTGTGTGTAGAACCTATAAGAAATTGGATATTTTCACATAAATCTATATAAATTTAATATAAATCTATATCTAAAATTTAATGGTTTTTTTTAAAGAAGTCATTTTAGTCAAAGACTCTAAGAGACAGGTAACATGTGAGTAGAAAAATCCTGAACTCAGAGTCAATACCAAGGTCTAATGTTAAAGAACAACAACTATAGATTCTGACTGTGCCACAAAGCAGCCATGCAGCTAGGGGACTGCATTAATCAGTGTCCTTGATTTTACAATGAGAGTGTTAGATGTGTTAGCCCAGGGAGGGGCTGGAATAGAGAAAAGCGAGGATAACTCAGCAAACCAGAAATGGGCAGATAAAATTCCCACCAGTGGGAGAGTAGCGCATACTTTCTTGCAACTAAGAAATCAAGAAGGCACCCTGGCCCAGCAGGCTCAGACTTACTGGCTGTGTGGTCACACTGAGGGCTGTAGCCACCTTGGAGTAAACTTCGCCTCATCATAATCTGCTTAACATAAAATTAAACTCACTGTAACAGAGTGAATAATGGATAAGGAGTATGAGCAATAAAGGGACTACTTGTCCCCAGAAATCACCACCTGTCTGGGAACACAGCCCCAGAATACCTGTAGGGTAGGAACGGGGAGGAACAGCAAAATTGTGTGCCCCCGGTGGCCCAGAGGTGGGCAGCCTCTCAAACCCGACCAGCTTCTGCTCGCCTTGAGGAGTGTACTTCCACTTTCTCTTGCTACCATAAACCTACTTGCTTTCAGCTCTTTGTGTCCTGTGTGATACTCCTACCCGTTGGAGGCAAGGACCTGGATGCAGGGTTTTTCCTGAAGTCCACACACTAACAAGTTTAATAGGTGATCTCTATGCTGCATCCCTAAAATTTTAACGTTTTTACCAGAGCTGAATTGAAGGTCTCGCTATACCACTACCAAACTCATGAATCTTTAGCAAAGTACTTTGATCTCCCTTAATTTCAGTTTTGGGAGCTTTAAAATGAGCAGCTTATCATGTACCATAAATAAATAAATAAATAAATAGATAGATAGATAGATAAATAAATAAGTA
Source organism: Solenodon paradoxus (assembly GCA_004363575.1). Classification (NCBI taxonomy): domain Eukaryota; kingdom Metazoa; phylum Chordata; class Mammalia; order Eulipotyphla; family Solenodontidae; genus Solenodon; species Solenodon paradoxus. Next base: position 797,035 of record RJWH01000380.1, read on the forward strand.
AAGCAAGTGGTCTCTATTATAAAATTGGATTTCATCAAGGTAAAAATGCTCTCTACTAGAAAATATAATATCAAGAAGGTAAAAATAGCAAGCCATAGACAGAGAAAATATTTTCAATAAATCTATCTCAGATGTCAAAAATTCAAGAATAGACAAAGATAATTCAATTAAAAAATTAAATTGAGCAGACATTTTCTATGAGAAAATACACATATGACCAGTGAATACACTGAAAATTTTTTGTCATGAACCATCAGATAATGCAACTTATGACTATAATTAGATACAACATATTTATTAAACTATAAAAGTAAAAAGTGGTCTGCCCTGGTGGAGTAGCAGTTGAGTTCACTGTCTTCTGTTGAGCACAGTTCACATACATCCCAAGAATCTGGGTTCATGTCTGGGAGACCAGGAAAAAAACATGAACAACTAAACGAAAATAAAGTTCTTTCTCCTCTCTCCTCCTGCCTGCTTACTCACCTTCATTCCTACATGCACCTTTCCCTTAAAAAAAAAATAAAAGAAAAGGTAAAAGCAACAAGATGGAAAACTCTAAATGATAGTGGCTATGTAAAGCATATTTCATATTTTGCTGATGGGAGTGTAAAATGGTAGAATCACTTTGGAAAATTTCTGGCAATTTCTATTTTGTTAAAAAAAATAAAAAAGATTTAATTAACATACATCTTCTTTAAGGGTACTTCCAGCTCTAAAAATCCTCATCAACCATGTATCACTGTTTTTTTTGACTTCACCTTCACTTTGGCAACCCAAATCACCTCATAAATTATTTCAGGCCAGAAGTTAGACTAAAAGCTCCATGGGGACAGGACTCAGAGTGGCATCTCTAGGACCTCGGATAGTGCTTCTCCTGTACAGGACACAGTGAACAATGACTATTCAATCTTCAAAATTAAAAAAAAAAAAAAAAAAAAAACCAGACAAAAAAAGTCTCCAAAGTTACTCACAAGGGAAGTACCTAAATGGTATGTCCACCAAATCAGAGACACTTAAAACAGTAATAATATTATTCCACGTGAAAGTCACTACTGTTTTGAAAACAACTCTTTATAAAGTAGGGTTGTTATTTCCTCATCAGATTCTTACAAAGTTAGAAAAAATAGGAAGGGCAGTATCTGGGAGAAAGATGCGAATTGTAATGCCCCAGTTCTAATCAGCTCTAGACTATCATTTGTGTCTGAACAAAATTTACTAGAAGATCATCCAGTGAAAAAAGTGGTATTTTCGAGAACAAAGAAATTGATGGGACAAACAGATACATGAAGTTTGGAGTAGCAAAGAGAAAAGTAATGAAAGCAAACAAGCAAGCAAGAAAATCTAGGTTTTACTCCCAAACATTTCACTTAATCTGTTTTAGTCTTTGGCCTCTAGCAATACCCTTAAAATGCAAGACTTCCATTGACCTCTTGCATGAGAATAAAGGATGACTGAGAAAACAAAAGATTCCTTGACCACAGAGACTGAGTCTTAGGAGAAGGGGCCTGATAATTTAAATTCTTAACAAGTTTCTCCAGACAAATTATATGTAAAACCTTGGAAAATTGATGCTTTCTTGAGTTCTATCATCTGTTTAGGGGGCAAAATGCTTGCTTCCTCTGACATATAATTATCTCAAATGATCAGGATGTAATTCAGCATCCTGGAAGAGATGAATAGCCAAATACCTTCTCCAATTTTGTAAGCATAGAAAAACAATTAAAAATAATAATAAAGGTTAATCTGAGGTTAATTTAAGTGATAGAGATAACAGACTTCAAATTCACAATGGAACTAAACCACCTTGATGAGAAAAGGTAAAGTTTTAGTAGATTTAAACCATGTGTCTTAAAATACTCAGTTCAAGTTTCAGTCCAACGAAATCAAATCATAAACTTGAATTCATGCATTCATTCATTGTGGCGAAAAAGTATTTATGCCTCAAAAGATTTAATTCTAATGGTTTAATGGTTTCATTTTAGGCTTAAAGTCAGGCTGGAAAAAAAAGATGATTGGGTTAGTGTGTCTATGTGTACATTTTTACTGAGAATAACACTCATGAGCTGTATCTTTAAGAGGAAATGATTTATAATGACAGTTCCAGCTACTTTTGGACTTTGTTTACTTTATTCTTTTATGTGCTTTTATCAAGCAATGCTATTAACACAAGCAGCACTTGGAACATTTAATTCACAATTATTAAATGAGTCAAATAATTCATTTGATGAATTTAAAAATGTTCAATTCATTGAAGCTTAATCTCTATGAATCACTGAGTCTATCTGCAACAAAAGTTCTTGAAGGACTCAAGTTTATCTAAAGAGCACCAATTTTGGAGACGTCCTTTTCATTTTTGTTTTTATTTTAAAACCAATCTTCACACACTTTCTATATGTGAGGATGAATAGATCTGTTTTAACAATGAAAGACTATAAACCCCAAATTGCACAATGATTCATCCAATTTTCTAGTTGATAATTCACCACAATATGCTTAGACTCCATTCCCATGCTTTTTCTCCGTTTGAATGCACTCTCCCATAGTCAGAAATACTGAAACTCATAAAGGAGTTACTTAGGGAACAACTTGTAATCTGGCTGACAGAAAAACTTCCAAATTCTTATCATCTCAATAGAAGTTTTTTACCAGAAGAAAGCATGAGACAGGAGGAATAATTAGTTCATTTTCATTTAGTATTATGCATTGGTTCAATCAACTTTTTAACTTTTTATTTTAGTTGGAAAATTGCAGAGAAGGTATAACCATAACCAACTAGACTGATCCTTTGAATGAAGTGTAAATTCATTGAACTATGACAAACATGTCTCGTGTACTGCTAAATTCAACAATTCAGAATGTGGTACTCATGCACAATTTAAAGAGCTTACTAAAGTTTGTGACTGGACATCAAAAATTTAATAAATGCTTAGCCTTTCATTTCTCTCGAAAATATTTGTAGAAGTGTCTTAAGTATTCTATAGATAGAGCCATATTAATTTCAAAAGACCTTCTAGAGTCCTGAAATAAAATTTGCATGTAGCTTTTGTGTAGCTTTAGACCAGCATTTTTAGTTGAAATATGATTTCTACTTTGATGAGTTTGAATTACAGTTTTGTAACTTTGGTTAAATTAAACGTGTCTTAAGTGATTAGGCAAATGAAATAGAATTTGAAATTCTGGAAAAGAAATTACAGCTAAGAAAACAATTTTGATCCAGTTTTGGAGATATAAAGTCAATACTGGAGTTGTCCAATTACAGCCCTTCCAAAAAAGGATCCTGATTGTAGTATCTTGTATTGGGTGACAATGATATAAAAATTCTTTCGACAGTAGAAACGTGATAGTAGGTGCATAGTATACAAATGCACACTATAGGTAGCAAATCTTTGACATCAAGTTTATTTGTTTTTTTGCAGGAATACTTCTATTTTTGTAAAAAAAAAAAAAAAATCTTACCATATGAGCAAGAAATACCAGTTGGGTCCTGACAGACAGATAATGAAGGTATTAAAAGTAAACTAGCTTAGTATAGATGAATTTGGTAATGTAAACTTAGAAATTTTATTTTATTTTTCAAAAAGTTGGCTTTCATTCCTCATTATGCAAGCTTATCATGTTCATATAAGTGACTTGATATGCATTCATTGTTGGCAGTTGCATAAGCACAAACATTTTGGAAGGCAGTTTTGCTGGTTCTCTCAAATTTTCAAATGCACACACTGTCTTTTTCCAACCATTCCACTTCCAGGGACTGGTCTTTCTTAGCTGCTTGCACATGTCCATAATGTTTAGCACTCAAAAATGTTATTTATTGCAATATTGTTATTTTAACATTGAATATCTAGCAATAACATGTTCTCATCATAGAGGACTTGTAAGATATTTGATGGAGTTAGGTGTTATGGACAGGGTTTATTGTTTTCACTATTTTATTCTCTATACTTGTTGAAATGCTGAATATTTTGTAATACAAATGTTTTAAAAAGAAAAAGTTAATAGACAGCATGTTGTAATGTCTATGGAATTCCATGCCATCCTAAAGGAAGAGTGTGTACCTAGATGTATTGACTTGAAATGTATATCAGTGATAGGATGATAGCCAAACACAGAACATGGAGAGTATGACTTACTCACATAAACAGAAAATAAGACAAATTCAGTGTGCAGAGAGAGAGGTGGGTATAGAGAAAGTTCTGCAATAGGGACCCCAAACTATGTATCATAGTTTGGGATTGGAGAAGGGAGGAGCAATCCATTAGAATTTTGATTTTTTATTCTATAAGTCTGTATTATTTTTTTCTTTATAATGAGATATATCACTTTTGTTTTTAAAATACTAAAAAGGAGATAAAAAAGATGCTCTAGCAATTTGTCAACCCCCATTTGTCGTAAAACTAATTAGTTTTAGAAATTAGGATGAAAATTTAGAATGAAATAACTGTAGTCATATTTAGAGAATAAAATATGTTCTATTGCAGCTGTTAGGATATGTGAAAATAGTCTAAAATTATGAATTAAATTTGTTGCATTTTTATTTTATTGTTATGATTACATCATTGAGATAGGAAGTTTGGATACAAGTTGCATATACTAAATCTTTCAGATATTGTCAATAAAACTAATAAATGAATCGATAGTCAATAAGCACCCATTATCTAGAACTCACTTTGCTTAAGTTTAAACTTGATTTCAGTCAAATACAGTGGCCACTGGACAAGTAAATACAGTTGTTATTGAGAAGGTACTTAAGTGCCATTTCAGACATGAGAATAACTTGAGGTTGCTTGATTTGTTCATAAATCTGGTAGGTAATATTTTTAACCTGTATTTTACCTCTCTGTGATCTCTTTAATGGCAGGATCATATCTTATTCATACTGTACTTCCTCCTAGCTCAGAGTCTGAAACATAGAAGTGTTTAGTACTTTCATTAAGTGGATTTTTTTTCCTGCTACTTAAAGTTGAATTTTTATATCTTCTTTTCCCATGTGATTTTAAAAAACATCAGATCGAAAATCTTACAGTATTCCATTTTAAGTAAACACTGATCTTGACATGAAAGTTTTAGATTCTGAAATTATATCATTATAGCCAAATAATAAATTTCGTTAATCCAGGATAAGGACCTCATCTCATACCAACTTAGCTTCTTCTGTTCCTTGTACACACCAAGCTCCTTACCACAAGCGGGTCATTCCACTCATTTTCCCTGTCCCTAGATCTCCACATAGCTAGCTCCTTCCCATCATTTGGCTTGAACACCAAAGTCACTTGTTAAGAGAAATCATAAACCAATTTCAAGCAGCTCTCATCTCTCCTAGCCCAACCCATCTCCTGTCTTTCAATCTTCAAAACCTTTATCCATTACCTGAAATCATCGCATTCATTTGTTTCCTTTTGTATTGACTCACCTCCTCCCCGATAATATGTAAATTCTGTAAAAGCGGGGCCCTTTCCTATATAGTTCACCCTTGAATCCTCCATGCCTAGCACAGTGTTCTACTCACGGAAAGCATTCAAAATTTCAAATTTTTAGATTTAAATATTTAAATTGAGGGTACATGCTGTAAATATGAAACAGCAAGAGCCTGTCTGTGTTCAGCTATTCCTGAGTTTTTTTTTTAATTATTTCTGTCATAGTAGATGCTTGACATCTCCAAAAGATTCACCTGAGTTCCTCTAGAATCACTAAATTAGCAAGTAGACTATAGCATACAATTGTATTAGTTTCCTTACTTTTAACACTTGTATACCAATATATACCTACTTCAGATGGCTCATGAGATTAAACAAGAACAGCAAATCCATGTTGATGAGTGGATGCAGAGAGCTCAGTTGTCCTATTTACTGGTAAACAGCATGATTTAAATGTGTACCAAGATACCAATCACTATTTCAAACCTTGTATCTTTTGGAATGGCTGCTAGAGTCAAACCATCAGGAAGCGTAACACAAAGTAGTAAGCTTTCTTTAATGCATAATCTCTTACATGTATACCAGGTTTGGTGAGTAGTAGGCCTAAAGAAAGCTAGGGAACTGCTCATCAAGAAAATAACATGGCTCATAATGAATGAGATTAGAAGGGTACACCAATATTATTTGAGTAAGTCTACTTCCACTGTGCATTACCTATGACACAGACTAAATTTCTACCAACAAATGAAACAATGACTATTGAGCAAAGACAAATATGATGTGCCTTTTAAAACAGCTAAATTTCCTAGATAGTACAAAGAAAAGAAAAAAGATCAGATAAGATCTTATTTGCATTTTGTAAGTAAATCCGTAACTTGATAGTTGAAAAATATACATCAGAAAAATTTTTGATCTCGCAATATCAAATATGTGATCAAATTCAAGTGGCAAATAGGTAAATGGTATTTAGAGGAAAATGGCAGACCAAGTTAAAGATGTAGTATGGCATCATCTGTTCTGGACAAGATGAATGTCAAAATTGTGTATCCAGATAGTGTCTAATAGAAAAAAATTAATGCCCATTCTCTGAAGATTCCACAGTCAAAATGGGGTAGTCCATTTTAATTTTCAGAGGAATTTGGGGAACAAATGACTAGATATCCACCAAACCTTGGTACTAATGAAAAATACAGTGCATTCTGAGAAAATCAATATATAGTTTGCCTGAAGGTATCCCAAAGGAAACATTCAGTTATTGAGGTTTAAAATACGTTAGCTCCAGAATAATAAAATTCTTGAATTGCAGGCGTTTGCAAGAACAGCAAAGGGGTTAAAGACATTTTATATTTTATCAAAGCTCTAAAACTGCTGTGCGGAGTTTTTATGCATTTCATATTTTTGCTTGCTGCTTCTTCATGCAAAAGTCTTCACCAATTCCTTGGAGAATTTCTTCACTGTTTAGACCTTCTTAATTTGCTCTTCAAATAAAATACCCTCAGTCCCACTCCTACCTGTCCTCCACAGGTTCACGTGGACACTGAAGATTGAGGTGGGTGAACTGGGAGCATATTTTGAGGAACATGAATTCGTCATAATGTATCAGTATTGGATTTCCCAAACTGTTGAGGGATTTTATTTGTTTCCATTTTGTTTGGGGGGGAGAAGCACTTTTTTCAGTCAAGTTACATTTGGTTTTAATTTTAATTATGAATCTCATCTTGTTTCAAAAAAACATAAATAAAGAGGGAATTCTCTGGTTTTTTAACAATGCAATGAAAATGTCAAGATACAAATACTAAGGGCTAAGACTATTTCTGTAGGCAAAGAAGACTATAGGTTGGAAAATCAACAATTCTGCTTGGTCTAAATCATGAGATGAATTTAGATAATAATCTAATTTGACCTTAGCAGTTCATATTTATTAATTAATTAGTATTTGTTTAATAATCAGCTTCCTATTGAAGAAAATAAATATTTTGTAAATTAATCTGACAAGATGGTTTAGTACATACAACATGCTACATTATCCTCCTTTTACTGAGTTAGAGAAATGATTGAAGCATTCATAAGTAAGATGCGTCGAATAATTCAGTCTAAAGTCATTTTTTAATTCAATATTTGACTTCACACTAAAATATAAATACTATTACTATATAAAGTAGGTAAAGTTTCACATAACTAATCTGAAAGCAAGCAACACAGATCCAAAAATATAGTGAACTCTAGGTCAGTCTTATTTATTTACTGTAGAAGATCTTGGCTAGAACACTGAATTCAAAATAACTTGGTGTATGAAGTTCTCAATGTCTACTTATTTAAGATAATAATAATAATAATGATAGATTTCTTCTGATCCTTCAGCGCCCCAATCATTTTTGCTCCAGCAGTATTTTTCTAGTCTTTAAAATACTCTGTGGACTATGGAATAAGGTTAAAGGCAGCAGTCTTGTCTTTGAGGCATTCCTTGAGCAGAAGAAATACAAAGATGTTAGTTTTATATACTACAGTCTGAAGAAAGCCTACTAGCCAAAAATATCACCTTTAACATGGCTCTATTTCTGAGTTTATCAGTCAATCGTTTCTTTATTTTTTGGTCTAAAAACTAGTAGGAGATTCACTCTCAGTGTAATAAATGAATTCTAGCTCTTTTGGGCCTCAATATAAAATATCTCAATATTACTAACCTTTTGACCTTCTCACTTTACAACAGTAAATGAATGCTTGGTCGAACTGCAGAAGAAACAACGCAATTGGTTTTATCATTTTATATACATTTAAATTTTAAGAATCAGTTTTAGGGAAGGTTTATTTTATGCCATTAGCTTAAGAGAGTAGTCTTTCTCACTAAATGACAGATTTGGTCATAGCACTATAAATAGTTATTAATTCACAACATGTCCTACACATGGGATAGTTGTAAAAGAGAAAGCACAGGTTTAAAGTACAAAATTTATGCCTTAAGATCTTCACAATCTGCTTCCTATAAGGATCCAAATCAAATCTGTTTTAAGATTTTTACAAGGAACTTCAGACCCTCCAGATATTCTGAATAGTTACACCTTCACTTTTATCATTAGCATTGTAGATAATGTATTCTAATATATAAACATATATATAACATATATATGTTTATATATTCTATATTCAAAAATGTATATGCAATGACTAATAGTTGAAAGAATAATAAAATGAATAAATCACCTTGAAAGTTTAAAACATTTTGTTTTAAATATAACTTATCTTACTAATGCATTGTTTTGACTGATGATTTAGGCAAAAGTTTATTCGTTTGGAGATTAGTTGATTTCCTTCAACTCAAATTACCCAACAATTTATGCCCAAATAAGCACTGATATTTGTAAGTAAAATAAATTGGTAATCATTTATTTTCAGTACTTGACCCAAGTACTGTATTAACTCTTAATACCATCCCAGTCCAAATCCCTGGATGTGCTTAGAATCCAAAGTTTAATATGTAGGAGCACTGACTGAGAAGCCACTCATCTGCTAAAATTCTCCTCTTTATTACTGTGCTAGTAACCAAATATTTTTAGTTTATTTACAACAAAATGAATGTTATTACATACATGGTTATCTTGAGGATCCCATTTGAATTCTATGGACTAGGCTGAGAAAATCTGGACAAATAATGTTAAATATTTCAGAAATATAGATCAGATTCAAGAGATATTCATGTTACATCCAGTTGGGAAACAGAAATTAACTTAGTTACAAGAAGAGAGAAAATTTTATATGAGTGTTAACTATCAACAAATAGTCTTGAAACTATTGGCTACTGATATACAAAAAAATTATAAACTTGATTCATGTCTCACACCACATACAAATATTAAAACAGAATGTATCATGGATCTAAATATAAAACTTAAATATAAAAATCGTGGGAAAAAACATAGAAAAATATTTGTGACATTGCATTAGGCAAAGATTTTTATATAAAAAAACATGATCCACAAGGAAAAAAACCTGGTAAACTGCACTTAGTCAAATGTAAAGACTTCTACTCTTCAAAATATGCTATTAAAGGAATGAAAATAAAAGCCACAGAATAGTAGAAAATATTTGCAGATTATATATCTGGTAAAGGACTTGTACCCAAATATACATATCAAATGTCTAAACTCAAACATAAAAAAAATCAACAATTCAATTTTTTTCATGAACAAAAGATTTGAACAGTTACTTTATTGAAGAAGGTATATAATGGCAAATAAGCAGATGCAAAGAAAATTCTCCAAGATATATGTTCATTATCTTGATTGTGATGATGATTTTACTATTAGGGAAATTCAAATGAAAGCCACAATGATACTACTATGTCTATTAAAATAGCTAAAATTAAAAAGACTGGTCATACTAAGTGTTGCTAAGGATATAAATCTAGAAGTCTCATACACCCATAGTGGAACTAAATCAATAGTATAACTATTTTTAAAGTTTCTTAAAAAATTAAACATGAAACTATCATATAATCAAGTTACAGCACTTTTAGGTATTTACTCAAGAGACATGAAAGCATATATACACACAAAGAGTTAATACAAATACTCAGTGTGAATTTAATTGTTAAAAACTGGAAATAATCAAATAAGTGAATGGATTAACAAATGTGGTATATAAATATGTTGTAATACTACTTAGTAATTAAAAACACTTAACTATGGATACATTCAATAACATGTATGAATTGCAAAATGAGTATGCTTAGTGAACAAAGCTAAGCGTCCCCTCCAAAAAAAAGAGTATGTATTTTGGGATGAAATTTATATAAAATTCAGCGGTTATTTCATTATGTGAGGTTGAGGGAGATAGAAAGGGCCAGAAGGGAGACATTATAAGGGGACATGAAATAACTGAAGCATTGGATATGTTCACTTTCTTGATTGTGATTGCATTAACACTACCCAAATGGGTAAGGACATCATGTCTGGAATTCAGGGGATTACCTGAACACTTCTTAGGACTTCCATATTTAATAGTAAAAGTGAATGAAAAATAGTAACTAACAAAGGGCAGGATTCAAAGTTATCACAAATGAAAGTTTGGGTCACTCTGTCAGGCAAAAAGGACTTTGATCATTTGACATTCCATGCAGGGAGGGAAAAGGAAATAGGGAATGAGTAATGAAAGAATTTATAAATATCAACTATGGTCTTATGACCAATTATAGAAATTAATAGTGTAGCACTTCTACACAATTTCTTCCTTGCTTGTTCTGTACAGACATACAAAGGGTAATTTTACACATTGATAATTTGAGATTAATCACTCTAACATCTTGGTTTGATGGAATGAAAAATCAAAAATATACTAGGTGGTATTCTAATTGAATGTAACCAAGTGGGTTCCCAAAGTATGGTAACATAACTTTCTTAGAAAATGAGACCATTGCAACAGAAAAAAAAAAAAAAGCTATGGCGATAGCAAAATTTCTGGGAATGGGTTTTTAAGTGTAAAAGAAAAAGGAAATACTCCCCCTTCTACCCACAGGTTCCCATTCCCATATATTCTGACTATGGGACAAAAGACATCATCATATTTTGATCTTTGATTCAAAGTACCTACTACATTCTCTAAGATAAAACTCCTTCCCTTTAGATTGATGTCTGTCAACTAAGGTCTTAATCGAGTCTTCAGTAGACCACTTCTCTATTCTATTAGGCCAGCTGCTTAGATTGAATCCCTGAACTTGAGACCATTCCTTCAATTATTTTGTTATGAAATTAATTCCTTGATTAAAAACAATGTTCTATAGACTATCATGACAAGGTCTATCATGAAGCCATTCTCTAAGACCAGGGATAGTAGTGTAATCAGGAACCGTAAGTTTATATCTAAAATATACACCTTATTCCAGTGAGGACAAATCTCTACTCTTCATGACAGAAACAGTCCAATGTAATTAGACAGTCACCAGTAGGAACCAGTATAGCTAGTAATTTCCCAGGGACTCAGTATTGTCTCTGCTGTTATCAGATTAAACAATTAGTCGTATTGGTAACCAGGTTAGTTTTGGGAAGAGGGAGTTGCTGAATCCATGCTGGGCTTCAATTCCTACCACCATGACCACTTTGTAATAACAAGTGATTAAGTACCAGGCCATCTGGGAAAAGAGACTCTGGCATGCAGAAAATGAATGACAAAGTTTACCCAAATAATTATTGAAAGTTCTCTGCAGTAGGTGATTTTTTATGAGCATTCATGGAAATCTTCATAAACTTAGACTCTCCATATACCTCTTCCCCAGACTTCCTTATCTATTTTTCCAATCCTCTTCTTTCCAAGTCTCTGACTAGCCAATAAAACTATTAACAACTTCCTGGATATTAATTTAGATATGTATGTAAGGACCTAATTGGTATCCCTTCGATATTCAAATGTTGAAGTCTTAAATCCCTAGTACCTCAAAATCAAATTGCATTTAGAAATAGGAACTTTACAGTGACATGATCAGAGTAAACTGAGGTCACATAGATGGGACCTAATTCAATGTGACTGGTGTCCATATGAGAAGAGATTAGGACACAGACATGCACAAAGAGAAGATCATGTGAAGACATAAGGAGAAGTCATGCGCAAGCCAAGGAGCGAGACCTCAGAAGAAACCAATCTTTCTGACACCTGGTTCTTGGACTCCAGCATGCAAAACTCTGAGGAAATAAATTTCTACTGCTTAAGCCACCCTGCCATTGCTACTATGTTATGACAGCCCTAGTCAACTAAAACAATATGTGCCTATATCTTAAATCATACTAATCAGCGAAATGGCAGCTGGAAATTCTACCTACTGGGAACATTGCCCTTCATTGACTATCCATGTAGGTCAAAACTTTCTAATTACCACTACATCTCTGCTACATATTACTAAATGTACCAAATATGTTTTTGGAAATTAAGTGCTGTCCTTTGGCCTACAGAAGACAATCATCACAGAGTTGTTCAAGGACGTGTTCTCCCCTTACTGATATCCTTCTCTAAGTCTTTGTAAAGTGACTGTCCTCTGGACTGCCTCGAGATGTAATTAGGAATGACTATGCATGACAAATTCATTCCAGCATTTCTAGTCCATAAGCCTTCTACTATTCCAAAAAAATTTCTGTCATCTCTTTCGCATTATGTATATATATATATATATATATATATATATATGTCAGCATTAAACATAACTTTCTGTCAACCAAACTGTTAGATTCACTTCCAGCTATACAAGCTGATGTATTAAATTCAGAATCTTTAATAAGTGTAACTATATCTAAAAATGTGACCCAATCCAATGTTCTATTCCATCTTCCTTGATCAAACACCTTAGAACACGTTCCTTTATGTATTTCCCCAGATATCTGCCAACCTAATTTAGTAAAATTTCACAAATGTTTTGGCATATAAGCTATTGATTCCTGGACAAGATTTTATAGGACCCTAGCAGTGGGTCTACAAAGGATGGTAGGGACGAGTATTGAGTAAAATGGACATCATATTATAAGACAACTACCCTTGATAAATTTATTATAGGGTTTACAAGCAGGAGACATCTTCTCACAGGCAAGTTGTTTTAATTGGCAATTCCTCCATTCCAAGTTTCAGACTCCTGCATCTTCCAATCACTGCCTTAACATTCATAATTTGATGAGCCTGGAAGTTAAACTTACATTATAATTTTGTGCAATATATAAAAAAATTTGTGTAATCACTTTTAGCAATATTGATATTGCTGCTATAAGAAATAAATTATTTTAAGGCTACCATAGTTCTCTGTTTCTCTAACAATGCCTTGAACTAAGAGTTAAAAACCTGTGTTTCTCAGGATATTTTTTCTCTCTAAAAGTTCCAGTTCACTTGGAAGAATCTACCCCACACCAAGGTCCTTTATTCACCAATTAAGTCATAATGGTCAAGTGTGGTAACCGCATAGGCTCCCAAGGTACTGCTTGCAGAAGGTACTACATCACCATTTTAGATTATAATTTGATTAATTAGGGTGCCATTATATGCCACAAATAGCTAGCATCACATTCTCTATTGTCACAGTGTTCAGTATTTCATTCAACTCTAGAAATAAATCCCATTTTTGAAAGCCAATTCCCAAATTCTATCTCTATATAAAGCATCCTGGTAATTATTCTACTTTATTTAAATATTATTTAGTGTGTATATATATATGTATCTCCAAATTATTTCCTAATATGTAATAATTGTGTAAAAATGAATACTCAATAATACATTCCAAATGTTTATTGAAATATGATAAATTCATGTGAATCCCCCAAAAAATGTCTTTCTTATGTTATGGTAATTCTGTGATAGTCATTGAGAACACTTAGATAATAAATCTAAGGCTAATTTCAAAGAAACAGTTATATGATGCTTCTCAATGAATATGTATGTAGCTAAACTATAGACTGTAGACTGATTCATTTCTGATTTTAAATGTATTAAGAATACATTATAGACATTGAGCTAAATTTCCTAGGAAAAAAAGTACTTTTGTTTTAACACTGATTTTGCATGAATAGTTTTTTCAATGGCCTAAATTTATAGCTGCTTGGGAGAAAAGAAAAGAGCCTATAGTCCTTTCCCTGTTTTAGCAGCAAGATTTTATTTTCCTTCTCGATAATTCCTCATGGTAGGTGGGGAGAACAAAAGTAATTATACAGAATTCCATTTTTATTAAATAATAAGTTTTATTAAATAATAATAATCAAAAACTAGATCTAGAACTATATCTCCTGAGGTTGCATCATACTAATGGACAAGTGAATACTTTTCTAAATCTAAACAACATTCATAAAGAAGGCTGAACTCTTCCTAGTATATAGAATTTGTCCTGGAATCTATATATTGAGTAGGTCCAGTTGCCTAAAGGCTGACAAAAGTTATCAAAAAGTGTTTTATAGAATCTAATGCTGCTATTTAAATGAGTAATGATAAATTGAGTTGAACAATTTTTTTGGTCTAATTCTAGCATCACTAAAGCATAGATTGAGAACTACTGTTATAGGCCTACCTATATTGACCTTAATTGAAAAGTTGTCCTAATTTCTTTGAAAACTTCTTTAATATGTCACCTGAGGGTTGTAATTATTATATAATAATACTCTTCAAAATGGACACGTTTCTCATCAGTTCATCAGGTGAGACTTGATTAAACAATGATCACATTAAAATTGAAATTTGATCATTAAAATCTATCTATCTTGTTAGTACTATTTCCTTTTTGTTACTTTCCCTGTTTACATACATTTTCTTAGTAATTTTTCATATACTTTAAAAAGTTAGGTAAAAATTCAGTAAAATGGGTATTGTGTGAGTTATAACCCTTCAATTCTTTCGTGTACTTAGTAGGGGTTTTAGAGATTCCTGAAAGAGTATGTTATTATTCAGCAGTTAAAATGGCAATGCAGTTCACATTGTCACACATTAACAAGGATTAAATAACTAAACAAAAAAATCAATTTACTATACTCTTGAAACATAATTATACCTCTGTATAGCCCTGTTACAAATAAGTCATTCTTGTGAAGAAGGTCTTCTCTAAGATGTGCACATTTCTGATGCGCCTCGGTGAAATAGGGTTTGGTCACACACCTCTGGCGAAAGTATAGTTCACATACATCCCAAGGACCTGGGTTCCTGTCCTAGGTCAGGCAGGACAACTAAGATAGACAACTAAATAAAAATAAATAATAGGCTTCTTCCCCCTCTCTCCTCCTGCCTGCCTGCCTGCCTACTTGCTTTCGTTTTTCTACCACCATCTTTTCTTTTAAAAAAAAGGAAAATAAAGACATATGTTTTTAAAAACTGAAAACAACTACTGTTTATGAATAACTCACTTTTAAACTAGAATCATATTAGAACACTACAAAAAATAAACTTCTAAAAGTTCTGTGCTGTTAGTTACAACAAAAAAGTAAGTTTCATTTCAACTATAATAGCAGTAAAAATTCAATAATTAGCAAATCTCTGCAAAATATTTTGAACTTAGATATGAACATTTCTACTTGTGGTATGTATGAGTCAACACAACCCCTGTTATGAGAGTTTTTTTGAATCTTATCATTGACTCTTTCATAAAATACACAGAAAAAAAACCCATGGGCAATATACTTCTTGATGCTAGCCTTACATCTTTGTGAACTTGACCCCAATGTCAAGGGAAATGATAGCCAAAATAAATAAATGGGAGTACAACAAACTGAAAAGCTTCTGCATAGCAAAAGAAACAACCATTAAAACAAAAAGACATTCTAAATGGGAAAAGATATTCGTACACCATACAGCCATGAAAGGGTTAATATTTAAAATATATAAAGAAATTGTAAAACTCAGTAATAGAAAATAACCCAGTTGAAAAAATGGGTGAAGATATGAACAGACGTTCCTCCAAAGAAGACATACAAATGGCTCACAGGTACATGAAAAGTTCTACATCTCTTGCTGTTAGAGACATGAAAATCGAAACAAGATATCACTTCACACCCGTGAGGCAGTCTATTATCCAAAAGACAAGTTTTGGTGAATATTTGGAGAAAAAGAAACCTTTATACACTATCAAAGTATAAATGTAAAGAAGTGATCATTGGTACAACAATTATGGCAAGCAGTATGGAGACTCCTCAAATAATTGAAAATGGAAATTCCATATGATCCTGTTAGTACACGTCTGGGTATTTACCCAAAAAACAAAGCATCAATTCTACAATATGCATCTCTGTGTTTATTGCTGCATTATTTACAATAGACAAGAGCTGGAAACAACCTAAGTGTCTATTGATAGATGAGTAGATAAAAATGTGGTATATATACACAATGGAATACTACTCAGCTATTTTTAAAAGATAAAACCCTGTTCTTCGCAACATGGATAGACCTAGAGGGAATTATGCTTCATGAGGTAAGTCAGAAGGAGAAAGTTATCATACAATTTCATTCACATATGGTATATATGGAAACCAAACAAAAAAAAATGAACCAAATCAAACAAAAATAAACTTTGAGTCTATAGACGCAAATTAGTGGTTACCAGAGGGGTCAGGGGAAGTGGGTGTGTCAGTCAGGTAAATGTGGTAAATTACATGGTGAAGGATAGAATCCAAATGTTGGTAGTAAAGTTAACGTATCTAGACAGATGTCGATTTACAATGCTTTAAGCCTATATGTTATGATGTAATGTTTCTTCAATAAAAATTTAAATATAAAAATAAAAGTGAAGTTCAGAGGAATTAGAGGATCTCTATTAGGCAGTATAAGTAAATGACATTAATCCTCCTCAGTCGCTGTGCCAACTTGGGCATGCTGTCTACATGATCTGGGCCTATGTTCGTTGACTATAAAAAAGAAAGTAATAATCATAGTGCTTTTCTCTTAGATTGCTATGCATGTGAAGTGAGTTAATAAGTGGCTCAGAATGTGCTAAGTTATTAAAAAATATCACTCACTGTGAACAGAAAAATAAAACAAAATGAATATATTCTAAGAATCTAAAGTACAACATGATGACTACTGTTAACAATACAGCATTATACACTTGAAATTTACAAAAAGAAGAAATTTTGAGTGTTCTCACCATATACACACACAAAAAGGGAACTATCTGAGGTTATGAATGTGTTAACTTGATTGTGGTAATTATTTCAGTGTAATGCATATTAAATAATCATGTACATATTAAACAGATACAGTTTTTATTCATCAGTTATATCTCAATAAAGCTTAAAAATCTCACATACAAATAGTTTTTTTGTTAAGAAACTCAAATAAAATCATACATGTAGATTTAACTTCTAAATGTGTAAAATGTGAAGCCATAACGATATATTTATAAATCAAACCTACATGATAGCCTATTAACTGAATGCAAAATGAAATGTCATTTTATAGACATGGGCTATGTTTTTTCTCCTATCAAACAGTCTCTGCATTTTTCCCTTAAATGTCTGGATATTTTGATAATTCATGAATTAAAAGTGTTGGGATTTCACTGACTTGAAGCTTTAATTAATTGCTGATAAAGATAAGTTATAATATTCTCTAACTGAAGTTTTTGTTTCTTGAAATATGTTTACCCTGATTCTGATTCTGTAATGTCTATGTATTCCTCTTTATTGTGCCACCTTTTCTTTTTTTTTAACTTGCTTTAAGTACCTTTACAAGTCTGTTTTTAGCCCTGAAAAATGAGACTAACATAAAGTTTTCATGAGGATTAAATGAGACAGTATATGCAAAGTACCCAGCACAATATTTAATACAATAAGGTTTTAATAATTTCTTTTCTTCTCACCTCTCTTTTTCTTGTCAGTTCTAGAAAGTCAGAGTAATTGCAATAGATGAGAAGGAAATGCTGCTCATATCCTTTAGCACGAAGAACATATTTGAGATTCAACATTTTCTTTATAATATACTATTGAGAAAACCAATGACATTTATTTACTCACTTACCTAACTGCATAAGGCTCCATCTCCATTCTACCAGGTGATGCTTCCTGGTATCACTGCTGTAAATTTCCCTATTGCAGCCACAGTTATTCCAAGATGGGCAATCTACACTGAAGAGCTATCTATGGAAGTAGAGAGCCTTGAGAGCGCTGCAGAATGTCGGATTTAACATAAACTCTGAGAGGAGAAACAGTAAGAATTAAGGGAGAGCACACCCTTGTGACTCAGGCTGCTGAAGCCACTGAGGTGCAGATCACATAAAAGCCAAGGGTGCTGCAGAGAATTAAATGGATTTCAGCAGAATACACACATGGTTACTACTGTGCCAACAGAAGGACTGAGGGGACATGAGGCAGCTTCAGATGCTTCTCCTGTTTGGCTGTTGGAGTCCCTTGGACAAATGGAGCAGCGTCTTCTGAATCCATGAAAATACTCTGTCATGAAATGTGTAACTAATGTATAAGTGTATAGAAACTGACAAGGTTACTTATGATAGTTCAAGCTAAAAGTTAGATTAATTTGTCGTGAGCGAAGAATCACTCATTTTCTTGGCATTTTGAGTGTTAATCCAGTACACAGGATTGTGAGGGAAACAGTTTACAAACTAAATCATAATTGGGAACTCTCTGTGTCCAAAAGATTATTCATAAAACCCCTTGAAGGATAAATAAATACCTTTGTGAAGGAAACTGCCCATAACTTTCTTTACATCTCTGAAATATGAGTTTCAAGAAGAATAAATAATATGAATTCACTGATCTAGTTTTTACCAAAGGTAGCCTCACCAGTTCCATAATGATTTATGTTTCAATCCAATTTTTACCTATATT
This sequence comes from Solenodon paradoxus, assembly GCA_004363575.1. Taxonomy (NCBI): domain Eukaryota; kingdom Metazoa; phylum Chordata; class Mammalia; order Eulipotyphla; family Solenodontidae; genus Solenodon; species Solenodon paradoxus. Next base: position 815,732 of record RJWH01000380.1, read on the forward strand.
TGACATATTTTAGGGAAAGTTATGAAATCGTAGGAAAATGTTCTCAAGTCCAATGTAATTACAATTTGAGGTATTTTCACAGGAGCAAAATAATTTCAATTTTAATTTTTAAAGTTTCCAAATCTGTATCTCTGGAAAGTGAACACACTAATATTTCTCAACTATGATGCAGGCAATTAAAAAGTGTCTTGGAAAGAAACATTTCACTTGATAACTTAAGCAAGTTAAAATATATGATATACTGAAATAGAAACATAATTAGAGGTGGAAAAGAATCATCCTTGACAAACTTTAAAAATTTATATAAAGTATAGTTATTGATAGGAAACTAGAACAATGAATTAAAATGTCTCAAGCCCTCACTTTTTGGTGTTTTACTATCCTAATGGCCAACTTAAAATTTCTTAGCCCTAGTCCCAATCACTACTCTTGAACAACTGTATTTTCTAGTCATTACTATAACACCCGTGATGGCATTTCAAAAATACAACTTTCTATAAACATGTCTGATATTATTGGTAGTATTGTTTTATTAAACATTTTATCAGGATGCAGAACAAAAAAAAAATCTTCACCAAAATATCATGCTGATTTTAAAAGTCCTTTTAAAAGATGAACCCTAAAGTTCACAGGTGAAACATGCAGAAAAGACATTATTTCCTTTAGCTTTTTCTTTGAACTTGGTTGCATAATTACGTAAAAGAAGCATGCAGTCAGAATTCCATTCATGTCATAGTGTTTTGCTCTCCTTTCCCTGTCTTTCATGGTCTTGAATAGACTCAAAAGAGATCAAGTCAAGGTTTTTGTTGCTATTAAACCCAAATAGGTTAATTAATCTTATGCAAGCTGACAGAGAAGTAGAATATCTGTACCTCCTTATAGTATCAAATAGTGTCATTTTTAACTTTCTCAGGTAAGCCTTGACTGACCACCCAAGTTAAAATAGACCTTGTGATTCTGTTTTATTTATCACACCACTTATAACTATCTGATATTTTATTTACTCTTTATTTCAGCTCTTTAAAATGTAGATTCAATAATTAGAACTAAAATCGATAGGACTAAAACAGTGTTAGCCGTGTAAACTCTCAACACAGGAATGTTTCATTTTTTAAATAAGTTTCTATGAACTTGACCATATGTTGGATAATTTGTAACCTTCTAAAATTAAACGCATGTGAATCATTACTTAAATTCCAATTTCTAAATGTACATGAACACTCCAATAACTCTTTCCTTCCTTCCCTTCCTTCCTTGCTTCCCACCTTCCTTCCTTCATAACATATCTTAAATATGGCAAACTGCAGATATCTTGGAAAGAACTGTAATAATTTCTTTAATTGCACACATACTAGTTGATATTTAAATTGCCATAAAAAGAGAGTGTCTGACAATGACTGTTTACAAATGTAATATAATCCATGGGTAATACTCCTCATTCCTTCCACCAGTTGCAGAGTTGATAGCTTGGCTTGCTATTGTTCACTCTTTATATTCTTTCTTTAGCAAGGTCCACATATTTTATGACTTCAACCCAATCACAAATCTCAAATGATGCCCTAGCAAATAGAATCACACTCCTATACCTACACTTCATATATAAGAATTTAAAACTGCAAAGTCAACACTCCTGAAATGAGTCGGCCATTTTTACCGCCCAGCTTACTCCGTTCTTCTAGTCAGTCACTGAGACTTAAAGCTTTTGAGTCAAAAAAATCTGCATGTTATTCTTTAGAAATGTCTCGAATATCTTCTCCTTTTCCAATAACAGATTCCACACCTTCTCAGCAACAGTCCCCACCTGGTATCCCTATTTCAACCCATTGCCCAACTTGAAAATAGATAGATGCGTGAACCCTTCTTTAAATACTACTCTCCTCATTTTGTACATTTGCTTCTCTCCAGTTTTACTACACCACTGTACTTCAAGCCATCATCCCTTAACTCAGTTTCTTATCTTTTTCCAATTCACACAGCATCCAGAATTATTTTTTAAAAATATAAATCCAAACATGATACTTCCTTGTTTAAAATCATTCAGTAGCTTTCTACCACAGTTAGGTTTAAGACCAAAACCCTACAAAATCTAAAAGGTCTGCTCTGCCTACCATTCTAACTTCATTTTAGACCATCCTACTATGTTTCTGTGTCTTTCTTTCTTTCTTCCTTTGTTTATTTGTTTCTTTCTTTCTTTCTTTCTTTCTTTCTTTCTTTAAGGAAAGGTATAGGAAGAAATGGAGGCAAGTAGGTAGGTAGACAGAGAGAAGAGGGAGGACATTTTATTTATTTTTCATTTAGTTTTTCATCTTGGTTGTTCTCCACAGCCCTGGGTTACAAACCCAGGTCCTTGGAATGTATGTGGACTATGCCTGGTGGATTTGTCTACTAGGCCACCAGGTCATGCCGCTTTGTATTTCTGTAGTATGGTAACACAGTCTTGAAGTTCCTTAAACATGGCAGACTTGGCTTTGACATGTATTGTGCTCTGATTATAAGATCTTACCTACTTTATTACCCCTTTGCCCTATTTTCTCTACTCCTCCTAAAATTCAACTCAAACATTACTTTTTAAGACTAGCTTCCCTAACACCACCTCCTGTCCTAGACTACTTAAACTCTCATGGTATCTTCTACTTCCCTTTGCAAAACTAATCACAGCCATAACTAGTGAGTTGTGGCATTAGTTATTAAAACCCTAAGTGTTCCTTCTAGAATATGAATTTCAAGAGGTTATTCGAGAATTGGATGTGGTTCATCATTGTTCTCCTGGGGTGGGTACAATGCTTTGTACACAGTAGATCTCAATAAATATTTACTGAATATGTCAAAGAAAAAACCCCGAGTAACTTAGATAATTTTCATCATCATATCTAGCTCTAATGGCTAAGTTTCAAGAATATAAACAATCTGGCCTTATCCTACCTATCCACAAATATTAATAACCATTACTGAATATGAAGCTTTTCTCTTTTCTCAAAAACATGCTCTGTTCATTCACGCATTCAGGTCATCATCAATCATTTTGTTTTCCTGGCCCAGAATATTCTCCCCTCAATCTGTCTTATTTCTCCAACTTTTCAAAGCTAGAATTCAAAGCTGTAACTATTATTTTACTTACTAATCTTTTACTGTATATTCCTATATCATTATTAATAGTTGCCCACAATTCAATATTAGTGTACATTCTTCACTATTTTTTCTATGTATTGATCTAGTCTCCTCAACCAGATCATAGGCTTCTTAGAGTTAGCATCATATCTTACAGTACTTTTTCCTTAGTGTTATTTCATATACATCTAAATCCTTTTCCAAAGTTTTCCATTTCTGCATTTCCCAAATAATGCTCCCAAATATAAATAACCCTTAGCATTATATATGCCCTTATAAGACAATATATACTTTCTAGTTAATATGATTTCAGTTGGTCCAGAAATTCTTAACTGATGCCCTCAAATTTATCTCATCTTTAATGTAGAAATAGTATGTCCTCTTATATAGTGAAGACTTCTCTTCTAATTAAAAGACACAAGCATGAAAATGATCCCGATAAAATATGCATGTTGAATTCTCTACTTTGCTTTAGTTTGTTGACAAGATGAGTTTGGATCCAGATTTACCAGATTCCAAAGTCAGTAATGATGTTCAAGGAAAATGACTTACAAAGCATATTATATGTCCCAGTATCATTCAGTGCCTTTTATATCAACATAGAATCCATTGTAGCTTCCCAAATGTATTCTTAAACAAAAACAGTATCTTAATAATCTGAAAGAATTAATAAGGCTAATCAAATGCTTAACCCAGCCCCCAAATCAAGAGAAATCTTTTTCAATGGTATATAAATAGAAAGGGCTGCACTTATTTGATGGCTCACTTTTTTAACTAATGGATCTTATGAATACATTTTCTCCTTGCTTATGAACTCAACAATCTAGTCTCAGTTATTTTCTAAGAATTTAGAACCTTACTAGTGGGAACATAAAACTTCAATAAATTATTTGTTGATTTAAATTTTCCATTTCACATTTTGTTATTTTGAACCCATGTTATGGGAATATGTGAAAAGACAAATTATTGCTCTTCATATGAAAGTATATATTCTAATTTCTACTCAGAAATACACAATTTAAAATTCTTCATGTAACTCTTGAGTTGCAGGTTTGATACTCAGAAAGTTTAATTTTAAAGCCACAAAAACACTGGTTAGTAACATAAACCAGAACTGCAAGCATTATTTCTTTAGTATTCCAAGGAAAATAATGGAGCTTCCAAAAGCCGTTGTAAATTAATCAAGAAGTATAGGCTTCAAGGAGACTCTGATCCATATTCGTTTCTATCAGTCAAAATTGCAAGCATTTGAAGTCATTTACAAACAGTATGTTTTTACGAATTAGATATTTTAATCAAAGAAAAATAAAAATACTAAAATTACTTGCAAAACATTTTGGTTTGGTATATGTTATTAGTGATTCTATGTTCTAGGATGCAGTTCCCATGTATTCAGTTAACTGAGCCCTGTCTAATGAACCAATGACTACTCCAGATATCAAGGATAGGATTTCAATTATATATATACTCTTTATATAAGCAGATTTGAAAACTCTAGCTTAGAAGTTGTTAGCAGTTATCACTCATCCCCAAATCAATCAATGTTTATCTAGGAAAGGTAAATAAACTCTTCAACAAAGCTGGGTAACTTCAAGAGGGCCCTTATGGGGGGCAAGAATCAGTCTATCTGGATCAATCCTTTAGATCCATAGGGCAATAACTATCTCACAAAGATCAATGTCCTATTTAAATGTATTCATTCTTTTATCAATAAATAATAATTGAGCATTCATAGTGAACAACAGTGTCCTAGATATAGGATACTCAACATGAACAAGACAGGTAAGTCCTTACTCTACAAATCTTATATTCTGGGTGTCTCTTCAGGGTAAAGGGAAATGAGCATAATAAACAAAGAAAGAATAATAATAATACTGATTAAGAGGGGGATAAAATAAGAAATAAGTACATTTTTAATTTAGCAACAAGCTATACAAAAGACACATCAGTAGCACTTTTCTTACACAGTAGACTACATACATACATCACATTATTTAACTACATAGAGCAAGCTACCAAACACAGATTCATAGCTACATGTTTAATCCAAACAATCTTTCTAAAACCAAACATCCCACGGTAGTCACCAGCCCACAGTGAACAAAAGAATTAATAGGACATTTTCAAAATAACAGATTACTCATAAAAATAACTTTTCTAATTTTATAATATAATGCTTAATAAGCAGGCAATATTTATTCTAAATACTTTATACAATAATTAATGAAGATAATTAAGAATATGAATCAGTAAAATGTTCTAACTGAATTTTAAGAATATTTATCAATTCATGTGAAAATATATATCTTATATATAATGTGTATTATACACACACACACACACACACACACACACACACACACACACTCCACTCATTCACCTGCCCTGAATTTTAACTGTGTGGATTCCAGTTAAATCTCCTGCACAAATAAATACATTTAAAGCAAAATAGTCCAATAAATATAACTGCTTATAATAAACAGCAAATTTTACATAAGTAGCCTATTCCTATTTTCTTTATGGTTTATACACCTTCTAAAATGTATTTAGAGTCACCTACTCTTGTGGTTAATAGTCCACTCACACAAATGTGGTAGATAATATAAATTTCTAAAAATAATTTCTTACTGTTACATTAAATATCAATTTACATTAAAAAAAGAATGCTATATTTCAAAATGCACTAGTAAAGCCCACTCTCCTTGTTAATGAATCCACACGATCTGTATGGCTTCATAAATACGCCACTGTATTAGAAAGATCTACCCTCTTAAAGACATTTAAATTGGCACAGATGCTTTTTAAGAGGCATATAATTAATTTGTGATCATGACAGGTATGTGTAGACTAGAGAATTAGCAAAAAGCAAAGCTTTTTCTAAACAGGATTTTAAGGTTATCAATCTGATTTTTCAAGAAATACATATCATTTATTTTCAAAATGGAATGATAACAGTACTTTCTAGAGTCTATCAATTGTATCTAGAATAAGATACTCACAACTTTAAATAATGCTTTTACTAGTCATCATTTGTCATTAAATGTAACTGTATATTTGAGAGCTTTCTAATAATAACCTTTAATTAAAGCAAGGACTGTTAGAGGGTTTCTGTTGCCCTTTGAAGTTCTTAATTATTACTTGTATCCAGCCTTTTATGGTACACTTAAGGTTAAATTAAATAATTTAAATATACCTTGAAGAGAAATATGAAGACTTTTGCCTGTTTTAATTAAATCTCTGAATATCAGGATTTGAAAATAATAACATATGTTTTGATTTTTTCATGGCCGAATGGTAAAATGCTCGCTATATTAAACGACAACAAAAAAATGGTAGCTTTTTATGGGACTAATCGCTAAGCAGATGCATGTAAATGAGCTATTTTCTATGCATGGCTTCCAAAAGTGCTAATTAAATAGTTGGTATTCAAGGCTATGCTCGCTCATTGTTTAGTGACACACAAATCCAGCGATGTGTGCCAGCAGACATTTTAAGTTGAATGTTTTCTCCTCTACGGCCTTTGTCATGAAATGGTGGCACCATGATGAGAACACACTAGTGTAAGCAAAACATTGAAATATGCTTTAATAATGTTTTAACCATGTAGTGACACTAGTCTAGTTTTCTAATGAATTTTTAATTTCTTTTTTCTTATAAGGGTGGTATGAGTTATCGCTGATGCATATTAAATCATATACATGAGTCATTTTCTCTAAATTTGCATAAAATGGCTAAATGCTAATGCACCAAATGGAGCTTACTATATGTGGTACAGCAAATATTCCCTTGAAGATTTTCTGCAATCAATCTCCTGTATTTCATTAGCAACCAGATAAGGTGTGGTCTGCTGAATAAAAAAGAAAAGTGTGTAGCTCATGAACTTATAAGGCTTCAGATAATTTCTACAGTGTGATTAGAGTGGATTCTGCAATGAAAATTTATGTAGGTAAAATACACAAGCGCTTCCTTTAAGGCACAGTGCAACAAGAGTTCTGAATACAGCCTTGCGAAGCTAAACAATGAAAAGGCAACATTCGATTATCGTGATTTTCTACAGCTATAATTAAATGAAGGAAAGTCATACTTTAAATTTAGCGTCACTTGATTGCACAACCCTTACTCGAGTTCTATAACTCAAGATTACAATTTCCCTGCTGCGTGTATAAAAGTACTTTAAAAAATAACCATGAGTGAAATGTTTCTGTTTCCTAACTTTTCCCTTTCTCCTGTCCATAATGGTGAGAAAGTTTCTATTCTAATGGATAACATTTAAATATCAGCAAAATGTCCTTCCTGAACTGGCTGGCATCATGATCACATGTCATAAAAATTGCATCAAGGTGATGATATTACTGGGCAAACCAAAGATGTTTACTTGGAGGAAAAACATGCTGCCTACTCACTCTACTCATCAACCTTTTTCTCATCTCACCACATTTTCACCATCTGGAGTATTTTGTAACCTGGTACAGAAAAAAATTGGGGAAGGGGATGGCTATTTAAAAATAAATGTATGCTTTACCCTACAGTTATTTTGAATTAGTCTTGATAAATAATTAAGGAATGCATAATATATTATTTAGATGCCATGGTCTTAAGAATTTGAGTGGTATTTCAAGTACAATTATAGTCATTTATTTATCAGTAGAAAATTTACATAATCACACTTCAAAATCCAGTGGACTGGAGAGATATCAGAAAGACACCCATGAATGTGGTAATGACTCTGAGCATTGGATTAAATTAATAATGTATTGATGCACATGGTATTCTAATATCCAGCACTGCAGTATTTGATCACTTAAAATGATAAAGCTTACATATTTTTCTCTTTTCAAACTGCATTTTATACAGAAGAGCTCTTAACAGTATATAATACAATGTGAAAAATCAAAATTGAATTAGATAATCCCTAGTAAAATGGGTGTAGTCAAGTTTAAATAGAGCCAAATTTCTATTTCCATTGGCTAAGAATATAATTCTGCCTTAAAAATAAGTACTGGTTAACAAAAATATTATTTATTTCATATATTTTGAGTTGACAATATAGATCTTAAGGCTGAAGTCCAGAAAAATGACAGAAATTTAAGTCCTTTTTCTTGTCAGTGAGCATAGCATGCAAATGGAGGGATTACCTATTGGAAAGGTAACACACTTTCTGTTAGTTCAGTCATGCTATGGATTCTTCCTTAGCAGCTAGTCCATCTGAGACAAATTTGGCAGAAATATATGCAGTATTTGTACTGGGCTGTTTAAATCACTGGAGCCCCATGTCATATCTGCAAACTCAGATTTTAGACTATAATTGAGCATGAGTCTTCAGTGTGAAAATCTAAGCTACTCAGCAATTTCTATCTTTATTTGGGGACAGCTAGATTTTTTATGTTTTATATTAATCCAAGTGCCTACAAATTGCCATACATTACTTTATAAGACAATGCAAACAAAAAATACATCAATTAATACCTACTTTCTTGATATCTAGGTATATTCATTACTAGAATCACTCAACAGGCATAGACTACAAATCCGAAAGATGAAGATGTTTTTGTATTTTTTTCCATTCTTTTCAAATCCACTTGCCATGAAATAGTCATAGTGACAACTTCATATTTAAAGCTCTTAAGCAGTTTTCAACCTATTCCACAGGCTGTTCAACATCCTCAACTTCAGATTCTTGTCAGCCAATGTTAATTTAACTTTATAAGCAGGCCATATATTTCAAGGATAATTCAATATATTAAAGTAATAATATTGAGCTACTACTATGTGCAAACTACATTTGCTTTCTTAAAATTAAGGCCTAAAAATCCATTATTTGAGTTCTTCTCAAAGACTGTTAAATTCATGCAACAGTGTCAGTCCCTTCATAATTCCACTGAATTAAAAATAAGGACTAAGTACACTTCTATTATTACTATACAAGAGATCTAGCCCTGACAGAAGGCAAGTCAATGGATTCTGAATCTCAATAATATTAAATCTATTGTTATCTTCATAAAGGCATTCCTTCCAAATAAATTATAGGAAGTTTTTTTTATTAGACCAGGGTTGATAAAAGCATAAACTAGTTTATTTGAGATATTTATTTAGAGAAAATACTTCTCAGTCTTACTTGTTAGAAACTCTCCCAGTAAATTTCACTCATATCTACATATGTATGCACAGGGTAACATATCTATATAGACTTTTTCCCTAAAAGACAAAGATTAAAGAAATATACTGGGTTATAATCTGTAAATAATTTTTTTGTGGACTGAATTAGAGAATGTGACTTTTTCTTACAAGCATCCATTTCCTGAGTTCTTTTTTAATTTTTCACCAATTATTAAGGTGATTAGCATCTATAGGCATAACCAATCTCCCACTAGCAATTAATGATGAATTTCAAACTAAAACAAAAAACAAAACAAATAAAACTCCAGGAGCCAAACTGAGTTAAAATTCTCCAGATATCATGTTTTCCCAGGGCCAGTGACTATTAAAAGAAACTCAGAACCAAAATCCATCAGATAGCTACTTAGTAGAGAACGAAATGAATATTGTTAGGTGAGTGTTTTAATAACGCAGCATTTTCCCAAGATTATTTCTAGCTGACCCTGTCATAAAGTAGTCGCAGGCTGCCTTAAAACAGTTTGAACCAGTAGAGCAAACCTCGGGAAGTTGTTAATAACGTGCTTCAAAATTTATCTGTGAAACACTGAGCTTGAGTACTTTTGTAAAAGCGGAATTATTTTTGTAATGCAAATTGATCAGTAGCAAAAAGCCACCACCTTTGGAAGGCGTGTCCTCTTCTGAGCTTGCAACAGGCCTTGGTGAACCCTTTGGTTAATGGAATCAAAGCGATTTTAATAGACAGGTGCCCCTTCTTGTCACTAAAACACCATCCGTGGGCAGTGGCGCGTCCGTGTACAAGAAGCCTGGGCCCTAGGTCCCGAGCTCGCGCCCACCCAGTAGCAGGACCGCCCACTGCTTCCCAGAACCAGTGACCTTGACCATCCCCTAGAGGGGGAAGACCAGAGCGACTTCTCCCGTTTCCACCTCTCGTGCGCACCTCCCCAACTCTCCAGTTTCCCAGCTTCACTGAGGACCACAGAGCCAGACCTGAGCTGGGCGAGGTGGATTTAGCCCGGTTAGAGTTAAGATGGTATCATTAGCTGCGCACAGCGTGACTTCCCGCTAATCCGCTCTGCAACTTACAACAAGTTTAAATGTCCATGCATGATGTTATTAACTGGCTTTAGTAAGTGCTTAAGACTCAGATCTCTTTTTAAAGTAATCTCTGGACAAGTTCTACTGTATCCACCCAACAAGGAGATTACTATTTCCAGCAAATCTGATAGGGGGAAGATGCACCCGGAGTCCATAATGGGCAATGGGGGTAGAGGTGAAAGTTGATCCAGGGAAGGCCTAGAGCAGAATACGTTCACCAACTAGGATTTCCAAACCACAAAACTCCCCCACCCCCAGCAACCCCTAAGAGGAAGAGGGGTGGGGGGAAAGAAAGGGGAAGAGGAGGTACGCCAGTAGCTTTACATTGGAGTTTTTAATTGGGGTTGGGGAGGCGCACACCATATCTTTATGGATGATACTGACCATAACCCGGGAAGATGCCAGGGCAGAACTAGAGAAACCTGAAGATCAGCAAAAGGCAGCACCTTCATCACAAGTGGCTTGCTCGCCTGAGCAAGCGGCCCTAGGCAGAAGGAGGTGGCCGCAAGCTGCCTGCCTCCCACGGACTAAATCCCGACGTCACCCCCATCCACGAGCATAACTCCGGGATTCCTAAGCAAACACAGACCCGAGCTGGCAGCGCGGGTAGAGTCGAGGTTTCTAGTCAGGGGTCGAGGGGAGGGCAAATCAAAAAACACAGAAAAGCCCTCGCGCGAACGCAGCTCAGTGTGTCAGGTAGAGGAAGGAGGTCGGCCCCGCTCTGCGGGGTCCTGCGGCCCGCCCAGCGTCCAGCAGTCTCCAAGCTGTGAGCCGCGTGAAAGGAAACTTGAGCTGGCACGAACTTGGGAGGCCTCGCAGCCCGCTACCCAGGCCGCAGCGCGCTTCCGACCGCCCACCGCGCGCCAGCGTCGAGCGCGCGCCTGCCCCAGGAACGCGCGCGCCGGCGCACCAGCCCGGACTGCTCGGGCAGCCCGTCTCCCGGGAAACACCAATCAGACGGCCTCTTTCAGGAGCAGGCCTCGAGCAGCCGCTGCTGCGGGAGGAGTCGGGCTGTTGGCGGTCACCTGGAGGTGTCCTGCTGCCCGATGGCGGGCGGGCTACCGTGGTCGCTGCCACTGCCTAACTCAGCCACTTCCGCAGCCAGTCACAGAGGCCGCTGGTTCCTCTGGGTACCGCCCACGCCAAGCACCTTGCTTTGCGGAGGCTAAGCCTGGCTATTTTTACACCTCAAGAGTAAGTTGTGTCCGAGCTCAACGAAAACCGAGTCAAAACCACCAAACATATTGATGTGCTTCTCTTTGAACACGTGTGGCTCAGAACTCCATATTTCCCTGAATAAGGTCGATTATCTTCACTTCGTAAAGTCTTACCCCCAGTTCTGTGGCAGTTCGCTGCAAAACGAAAAACCACCGGCTCCCACCTCAAAGATGGGCATCACCTTTCTAAGGAAGTGCACTAACTCTCACCGCCCTGACTAAAGGCAGGCAGATGTTCCTTAGCAACAAGTCCTATTTCTACCCTTTCATTTCCATTCACCCTCCTTAGAATGAATTCCACAACAATTCCCAGCAAGGATGAAATAGGTTCTATAAGCTGATGAGAATGGTTTCTGTTGATTTCCGTACTAGGCTGTTTAACTTGGCAAGAAAACCGATGAACACAAAAACAGGGTAACAAAGCCACCCATTAAAATCTGGAGACACTGAAGAACTAACTACCTTACATGCCCCCGCACAGTAGGACCTGTTTAATTGTTTCAAAGTACTAGTGTTAAAACAATTGACCCACAATTACAGACGTCTTTTTATTCAGCAACTTTTAAAAAACGCCTTGTTAGGTCTAAAAGACACCCATCTCACCACCTCCATCTAGCACCTGTCCAAGTGCAACATCATATTGTGGTGTGTTTTACTTACTCTAATTAGGGAAAAGATAAGTCATAGCAAGACAGAGTGGGAGAAGGGTATCAATATTCATAAGCTACAGTGGCATTTCCAGAGGTACAGACCCATAGGGGGGAAAAAGACATAGAGTTTATACACTCTTGCATACATTTTCTAGTCACATTGGAAAAGAAAACCTTTGACTTCATCTCTCCATGTTCTAAAAAGCCCACATTCTTTAAACGTTAAATTATTTATTTATATGTAGTCTATAAATAGGAAGAACATTTATGAACTTGAAATGGTCCCATTCTTCTCTCTTATTATTTAAGTGATCTCTTAATTTTCCTCAAACTACACAAAATCAATTTAGAATTTTTCCAACTAAGAAAATCATTTTAGTTTAAAAAATAAAGACAGAGCAAGACTAGTAGAAAAAAGCAGTATTTACAAAGACTTAAAGGCCACTTTGGGAAAATATTCCTCTTGCATGTAAATAATGTATTTATCTCATTTCTTTGCATATTAATAGTAACTTCAGTAGGAAGCTAAATAGTAGTGCAAATATCCATTCATCTCTTGCAAGGATATTGCAACAGTCTTCATCTATATCTTTTTTACATCTATCCAATTTCCACTTTTGTGTTTTTCCAGTATGAATGGATTTTTATGTTATATTCTTTATAATTCTATTACTGAGTGACTTCTCCTTGCTAATTTTCTGGTATAAAGTAGGACAAGGGAAATAAGTTGATTATATCTTCATATTTACTCTTACATCTGTCATTTATCGCTCTATTTCTAAGTATTTCTTGAAGAGATTCTAGATGTCAAAACCTGCAGTTAAAGTTCCTGTTTAGAAATACACAAAATAATACATTTGACGTTGGCAACTCAGATGTATTATTCAGCAAAACAGCAATTACTCATTGTTTTGCTCTTACATGTTAAGAACTATGCGACACTTGATGACACAATAACAAAATTGCAAAGTCAATTATATTTAAAATAGACATCCTAATAAAACAAACACAACCAACTCTTTTTACTCTTTTGAACTGTTTTGTTTCCTTCTTCTGACTGTTTAAAGTCAAATAGATTGTGTGGATGTTAAACCTCAATATAATAACAGATTCACACATCATGAGAAAAGAAAAGTTAAAAATGGGGAGGGGTTGTTATATAAAGAGGAGGAGTCTTCCTAAGGGTACCAAAATCCACCTAGGTAGGAGCTAGAACATTGTATATTTTTGAAACCTACATTTACTATGTTCTATCATGTTCTATCTCAATGTCAATCATAGCACTTCTACCAAAATGTAAAGCAAAATTTAAGCTAGAGTCACACTAATAATTCAAGCAGAACCAAAGCCTTAAAACCCTAGTAGAATCTGTTTATATTTAAAGGGGACGGGGGTTTCAGGTGGGACTGACTAGCTGTTTGCTTTATTCTATTTTAATTGCACAAAAAGCATTTTTGTAACTTGAACTTCCCAGTAATGAATTCCACTTCTCAACCCAGCCTGCAGTCTGAATTGAAGTTCCCATCAGAAAATTAAAATGTTTGTCTGGATAAAATAACTTCTAAATGAACGCTCTATTTCTGTTCGTTTCTTTTTGTATTTTCTGCAATGTAGCCCCTCGCAATGATATTAGTTCTAGTGTGGGAAAATATTATAATTGAGATCTGGTAAGTTATTTGCAGACTTCAAGTTTTTCTTTACACTGTGCTGACATTTAGTACAGCCCTGGTGAGGAAAACAATACTACCATTCATAGCTCTAGACGTAGATTTCAATCGACTTAAGCGGGCACAATGAAACTTGGTCATTCACTGGTTACCCATATTGTGTTCTCAAATTTTCTCTCAGCAAAAGTATAATGACTCAGTATTGTATGGTTGCATAGACAAGGGCTCGGAACAAGAGACACTAGGTTTGTCTGACGGTGTGAGAAAGTCTTGAAGGGATCTTTTCTTCCAGATGGTGTTAAATTCAGCTGCCTTTTTAACATTGGCCTTGCACAGCAATCTGCTGCTCCCCTTTCACAAAGACTAAGCTTGGTTCCCACTAGTTAACATGCATACTCACGCAACCTGCAACTTCACTCCAACTGTTTTACAATGCAGTGGTATGCTAAATAAACTTGATCCGGTTTCTGCTAATGTTAAAACTAGCTTTCAAAGAACTACTTAACTGATATTTACACTTCTTTTGACTTAAATGTACATGCCTTTGGAATATTTCAGATTTCAAAGAAATATCACCTTATTATAAAGTCATTGTAGAGATTATCTCTAACACTCTTCAGACCCATGCTCAGATATAGTACCTCTCCTCAACAACACAAATAAAACAAAATGTCAGAAGTTTGATGTGTAAGAGAAAAAAGAAAAGTTGGGACATGTTGCAGCAAGAGCAGTGGAACAGCAAAAAATAAAATGAAAATAATAACATTGAAATGTATTTTTATTGATTGATAAGTCATGTAACATTAGCATGATACAAAGCAAGTTTGATATGACAATGGCAAACACATAATTATAATATTGTTTATTTTCCTTAGATGTTATATTTAACACATTTACATAAAAGACCAAGATGTAGGCAAAAGCTTCAGTAATTTGACTCCATTGAGTGCTTTCAGTAAACAATAGGTTTCCCCAGCAAACATCTTATTGCCTTAATTGAACCTCCTTGAGAAAGAAAACCACACACTTTGTAATGTAAATGTTAATTGTAGTAGACAATGGTTCTAGGTAAATAGCACCCCTGGACATGAAGTAAATGAAAGGAATACAGGCACTTAACAATGAAAGGTTGTTTGCACAAACAGTGCTTTAAATGTAAATAAACAAGGGTCTTCTCACCGGTCGCTACAGTAGTAAAACTTTGGCAAGTGTTCAGCAGTCAAACTGAGAATTTACATTAATAAAGTCTCTGAGAGTTTCTAACTGAAACTAACAGTGGTTTTACAGGCTTTTCCAGTCTGAGTGGAAGTTACAAAGAAAAGGTACTAAGTAATTTTTGAAGAAAAAATTTATTTGGGATTTGGGATTGTCAGTGATCTAGGTCACATGGAAGACAGCAGGCTATTTTGGGCATTTACTTATTGTAATGTTTGCAGCTATGTTAAAATAGCTATACAAATGTTTGGTGACACATGGGAAAAAATGTAAAGACTTTTATGAAAAATTACAATTGGAATCCCAAAGTGCCAAAGTTTCTGCTAAACAAAGTCACTTTTAGATTAAATTAAAATGGCTCTTTAACACACTTCTAGCTAGAACAATATTCAAACAATATTTTATCATATTGTTAGTGTAATCCACTGTCTATATCTGTGCCTCCAATGTTTGTCTCCTAGCATAGTTAGGTCAATCTCCTAGATGGCTCATGCTAAGAGGTAAACAGCCTGATGCAATGATAATGATGTCTGCTATATAGAGATACGCAATTTCAAAATGTAACCCACCCAAAACAAAAGTCAAAAGGTGGCCAAGGCCAAAACAACTGAGATTTTGACATGAGGGGCAGGCAGTGACCAGGCGTCCTTAAGAACTCCATTCTACTAGTTTTTCTTAAATAGTAAAAATCTCAACCAAAAAAATGAAATTTACACCAGATTATGGCCAGATTAAACATAGATTATAAAACTAACAGAAACAGACAGTATGCAGCGGTCACAGGCCAGTCAGTGTTGTCCTAGGGAGGCTACAGATGGCTGTGGGTGGGAAATGCCTCTACTTTCTTAAGCGATGGAGATGAGCATGGTGTGTGCACTTGATGTTTTTTTCATACCCCCACCCCCCAACAGGGCTGTCTGTCATAGGCTGCCGCCCCGCTTTACCGCTTGCCCCCGAGCGTGGGAATCGGAGCGTCCTGCAGTTCACATCTCCTGCATTCCGTTTAACGGAATCAATTAGGCAAGACAGACCCTCAGATTCCCCACCCCCTTTCCATTTTTGTCAGGTCTATATACGTCCTAATTATTTCAGTTTGGGATGCCAGAGCTGTTTCCTGGATAGACCTGATCATCCTTAAACAAAAAGAGAGGAGGCGCACACGTGGGTTGTGGCGTAAATGTCACTTTCATTTCCAATGCTAGACGCAGAGTAAGACAGAACATTTTTTTAACACTTTGACAAGAGGGGAGGCGATCTCGTCTCCATCATGTCTTTCTGCTTCAGTAGCTTCCTCAAGGAAACCCTCTCGGAACAGAGAAGCATCTGTCCTTGTATTTTGAATAGAAGAATAAAAATCAGCCTCTTTTTTTTTTTTTTTTTTTTTTTTTTTTTTTTTTTTTTTTTTTTGCATTTTTTTTTCCAGCTAGCTCTATGTCCTCGGTAGATATAAATAATTAACCTTCCAGTATAAACTTTTCTGAAAGTCTAGTTTCATACAATATGTCATACACCCAAATACATGTAGTTTACAAGCATAATCTTCCATGTTTTCAGGGGAGGGGATTTTGGAAGGGAACTGCCTAAGTCTAAATATTATGAATCATTTTTAAAGCGATACCAGACATTTCTACGACAGCTAAGAGGGAAAAAAGAAAAAGAAACTGCTTCATATGTAAACTTTTTCATTAAAGGAGGATAAAATGCACATGCATCTTTACTCATTACAATTCTCCTTTGCATCTCTAACAACCTCTATATTTTGTCCTATGTGTATCACTTAACTTCCTCGAATCCCACTTTTAATCACAAGGAAAAACAAAAACAAAAACAAGAAACAAAACAAAGTTAGATTCAATAAGTATTCCTGACCTTTCTGGTTTTTACTGTCTCTTGGTTGTAGTCTTTCATTCTCACACGCTCCCCGGCGATCTTGAAGGAGTTTTTACTTTCGGTTATCTAGCTTTATGAAGACCAATACACTCATACAGCTAGATAACCAAAGATAACAACTCGCTTCCCTCACACGCCTCTGTCTTCCTCTGGCCAGACTCCAGATCCAGATTCTTTCTGACAGTACGGAAGAGTAGTCCTCCAGGATACTTGCCGCGCAAAAGATTCCTCCTTGTATGTAAATAGGACCTGGTTTCTGTCTGTGTGTGCGGCTAAAACATCCAAACGAGATCTGTTGCTTTCAAAGTTTATTCCAAACTTTTTTTTTTCTTTTCAGCAAGTAATCTCCGGCAGCGTTAGCCAACAATTCAACTATTAATATCAGAAAGTAAAACCAGCTATTAAGGTGCAGCAAGCTGTTACGAGTGAGCAGCAGCATCCGTCCCTTCACAGGCCTCTATTTGCATTGTAAATTGCTTCATTCTCACGCAAGACTCTTGCCTCCCTCTATAGAGATGTATAAAGCCAACGGCAATTTCCAGCGCAGGTTAAGGAGGAAGGAAAAAAAAATCCCATTCTATAGAAGAAGTGACAGCTGATTCAAGGATCTGCTCCTGATCCTTTTGGGTTAGGCACCATGAGCTTTTTACCAAGCGGTGGCAGGTTGATTGCACATATCTTGTATGTGTGTGTTTTAGGGGGAAGATCCTTGATTTCACAGGGCTTCTAGGCTGGGGAAGAGAAGATGCCGTCTTGCTGGCGTGCTGCTGCCCCGGTCTGAAAGAAGGAAAAAAGGGCCATCATTGGAGGGGCTTTCACTGCCAAAATGTGGACCAGCCTGGCAAGGTCAAAGGTTCGAGACCGCAGGAGACCAAGGTAATGATGATGTCATGAGAAATCTCAAGTACACGGATTATTGATATGCATCAGTGATCAGCCAACTGCCCCACGCCTGCTGCCAGAGCAGCGGTAGCAGCAGCGGAGGCAGCGACAGCATTGCAACAGCCCTGTTTTCTCAATCAACATCTCTTCTGCTAGCATTACCTACTGCTCCAGGAAAAGCAACCCGCGGCCTTTTACCTCCTTGGTGCTAGCGTAGATCGCTCTAATATCCAAAGACTGGAAGAAATCTCTCTCTAAGGACAGATAAAAGCATTTCAGATCTAGGGAACGTCTCTGCCTGCATTTCTCTTCTGGCAGATTGCATGGGCAGACAGATGGAAGGCACTTTGCTATTGCTTAAAGCAAGGCCTTCCTTTCTGGGGCCTGGAATCAGATCTGTATTAGGCAGTGTGTCGATGTGTGAGTACATTGACAATTTGCTCTGATGTTTTTAATGGTTTCACAGCTTAGACATGTTTTGTGTCTATAGACCATGACATTAGGGCCGCGTTTTATGTTCTGTAAGTTCAAAGTGAATGCTCTAAACAAGGGGACTTCATCCTGATTTTTTACAAAATGACTCTCTACACAGGGTGTGTGCCTTAAAATGTAACACAAGTAAACGCTGCAGCAATAGTTTCTAATATACACAACTCTGCTGTAATAAAAATGCTGAGGCTTTGTCTATAGATTCAAACATGAGTTTCCATACTTCTGGACAAAATGTTTTAGTCTTGCTTATGAAAAAGATTGTTACTTGCTGAAAAATACAGATAAAATATCAAGATATTAAGAGCATTCCTAAACCCCACCTTCCTCTTCCCTACCCCTACCGTTCCTCTATCTGGTGGAATATATTGCTTTATCAACTAATTAGTCTCATTCACTTTTTAAGAACTTTTTGAATTGTCAGCACAATCACTTAAAAGAACTTCTCTTTTCTCTCCTTTGTAATGGATAATGCATCTATAGTACAATTCTAATGATGTCCTTCAACAGAACATCTAAGGTACAGTCACATGAGAGGCACATTCACCATCAGTGAACCTTAGGGACTGCTTTCCAAAATCATGAGCCATTTGGTGGTACTACTATTGTCTAAATATATATGCTAAGAGAGAATGTCACAAATCTTCATATTCATTTCACACTTCACTAGTTAATGACAATACTCTCATTTCTATGTGTTGATTATTGACTATTTCCCCCAATGACGAAGACACTTTCAGAATTAATATATACTGTTTCATCAATTCAGTAATTTATTCATTTAAGACAGTAGTGTGAATATGCTTACCAAATTATATACAGAGCACACATATGTAAATCCTCTAGTAAAGACTGACAAGTAGAGAAAATCAGAATTGCTAAGAAAAGTACCCAATCAAGAGTTCAAACAACAAATTTATGCCAATTAAAGATATGATTTAGTAACACAAATGCTATCTATTGCCTAGATTTGTAAATTTTTTATTTTATTTATTTTTTTGTAAGCCTTCTTGCTCTCATTATTTAAAAAAGACTGAACTATGGAAATCACTCATCTATTTTTCTTACCATATTTTGTCATGAGAAGTACAATCAGAAGTGGTTGCATTGGATGATATGTAAGATGTACATGCAAACTACAAACTAATTCAGAGAAGCAAATTCCCATAGTTACTGTTTCTTCTTGAACTATAAGGTCACAACATAAAGGACTAGAAAAGAATTGAACACATTACTGAGGCTCATGCTACTTTTGACATTCTGTAAAACCCTAATTAGATTTGCTGCCTTGGAAGACAGAGTATTTTTGCCTTACTTCCCAAGATCTAGAAGCAGAATCACCAGTGATTCGGCATGTATTACATAAAGCAAGTACATTATCAGATGAATTCAATTCCTTAAGTCAAAACCCCAAGAAATGCCAGATATTTTTAGAATAATAATTTATTGTCTATACACCTGGGTAGAGGTTGATGAAGGTAGAGAAATGTGATCAATGTATGTCTATACCACCGCCATAGGCATATGGGTTTGCAAATTAATGTGGTTATATTTCCACATTCAACATTTAAATGTTTTTTAGAGCTAAAGTAACTACCATGCAAGGCAAGATATGAATATTTGAGAATCTTCTACAATTAGAAGTTATAGAAGATATTGTCTTAAAATAGCATCTTCTAAGGCAATGTCACATAGACATATCAAATGACTCCAGGACTGGCCCACATGCCTGTCACATATACAGTAGATTCATTATGAGAACACCCAAAAGTGAAAATAGCCAACATTGTGATTAGGGACAGTCTGTTCGTTAGTCATATAGCCAATTAAATATTTTATTTTTCTATTTCTTAAGGTATGGATAAAGACAAGATACATAGTAAGGCTTTCCACTGAGCATCCGATTATTTTAAATATTGTCAAGGTTCATTTTGTGGTTTATCATATACATTTCTGGGACTGTAATTATTATCTAAGATATGAGATCGTTTGAAACAATTGTGCTACTCTAAAGAGTCCTAGAAATGTCTGTCACACATTGTTGTAAGCAATTATTAACACCTACATGTTTTTATTTCAGATGTTTTTGCTTTTCAAAAAGCTATTTAGCTGAGCTACAGAATACCCTTTTTGAAATCTGCATATTGAAGGATATACTGAATTCAAAATACTTGTCTGCTCATTCTCTAATAAATTCTCATTAATGACCAGTAGATTAGGACGTGATTGTCATGCTTGTTTTCTAATCTTTTTATAGGTCTCTAGATGGCTGAAACATGAATTGAAACATCCTGGTTTTCTTGGGAATAAACAATGTCTGCTTAAGTTAAAAGTGAAAAGTTATAATTTTTCACATATTTGAATCACAATTATGTACTTCATAAATGCAAGTACACCAGGTTTGCCACCAATATTTTGAACACCTCTTTCAATCACATTCAGACTACTAGAGAGTATACAAATAATTGACCTAGCACCAAAATTCCTTTTTAACAATGAATGTATATGAGTCTCATACGTATAAGCTACTGTCCACAAATACAGTCAAGACTACCATTTTCTACATAAAAGCCATTAATTTACAGTGATTTGTATAGTTCAGGCAAGGTACTTGATTGGTTTACTTTCTAATAAAAGTGTCCTATTATTTCTTCTGTATCCTGAATTTCTTTTATAGATAGTAACTGTTATGTTTGCATTATCCTCGAAAAATAATATACAAAGCTACCTACAGGAAAAAAACCCTGCACATATGGGAACTTAGATTTTTCTGGAATTCTAGCCTATCTATTGCATGAACTATGAGATATATAATACACTGCAGGCCTGCCACCCAGTAAATAATATTCTATTTTGATTTTTTGCACCACTTTAATTTGATCAAAAATAAAATTTTGAGTTACCTTTGGTTGGTTGTATTGTATACTCATTTTATACTTCTTTGTAGTCTCATCTGAAAAATAGTTAGAAAACAAATGATCACAGTTTTAATATATACATCTATTATTATATACACATATCTAGATTTGGCTTCATTTAAAGAATTGCAATTACAACAATTCCTTAAATGCCAAGAGATTCCATAAAATCCCAGTATAATGTATCCTAGGCTTCAGCATCCACAGGGTTAATATGCTAATTTTCATTTAAATGCAGACATGCATGATAATGGGAACGCAAAATATGCAGAATCTGAAGAGGTTTTGGGAAATTAATTTTTTTCTTTCTTCTTTTATTTTTATCTTGGAAATAAGAGAAATTCTTAAGAAACATTAGGGATTTGAATGCTGCTATACAAAAGAAAGGAAGAGTTGTTGTATGTAAGAATTTTAAGACTGGAACAAAGTCATATTTTCTAAATGTTAAGGGACTGAATTTCCAGGCCTTTCAAACAATGGGAATCCCTGGATAAATATCTAATCCATTAGAAAGATGCAAATAGTTTACTGTAAGGCCACAGGACAGTGAGATGTGCCTTCATATATAAGGCTCCTGATTGGCTATTTCCTCCAGTAAATCAATGAATAATGTAAAACCTGATTGCTGTAAAGTGGAAGATTTTTTTGTATTCCTTTTCCCCATCCCCCTCACGACTCAATAGTCAGGAAATCTTGCACTCCCGAAAATATGTTGTTTTTCTTTTATGATTTTTTAAAACGCTTATTGTTATTTTAGAGTGGTGGGGTGGGGCTATTGGTTTTGCGAAATGAAAGTACTGCACTGGCTCAATTATGCTGATTATGGGCGCTTCTTCCTCGAGACAGCGCCCTAATGACTGGTGCCAAGGTGGGGAAGGAGGTGGAGGACAGAGATGGCACTAGGACGGGAAGGAAACTAGGTCCGACCCCGCCGTCTGGGCCCAAGGCAGTCCCAGCTCCAAGAGTCCACGGCCGTGGCCGTGACTTGACAGGGCCTCCGGTCTAACTTCTGATCAATTCCAGTGCTGCCCTGACCTCTCCAGACAGTCCCTCATTCAAGCACCGCCAGTACATTTGCAAGAGAAAACACCGCAGACACGATTGTAAATACATTGCCAGGGTTCCCACCGCCCTGGGTTCGCTCAGACAATTCTAGGCCCCCGAAGGAAGGTCTCGCCGCCTTCCGCCGGGTCTGGGCTCCGACCAAACCGCGGAGAACTAGCTCTGCTTGGATACCAGGAGTGTCTCAAGCCGAAACGTCCCAAGTCCGTCTTGATGAATCTGAACTTGGGATAACCCTGGAAGGAAGCCTTCCGCGTCCCAGAATCCAAAAGGCAAAGAGAAAAAGGAAGTGGAAATTCACCCGGTCTAGTTAGTTATTGTACGTAAGTTTCTACAAGATCCATTCAGATCCTCACTTCACTGACTGGTAATTGCAACTTTGAGGTGGTAAAAAGGAGATTTATTCAAAACGCGAATCCAGGAACACAAAACACAATTATACTTGGCTCTAGGTTTAAGAGGGAAAAGTCCCATAAACAGTAACAAGATTACACACAAAAATTCCTCTTTCAAACGCGAGGTTTTCCTGTCATCTTTCTGCAACAGGGGGGTCAGGCCTCTGTATAATTACTCGTCCGGGCTCAAACAACTCACGAAATCAACAGGTTTGGCATCCGAGACACACAATCAATTAGTTGAAGCAAAGCCCCGGACTGGCCCTCGGAGCGGCCCGCAGAGGGGCTCTGCGTGCACCAGCTCCAGGGTGAGGTGAGTAGCGCCGGCGCGGGGCCGCAGCGGGCAACTGCTGGCCCCTGGCCGCCGGCGGAGTTGCAGCCTGCGGGCCGCCAAAATACTCACTTGCTCTCCTCCCTGCGCCAGGCAGTGCTGTCCCCCAAATCCTGCTGGGCAGGAATAGAGGTTCCGGCCAAAAGACAAGATCCAGAGTCACAGTGCGGCCGCAGTACACAAACAGGCTCCTTTCGGCGTCTCAAAAAAATAAAAAATTTTCAGACCATTCCCTCTCTTTAGCACATTTAAAACTGCCGCTCAATTCCACACGGAGATTCTTGCTTGATTGCGTCTAAAATAGTTTAAAGGATCTTCCCTTCTGGGGAGAGAGAGAAGGGCGCAAAAGAAGAAGGAGGAAAAAATGCCAACTTTTCCCCCCACGTCAGGCACTTGCTCCCTGAGCCTCGGAGTGGAGAGTGAAGTGGTGTGTGCGAGGCTCGGCAAGTTTTGGGGGGGGGCTGTCCAAGGTCTAGTCCAGCCCCCTCTGCCGAGGAGGACGTGCTCTGAAACTCAACCAATTTCCCCACTGCTTTTGTTACTGATGAACTGAAGCCCTATTGTTCATCCATTGCCACGGTCTTTTTCAGTCCCCACACTACGTTCTGCGTTGCCAGAGATAATGAATTTGCACCCAAACCTCTCATAGTTCCCTCCTGACAGACGGAACAAATTAGAAATGTCTCGTCTGAAGGAGGGCAATGGCTACATTTTCCTATT
This sequence comes from Solenodon paradoxus, assembly GCA_004363575.1. Classification (NCBI taxonomy): domain Eukaryota; kingdom Metazoa; phylum Chordata; class Mammalia; order Eulipotyphla; family Solenodontidae; genus Solenodon; species Solenodon paradoxus. The sequence continues at coordinate 839,488 of RJWH01000380.1, forward strand.
GTAGGATGCAGAGCACACATTTCTTTGGAAACTTCTTTTGCTTTCTCTACCTTTTTTTTTCTCCCTCTTTTTTTCCCCTCGTTTTCTTCCTCTTGATATCTTTAAACTCTTTTTTTTTTTTTTTTCAAAAAAGTAGCCCTGTCTTATTTTTCCAATGCACCATTTTATGTAACTTGTGGATCTTTTCTACCTTCCTTCCTTCCTTCTTCTTTTGAAGAACTCCCTTTGCAATTTTATTTACAAACTTGGAGAATGACCTTTTGACTTGCAGACATTTTTTTAAAAAAAAGGTCTTTTGATTCAAGCCCCCCTTCCACATTCTACCTCCCTTTTTGTTGATGGTTGTTAAATGCATTTGGCTAAAGGCAAGCAATACATTATAAAGATTTATTTTTTCTTTTAACTCCAGAACTATTCAAAAGATACCTGGGACGCACCATAGGGGTTATCTATTTGAGGAAGGAATAGCTTGTGTGTGTGTGTGTGTGTGTGTGTGTGTGTGTGTGTGTGTGTGTGTGTGTGTGTGTGTGTGTATTCCAGGGAAAGGCAGAGGGATGTGGGAGGGTGTGGGTGGGACGTCAGAGAAAGACAAGGGTGTGGGGCTTGAGGGGAATGTGGATTTCCTGGAATACGAGCAGGTCGTTATCAGGGATGTAGGCGCTAGCAAGGGGATGCTGGAATCCTTTACGTGTAGGGAGGCTTGTGTCCCTGGGCCTGTCGCGCGCCCTGGCTGGCCCAAGCCTGGGTGCGGGTGTCTGCGCGCGCGGGCGACAGTTCCGAGCCTGCGCGCGTGCGACAGGAGACGGGAGGTGGGGGGTGGGGGTACACACAAAATTCAGACGAGTGGTCGGTATGTAAATGCAGCCCGGAGGGAGCCTTGAGGCTGTAATGAGAGCCTCGGGCGCGCAGCCCCGCAAGTGGCCCCCAGCTTTCCCGCCAAGTGCAGCCGGAGGACAGACAGCCATGCGTGTCCTTGGCGGGAGGATCCCCGCCCGCCGCGCGCGCCCGCCCCCCGCGTACACGCACACACTCCCCTCGCAGTCGTGGGGCTCGGTGGCCACGAGCATTCAGGAAAACAAAGCTAGGGCTTCAAGGACGGAGAAACGGCAGCCTTAGTGGCCAAGGGCAGGACCGGGAAGCCGATATCAGGCCTCCGGCGCCCGTTTCTTGCCAGCCCGAGGTTCAGTCCCCCGCCCCCGGCTCCTCAAGTCTCGGTCCTTGAAGAGGCCTAGGACTATTTCTTAGCTGCTTAGGAAAGGGTGGCGCGCAAAGGCGGAGGCAGATGTGCACCGGAAGGTGCCGGCGCCGCCCCCCACCCGTCTCCCCCCCGCCCGCTACGCGGGCACGCACACGCTGGCGCGGGGGCCTGAGCGGGGGACTCTGCAGGCCTCCCCGCAGTGTATCTTGGAGCCGCTACCTCCTTGCCCAGGCTGCTGAACTCCGAGTGAAAAACACACCCGGCTCAGCCTGGCAAGACTAGCGCCTCGGGCTGCGGCCACGGAATGGCCCGCACCGCCAGCCACTCTCAGTAGACAATGTATGGGAAGGGTCTGGCGGTTCAGAGAGGGCCTCCTCTGACCTCCCCCTTCAAATGAGTGAAACTCGAACTCCCATCCGGGGTCTCCGGCCTAGATGGCCCCGCAGATAAACCCCAGACTTGGCTGTGGAAACACTGTTCTCTCATCTCGCTCACAGCGCCTGCCTCGGTGCTCACTGGCACACGTTCCTCCGCCCAACACACACACACACACACGACATTCTGATTATATTAAAAGACCTGTTAATGGCAAGACGGTTAACGACGCCGAGGCGCATAATGAGCTCACTAGTAAACAGGTGAGGAAATGAGAAGCCTCCGCTACTGGTTGGGGCTATTTACCTCTCTCTATTGGCAACACGTGTAGGTTATGATGTTTTAGGAATTTGCTGTTGTATGAGGTCTCCCTCTTCTTGTGGAAAGAAGCGCACCCCCCCCCAAAAAAAAAAAAAAGAAAAAAGAAATCATGTTCATTGCTGGGTAGCACATCAGAATCTCTTTTCTGGTATGCTACCCAGGCACTGATTTAAAATATTGGGAAATCTCTTATGTTTGTTATCTCTTGGTTTTGGTTTGTTGCTGGGGGTGGGGGTGGGGGGCGGGTATTGTTTTTCTGAAGAAAGCCAAAGAGCGTGTACTTGATGGAACTGGAGGCGCTGGATAAGAGTCTGCGTGCGCGGCCCAAGGGCTGGCGAGGATGAAAGCTGAGAGGTGGAGAAAGGAGGCGGTGGCTCGTCCTCCCCCAGGGTCTGCCCGGCACCCTTGGCCCAATTGGGCCTGGGCTCGGCCTTTGCTACAGCCGCCACCCGCACTTGCGGGCTCCGCCAGCTTGTGGCTCCGTGTTTTCCCCAATCCCGGCTTCACGTTCAAGGTTTAGCTGCGAGGTCACGTCCATTGACGTCAGCTCCCTGTCTCCCTCTACGTCCGGCTACATTTACATACATCAAGGAAATTAGGGCATTAAAAAAATATGCAAATCCTGAACGAAGAGGAGCCGGTGCATTCCTGGCGCGATCGCCTTTTATTGAAGCTTTTAATTAAAGGGGCCAGTTGGCAAGCCCCTGAAACAACCGCCAAAACCCCCAAAAGAGAAAAATAAACGAGGTAGCCTTCGGGAACGGTTGTTTCGGCTCCTGTTCTGTGGGCGGCTGAGGACCGCCGGCTGCCTGGCTCGGAGAAGAACAGGTTAGAGGAGGCAGCTCCAGCCCATGCATAATCAGGGCTCCGCGGCGCCTCCATTCTTTCCTACTCCTCCTCCTTCTCCTCCTCCTCCTCCTCCTCCACCTCTTCTCCTCCTCCTGCTCCTGCTCCTGTTGGTTCCAGCGTGTATTATTTTTAATATTGATGCATATGTAAAGGTATATTTGCATTTTTTAATTCTCGAAAAGTTCAGGTTGTATCGTCTTATTGGTTCTACACCCCTCCCCTGTTTTTGCTATCTTGTTACGTCTATTTGTCTCTCTTGTTCCTTTCTGTCTATGTTTTAGCGAGTGTCTGCTGCTGTCTTTTGCTAGATAATATAAACAGTTGCTTCCCTGTTTCTGTTTATATAAGGTTCCAAACATGCACATCTGTCATGTATGTAATGCCAGCTGTGTAACCTCCTGGTTTGGTCATAAAAGAAAAGACACATTTTTTTTTCTTTCCTGACATATCCCCTGGATTGGTAGTAATGCCCCTCGCTCAAGGCTCAAAGTTTGTCTAATTAACTTCATATTAACAAAAAACACAGTTCAGGTCAGTGCATTTTGAGACAATATTTGTATAAAGGGAAATAATTCTAAAGATTTCTAAAGAAATTTTGTGCTGATTAACTGAGAAGTGCGCCATTCATCGTTTGCTTCCTAGCATTTATTATTGCCAAAAAAAAAAACAAAAAAAAAAAAACTATTTTAAAATGTGTAGACACAGCAATGGACAGCCTTCTGCAAGGAAGACATTTTCAACCATGTTGTATATTGTACCTTATCTGCTGCATTCAAGATTTACTCAGTTTCATTTTCATCTTAATATGGCTGGAAACAAGGCCCATTATCTTGACTGAAAAGTGACTTTAATTCCTGATTTTGAAATGAAAACAAATAAAATAGTTGACTACATTAAACCAATTGATTTGCCCTAAAATATACAGGCCTTGAGTCAGATTTCACGCAACAGTAATTTTGTTTATAAGATTGGATTTTCCTTGCTGGCAATATATCTATTCAGCACAATGACTTTTGAAAATATGTATGTATAAAGTCCACTTTTTAAATTCTGCCAAGACTATCATTTTAAAAGACTGAATCCATAATTGCATAGTCACAAAGAACAGCAAATATGCACACATGCAGCTTATTCAATTAAGCAAATCCAAGTACATGCACAGGTAATTAGTTTTCTTATGAATGACTTACCTGCACAGATACACAAGGCAAGACTCAGCCCTCACTAATGGCTTTCGTGTATAAATATTCACATGTATTTCCCCCCATTTCAAACCTACAGCTGTATGCCATCTTTCATGCTGGACTATCCAGCATCCATTTTTAGTACCCTTAATTCTTATGGCATTTCCAGCCTTACCTCTGGCCGTAGTTTTTCCAAGCCCACACCAAAGTGCTCATATGATATGTCACCCAATAAAAAGTGGTCAGATGGCTACACGTAAAACATTAAAAGATGGAAACACATTCATCCTTTAGGTTTCCCCTTACCTTGCCAAATATAGCAAGATTACAATTCCTAAAGGACATTTTCAGCACATTTTATGAATAATTGCAGGATTCCACAACTGGTTGCAGAATTGTCGATTTCGGGGGGCGGGGGTGGGGGGCACCTGACTGAGTGAAACAATTCGGCAGGTTAAATGTCTCTTCAGTTTGGCTACAATTCAGTCGTGCCTGGCGGTTTGTTCCTGCCTGGACGCTTGCTCATACCTGCCCTCCTTTATGCTGGTATCAGGACAAACACACCGGCCACGTTGCAAGGCACAGAGTGTCGGTGCATATATTCAGAGGGTCGTAGGAAGGAATGTGTGCATGTACGGTTATCTGTGCATGCGTGTGTGTACAGACGCGCGTGTGTGCGCGCGCGCTGTGTGACAAGGGACACAGAAAGGTACACCTCTTATCTCTGATCTCTCTGTAATCTCCTTTTCTGTTTCTAATCTCCCTTGTTGGCGCTTGGTAGTAACCTGAAGCATCCGAATCGTCACCGTTCCTGCCTTGTGCGCGCTGTGGCTTACCCCGGGGGCTGGTGGCTCGGTGGCTCGCAGGTTCGGTGGGTGTTGTGACGGAGGGTGGGTAGCGCCGCTGCCGCCACCGCCGCGGGTCCGGGTGCTCTGTCCCAGCCCGACAGCCTAGCGCGCGGTGCCGGAGCCCCCTCCCACCTCTCCCTCACCCCCCTCCCCTTCCCTCGACGCACCCCCCGCCCCCCCGCCCCCGCATTACCATAGGGAGGCCGAGTCCCCGCGAATCACTGCTGCAGCGGGCGGCATTTGAATAAGCCCCGCAACCCGGCGCAGACCCCAACTCTTCCACCAGCAGCGTGAACTGCACCAAGGGCCGCCACTCCCGACGGTAACCTGGCATTGGCTGACACCTCCCCAAAGTGCCCTGGGCGGCAAGGAGAGAGGGTGCCGTACCTCCCACTCGTTGCTTTTATATTAACTTGACTGATAAGATCAGACAATAAATGAAGGTGGGGGAGAGATACAGAAATACATACTCACAAATGGTGGGGAGAGCGGAAAGCGGGAAAGGAAGGGAGAGGAAAGAGGAGAGGGGAGGGGTGGAAAGGAAGAGGGGGGCGGAGGAAGGGGCCAGAAACCGGGGTACCCAGCCCGAGGGAAAGAGTTACTGAAAGTAAAATGGGGAAGGAGTAGGGAAACGATGGGAGGGGGAAAGATACCAAAAGATCTGAATTTGGACTTTTCAAGCTAAAAATACCACCTCACTGAACTTCACAACCTCCAATTAGACACGTGTTTCTCCCCTCTCCAACGTCACCGAATGATTAATTTGTCGTCTCAATCAGAAAGAAGTATTTAGAATTTTATAACCTATATAGGACTGATAGGAAAGTAGCCAATTTTGTGAAACACAGCAAAAGGCATGACGTTTAAAGATGTTGTTGGCCACCTCACACTTAAAAGATGAAGGCTTGTGTGGAAGACCAAGGCACTTGTCCATCCTAGTGTTCCTTGATAGCGAGACCTTGGCCTAGAGTCAGGAATAAGATGCGTTCTTAAATATTTTGGACTCTAAGTGTGAATTTCTCTTCTTTTTTTTTTTTTGACATATGATTGCTACCTTTCTCAAGAATTTTTTTTTTTTTTTACAAAAAAAATAGAGATAGTGCGGGTTTTTTTTTTTAATCAACTTACTGCAAAATGCCCCTCCTTTTAACTGAAGATATAATTACAAACCTTAGCTTAATCGATAGCCAGCCCCGTTTTACATAATAACTCTAAATAACTTGAGATTCTGAATTTAGTGTATATATTCAATGCGGTCTCCCCTCTTTCTCTTTAAATCAGAGGCAATGAGGTCTCTGTACAAAACAATCAGAATCATAATAAAATCCCAGTCGCCTATAGGACGTAACGATTAAATATTCCTCTCGGTGTTCAAGAGTCAAACCCCTCCTTTGGAGACATACAAAAAGGATGCTTCTGATTAATAATCTTACGCGGCACACTGAGGCCGAAGGCAGGGAACTGCAGGACGTCAGGGAAGGACTCAGAATTCTCAACACCTAGAATTTCGATGCAGTTTCCGAAGATGTGCTAACAGCTACATTTCCGAAGGGGAAACATAGGTGTCAAGCCTTGCTTTCGGGGAAACAACTGAATGCAAATATGGGGTGGGCGCTATCGCGGTTACTGTGCACGTCTACGTGCAGACGTGTGTACAAGATGGTTAGGTAGCTCACGCATGTGACCAGGCCCAAGTCTCGTTTTAAAAATTCTTTTTCTTTCCTTTATTTTTGTTTTTAGACATGACATTGAAACCAATCGACTCTTTCTGTGGCTGACTCCCACGAAGCGGGGATTTCAACTACTTGTTTATTTTCAAAGCCAAGGTGGAATCTGGGCTAAGTCTCCCGACTGGGAATTTTACCAGGAGGCTCCCAGTGCCCAGTCGTTGCCCACAAGGAAGGAGGGTTGGTAACTGCAAGAGAGGCTGGCTTTGAGCCGCTTCCGTCCAGGGCCAGAATTTTCGCCCCCCAGCAGACCTCTCTCTTCTTTCTCTCCCCGCCCCACGAAGGCTCTCCCTTAGGCAGACTAGTGTCACCCTATCGTGACCTGGTGAGTGATGGGACGGTCCGTAAGTGCAGCGGCCCTTTCTTGGGAGCTCTGGCGGGAATGTGAACCCGCCTGGCGCGGGAGGCTGAGTGGCGCCTGGGGCCGGTGCGGGCCTCCTGACTCCGGCCAGCAGGGGAACAGCGACACCTACTGGCCGAGCGGGCACCACGCCGAGGCCGTCGGGTCGGCTCTGAGCTGGGGGGCTCTGAGACTTGGAGGCAGCAGGAATCTGCGACCAGGGCTCGGTATGGCCCTCTAGGCCTCATCAGGCCCAGGAAAGGCATAGGTTCCGCTTCTCGAGACTCCTAGGAAGATTGCCTACAATCTTCAGATAGGACTGAACACTCCAGGTACACAGGCCCTCCAGCCCGAGGCTCTTTCTCCTGGGTGCCTGAACACACACTTGGCCACCATGTCCAGATTTTACGAGAGACTCTAGAGGAGGTTGGAGACCTGACCTCTTCGGGTTCAGGACCCAGGCCTCTTCACCACCATCCTCATTTCAGAGCTGACTAAAGATGATATCTTTACAAATTAGGAACCCAAGAGAATTCATTATCCTCTCTTAAGAGGAAAGATGCGCGAGTCAAGAACAGTGACTCTCTTATGCAATGGTTGGCGCCAGGCATTCGAACTGGCCAAGCCCTCCAGCTCGCCGGTCACCGCCCTTGAGCGCGCCCTCACCGCCCCTGGGGACTGAGATTTGGAAGTTTTTAAAAAAAATTATGATGTCCTTAATGACAACAGAAGTAAAAATAAATATTGGATGATATATTTTGGAGACCTAAGGTGTATGTGTATCTGTGTATATCTATCTATATGGTACCAATATTTCTGTATCTATCGCTAACATCTCTCTTCTGCTAAAAGCAAATGCTTGGATTCTTGGCTTCAGTGGGGAAAGGTGGGCAAGGCTGCCTAGGGAGAGGAGACAAGAGGAAAACCTAGTAGGGAAGAGGATGCAAGGAAACCAATTCCCATAGACCAGTTCTATTTTCTCTTAATAGACTTTTGCTTCTAAGCAAATAGTCTTTCATATGAAAAGGAGATGTAGGTCACCCCAGTGGAGAAAGGAGGGACCTCAGCTTCCTTCTCCCTCAGGTACCTCCTTTTCCTGGGTCACATTCTGAGGTTCACGCAGCCTAAGAAACCTGATTGAGTGTGATTCCTGTGTTAAAGTGCTTGACTAATAAAATATACCTCTCTTTTTAAAAGACTAGGGTATTTGAGCTAACTCGAATCCTTGAGATTTTTATTAAAAGAATTAAAAACTTCCACTTACAGTTCAAGAGTCCATCTTGGAAATTATTTTTAGCTTCAGGTACTGGTGGGAACTGTGGTCAACTGTGTTTCCAGGCAAAGGGGGCCTAGTTAAGGTTATGTTTTTGTCTGCATCCTCTATAATTACAAACATTTTGCTAATTCTGTTGTGTTTAAATAAAGCTGGAATTTTCAGTGCTACTGAAGAGTTTTAGATCAAGTTTCTTCCTCCTTTCTTTAAAAAATTAAAAAAAATATATCTCTAAGAGCTCAAGAAGTCTGCTCTATAACACAATTTTGCAAGTATTTCTTTTCTTTTCCTGCAAGTATATCCAGAGGTATTCTGATAATGCATGAATTCACTTCCAGAGCAGCTCTTTAGCAGTCTATATGATGCACAAGTAATGAATAAAATAGAGCTATATCCTAATAGCATTTCAAAGGACTCCTGCACCTCACTGCATATCAGTCAACTTTCTTATAAAATATAAACCTCCATAGGAAAAGAAAATAATTAATAAAATTAAATTATGCTAGACACACAACAAACACCCATCTAGCAATCCCAACTCAGAGGTGTCTTTGAGTATTGAAAAGCACCTTGAAAAATGCAGGAGTGGAATATTTTTCTTTTGGGAGAAAGCACTAGATTTCTAGAATATAGTTTTATTTGTGACTTGAAATCTTAGAATGGGTTCTCTTTGTTACTTGATAGTCTGATTTTATTGTCTCTAAAAATTGTTGACTTAGCATTAAATAAAATAAGGACTAGAATATGAGTGTCACAAATGGTGGAATTTCTTTGTATATCTAATCACCAACCCAAAGCATAAGCTTATTAAAGCCTAATTGAAGGATATTTCTTGATTCAGAACAGGAAACTATGCCAGTAAAATTGTTTTCTATTCCACAAGAAATATGAATATATTTTAATATGATATGTATTTTATATGTCCATGATTGTTACAGTGGTAGGTATATTGAAGTAAGGGTGGAGATAAGGCTTCTCTTCCTGTTTAGGTCTTCTTTAATATCTTTCTCTTTTAATTCCTCTTCTTTTGCAAGAAAAATAAGGAATGAAAGCAGGCTAAACTACCATTAGAGTGTATCTGTGTTTCTTTGTCACACCTTCCCTCCCTCTGGGCTCTCCCAGGAGGGTATGTGTGTATGTACCTCCTTTTCTGCTTGTTGAGAAGCAGGAAGGAAGGAAGGAAGGAAGGCTGGGAATATTGCTCAGAAAGGCACATCATTACATGTGAAAACACGATGGATATATTCGAAACCCCCTAACTCTCAGCTAGATGACTATCTGGGGAAGAGGGATTTGTGTGTGGAAACTAGCAGGTGGATTGTATGAAACGCTTGGGGAGAAGAGTGACTAGAGTGAAATCCATAGAGTCTCAATGACGTTTGGCTTTAGGGAATAGAACTCTAAGGACACCTGTGTTCATCTAGTTGGAGACCGTATGTGTATGTGTGTGCGCGCACATGTGTGTAGGAAGGGGCAGGTGCCCATCAAAAAAATCACTTGAAAAAATATTGGTCCTAAAATTCTGCCATGTCATCTTTTGGGGTCAGGCACCAAGGTCACTAACAAGACCCAGGTTCACTCATGGACCTCGACAATATTGCTTTTGTTAGTAGAAATACGGCTTCTTTCATGTTTTGGGTTCTTTATGTTACTTCTTTAGAGTAGGGCGAGGCTCTATCCTCCTCCTTGATCTCACAAATAACAATCTTTCTACCACTTGAGCCATCTGCCGCAGGTGTAATAGATGGCAGGGGGCCGACCTAACCACAGTTCAGTCTCTTCTAGGTCGTCATCGCTCTGCACCAAACAAATGAGTCCTGTTTCGCCACTAGGGTGCCGAGGTGGAAGGTGGATACGAGCCCCCCGCCCCTGGCAGCGTTCAGCTCTTAGAAACCACCGCCAGCTGACAACGCATGAAACACACAGGCACAGAGAAAACACCGAGCCAACACATGCTCCCTCTGCCCCCTCCCTCTGTACACATGGAGGACACGTACACAGGCTTTACACATTTAAAAGGCCCCAGACTCTCTTTCTGAATTCTTGGTTACTTATGACGGCTTCCCCTCCCCGCCACATAGCCCCAGGCGCGTGTGTGCATGTGTGTGCGCGCGCGCGCGCGTGCGAATGTGCGTTTGTGTGTTTAAAACGCTTATTGGTAGGTCATCAGCAGCTGATCAGACATACTAATCCAATAATCTTTTTGAATACATCCAATTTTTCGTTAAAGCATTTTTTATGGAAAACTATCAATTCCCTGAGCAATTTTCGGGTTCTTAGTTTAGGTTTCAGCGAACCGCAGAGCTGCGCAGCCCCCGCCTTGTCAAACTTTCCCTTTCCCATGTTTGATGGAGGTGCAAATTCACACTTCATGACAGAACAAGGGCTCCATCGCACGCGATTGTGTAAAGAAGGAAAGAAGAAGGAACGCGCAAAAAAACCGGAGGAAAATCGCGTAGCTGGAAGTCCCCTGGTAGTCGCTTCGAATCCTGGCAGGACACACATGGTGACCCAGGGCAAGAGCCCGTGTTTCAACCTCTAAGGCGCAGAGCCTCGGCGCGGCCCGGCGCCCTAGCCCAGAACCTAGCTCGTCGCTCGCGATCACGTTGCTCTCCCCCGCACCCCACCCAGACCGCCTCGCCCCACCCCTATTTTTTATCATTATTATTTGAGTAGCCCCAGGTAATCGTGCCGGTCTCTACCGCCTAGGCCGTGAGCCCCGGCTGGACCCTGCCAGGAATAGAACTCCGCTGCCCCCAGAGTACTTACCTCGGTCGAGGCCACGGCAAATGGTGGCCCAGAAGCGTCAAGTTTCCTTTCCCAGTGGTGCCAGATTCTCCTCCTGCCTTCCGCTCCACTAAGCCAGCGCGCTCTCTCTCTCTCTCTCTCTCTCTCTCTCTCTCTCTCTCTCTCTCTCTCTCTCTCTCTCTCTCTCTCTCTCTCTCTCTCTCTCTCTCTCTCTCTCTCTC
>RJWH01000381.1:691523-715345 GCA_004363575.1 Solenodon paradoxus
ACAGCATAGTTTCACTCATATGTGGAATATAATGAATAAAACAAATGAACAAACCCTGGAATCTCCCAGAACACAAGACAGTGGCCACCAGCGGCACTGGGGGAGGACAGGGCATACCAGATGGCATTAAAGGGCACTGTAGCCCTGCTATTGGGGGTGGCATGAAATGCATGAAGACTGGGGAGTAATTTCAATTTCTAAAATGCATACAGCAAATAAACAAAAGTAATAATAAAATGAGCTTTTAAAGAAAGAATCTGTGAATATAATAATATTTCTGCTGTTTTACAATTCAGTAATCAGTAGGCAGAACATTTCTGCCAGAGACTGGGGCAAAGACCAGCCAAAGGTCTGGTCTTAAATTCTAACAGTTAGGGCTTTCCAGGCAACAAAACAGTGGCATGAATTCAGGCTATAAACCTGCCTGGGACTGGTTTATATATATAAATTATTAGAAGAGATACTGTGGGGAAGGCACTTGAAGGAACACGACTGCCGGTTTGAGCTGAAACCTGAACTCAGGCTTATCCCCATCCTCCTGGGAAGGCATGTTCCCAGAAACTGCTCCAAGGATACAGCCTTGAGAAAATGTGTAATATGTTGATGAGACCAACTGGGTGACATGTGTGACTGAACACAGTTAAAGCCTCTTTAAGACTTGACATCTGCCACAAGATAGGGAAGAACGCTCATCTTGTGGTTGTGTAAGACAAACCTCTTAAGTAACTTCCCTTTTTCATTAAACCTGCCACTTACTGACCTGGAGTGACTTGCTTCTTTCCTTTGTCTCTCTTGAGCTTCATGTATATAGGGGTCATTTTCAGATTATATCTGGAATATACCTTGTGCCCTACCAGATATTTTTCCTTAAAGCCATGATTTTAGGGGCAGTTTTCCTTGTGGTCCCATGGTTTGGTGGTATGGGGAGGGGACAGATTAACGTCATGTTTATCCTTACACTGAGTGGTTATCGCTTGGTTTGGGTGAGCTTTTATTAGATTCCTTACTTTGGGTGGGTCTTAGGTTCCATCTCCTGTTCTCTATTTCCTGCAAATTAAAGAAAATAAAAACAAAAATTAAAACTTAAGTTCATCAGAATTTCCCTTTGTTTGTCTAGATTCTCCTTCTGGCTTAGTTTTTAATCTGTGCTTATTTCTTTTTATCCCCTTTCATTTCTTTGATGCTTTTAAAAAGATGGTTTGCATATTATAAATAGAACTTTTAATGGTTTTCAGCAGCTGACATGGTCTGAGTATCTACTTTACAGTCCAGCTGAAAAAAGAATTCTCTTATAGGCTGAACCGTGTCTCCCCCTAAAATTCACATGTTGAAAGCCTAACCCCAACATGTGACTGTATTAAAAAAAAAAAAAAAAAAGGGAAGATGGGGGGGTTCTTTAAATAGGTGACTTAAAATGATGTTATTAGACTGGGTTCTAATCCAATATAATTAGTATATTTTTAAGAAGAGAAAATTAGAACACAGACATACATAGAGGGAAGACAATGTGACAACACAAAGAGAAGACAGTCACCTACAAGCCAAGAAGAGAGAACTAGAGAAAAACCAATGTGGCCAACATTTTGATTTTAGACTTCTAGAACTGTGAGAAAATACAAATTGTGTAAAGGGGATCAATGGTATAGTGAAGGAAGAACTGAAATGGTGGTAAACTTAATATACTATATACAGATACAGATTTTCTATCATGCACACCTAAAACCTATATAATATGATGCAGTGTTCCTTCAATAAATTAATTTATATTAGAAGTACATTTCTGTGGTTTAAATCACCCAGACTGTAGTTCTTTGTTATGGAAGCCCTAGAAAACTAATACAGGAGCCCAAACACAAACAAACTGAAAGAGGAAAATCGAGACAATAAAACTCCAATTCTTCTGTTATACATTAAATTAATATTTCAGGTTATTAGAATGTTGAAAGGAGGGAAATTTAGGCTAAGTCAAGTTTTGGCATAACTCAACATTTTAATAAGATAGTCTCTTGTTTTATTCATTATAAATGACACTATTTAGGTCAATGTAAAATCTACACTATATTTCATGTTGTACAAGATTCATGAAGGTTTTAAGCCACTCGAATAACATAAAAAATTAAAGTTGCAACAGGGAAACTATCAAAGTAGTTCTTTTTAGTGGTTATATTATTGAGATATTTTAAACTAAAGATAATAGTTTATCTAATTTTAGAATTTTAGTTCTAAAGATAAATACTTAGAAAACTTGAAAGGTCATTATTTTTTACACAATTTCATTTAAAATTTACAGTATAGTCAACAAATCAGTTTTCTTCAATGGAAATATTTAGGCTTTCTTTAAAAAATGTAAATATTTTTGGAGATAACAAGATGTAACCCAAAACAAATAGAGAATCAAAAACAAATTTTTGTTTTATCAAAGTAAGTCGGAATTGGGTAAAAGCACTGAGTCACAGTTTCTGTTCTTTGAGATCAATTTAACTTAAATACAATTACTCAAACTTAATAAAAGAATTGTTATAGAAGTAATATAAAAACATTTCTATAATGAAACATAAATCAAGTTTTCTAAATTAAGTAAAACATGCATCTTGGTTCATAACAGAATAGGAAGGGCTACTGTTAAAAGTTGGATATACAGAAGGGAGCCCAAATTCTTGCTTGGAAGAAATCCTGGTCACCATTGAAGGCTCCTGGAGACGAGTCTTCCAGATCTTCGTTTAAGAATACAGGGTGCCTTTTGAAGACAAGAAGCTGCTAGAGCTGTCATTTTTATTTCATTTTATTTTACTTTCCCTTCACCCCAGAAACATAAGATGATCTTGATTAGTTTCCATTTCTGAGCCAAGCTTCTATTAATCCTTGTGTGATTTCATAGGCCCTTTATCATCCCCCAAATATTCTGAGTATTGATGTATAAAATCCCCTAAATGGGCAAACAGTTCATGGATCCACAGCTAGAGTTAAAAGACATAGATGAAAAGTTCCTGGTTGTGGTAACTGGCTGAGAGACATTCATCCCTATTCATGTGTGAACAGTTCATCAACTGAAAAGAGTAAATTACAGAACAGAGAACTCTTCACAGGTTGGAGGGGTGTAGGCCGCAGAGGAGTAGAGGACTGCTGAGAGTTGAAAAGAAGAAGAGACATAAAGTTCTTTTGCCTGTCACAGGCCTTTCTTTTTAATGTTTGGTGACAAATGGAAGTTTCTGTGGAGGTATTTTTATGTGAGAGACTCGATGGAAGCATTGTGTCTAAGCGCTATGGTGCTATCAAGATTTTGAAGCAGACTTTATGAAGCTGGTTTGTTACTGTCTTATTCCATTGCTGGTGCACCAATATTAATAAAGAAGATCATTTTCACAGAGTACAGTGAACTGATATCTCATGGGATACTGCAAACTGACTTCTCTAATTTCTTGTGATTCGTTACAAGAGTGATCATCTTGTATTTTTCCCAAGTCAGCTGCACATACAGCATCACATACTTAACTACTATCTTATTTTATTTTTATATCCTGCCTCCTTCTACAAAGCATCTAACATCGTTTTTAGGAAATACACTTTATCAAGTATATGGTTTAAGACAATTTTGCTTAATGAGTTTTGCGTCTTCTTGCTCTTCACTGGAGGGGACAACAAGCCAAGTTTGGCCAGCTGGGGTGAGCTGGTGTTCTACAACCCGCCAGAAGGAGCTTCTTCAGGCAACAACAGCAGCTTGCCACTAGCACTTGTGATTCAGATTATGTCACCCAGGAATTCACTTTGTTCACTCTGTCTTACTGAGTGACTTTTTATTTTTATTTATTTAAAGAAAGGTGCAGAGAGGGATAAAGGTGAGTAGGCAGGCAGGCAAGAAGAGAGAGGAGGAAGAATTTTTTTTTTTTTAAATTTATTTGTTCATCTTGGCTGTTCCCTACCAGCCCTGGGTCTCCAACCGGGGTCCTTGGGATGTATGTGAACATATCAGGTGGCTGCTAGGTCACCAGAGCACCCCAGAGTCACTTTTTAAATGGGCATTTGGTAACCCAAATACATTTTTTTATAAGTGGAGGAGGCATTTTTGAGGAATGTGGAGATCTTCCAAATTCCTAATTATGAAGTCTTCTAGTAGTTATCCAGCTTTTCCTAAAATATTTTTTACTATTAAAGGTACATTAGAGGTAAAGCCCTATTGTGAAAGAAAATCTGTATGTACACAGATAGTAAAGTTCATTTTCAGTGAATTTTTAAAAATGCCTTCGTTTCTAGAATAGTGGCCCTTCCTTGTGACTCTGGAACGTAGTGAGGATTGCACCTCCTCCCATCTCTTTGTGCACCCTTCCTGTGTTAGTCAGAAGAGGCCCTGCTGTGTGGCAGCAATAAACAAACCCTAACACCTCACTCAACTCACTCATGTAAAGTCTACCAAACACCCACTGGATTTTCAGGGTAGCTTCTTTTCCAAATGGTGACTTAGGAAGCCAGGTGCTTTCATCTTACAGCTACTCTACCTGGAACACAAGACTTTCAGGAGGCTGACAACCAGTGTGAACCAACTAAATTGAAATAAAATACTTCTTCCTTCTCTCTTCCTGCCACCCTGCCAACTCACCTTCACTTCTGCCTACACCTTTCCTTTTAAGAAACAAACAAACAAAATCTTCTCTGTCGATGTCTCCATACCCATTCCTGAGGACTGTCCCTGGCAGTAAACTCTGAGCTGATTTAGAGGCTAAGAAAGCATTGGATTTGAATGGTGATATATAGAATGGTGGTATATAGAAAGGATCTAAATTTCTCATCGGTACAATGTCCAGATTTCAGAAAGGAAAAGCCAACAGAAACCAATTTTCCTTTCCCCAAGCCTATTTACCATCTGGCCCTGTCATGGTGTCATAGATGCAGAGTGTTTCTCCATCTGGCCCTGTCACTGTGTAATGGTGGGGATTTGGGAAATTTTCTGTCATGAGCATCAATTTCTAGATAAGAAAATCTTATTTCTACCTGGTTTCTGAGAGGAGACTAGATAACAATGTAGGACATTTTTGGAAATACTTACGATTTATCCTTAGAGATCTAAGGAACTTTGTTCACTTACTTCCAAAGTATTATGTGCTTCTTTATCCCCACTGCCACAAACTCAGATTTCTATCTTACTTTATACATTTAGTTATTTACGCTCACAGCAAAAACATACACACATGAAGAGTCCTCTTCAGACGTTCTCTCCCTAAATAAATTTCCAAGTTTCCTCTTCCTTTCCCACCACCCTATCCCCACACCCAACCTCCCTCAACTGTGATGGATTAGATGGTTATTCCTGAGGTAAACACCTGGCATAATTTAAGGTCATAAAAACCTTAATTAATTCATAATTTAATCTAGATGTAATTTATGAGAAAACATTTTAATGAGGATATTAATTCTGTTGGAGGGTTTAACTTTATATATCCTATGCAAAAAGATCTTTGAACTTTTTTTGTTGACCCTGATTCCCCAATTTTCTATAATTTAATACCTTTAGTTTCATAGTTTTGATATCTTAATATTGACAACCTAACTTCATCCCTTCAAATAAGTAGGATTTTCTTTGACATGACCCAGGCACCTACTCTGTGGACAAGCAGAGTGCAATGATTGTAGACAATGAGAAAGAAGTTACCACAGAATTTCTCTAGGGCCAGGAGGAAGCTGGATGAAACCTAAAGAAGAATTAAAGAAGCACTGAGAGAATCCCAGTGCCCTTGCTACTGAGGGAGTGATGTCCATTTGGTATTAACCTCATCAAATTCTACCCTTCAGACCCTTCTCTGCCTATCCTTTATGTAGATACATGCTGAACCAGGCCAATTAGCTCATCTTAACCCTTCTCTATCCATAGTAGTATATGCAAGCTCAGCATCTCAGGATTCAGGATTCTTTTTTTCTTTTTTTTTTAAATTTTATTTTTTATTATTATTTAAGGAATATTGCATTTTGACAATGACTTGTTTTGAGGTATACGTAGTGGTATTTTTGCATTTACAAACAGCATAGTAGATTTATTAATATCCCCCCCTTTTTCCCCCCCTCAGGATCGTAAAACTCTAAAATTTGTTCTCTAAATATCAGAACTTCCAGATGCCTATCTCTAGCAAGAATGTGCTTTAGATAGTTTTCATTTACAGTGAGTGACAAAAAAAAAGTTTAACAAAAAGAAAAGTGTGAAATATGTAGCTAATCTGAAGTAAGACAGACCATTTTAAGTATTCTTCTTTCTTAGCTGCAGGCTCTGAGATGTTTAGTGCTGTCGCTTGGACATCCAATAAGAGAGAAGTAAGGCTATGATATCTGCGTCCTCAAACTATTCTTCAGACCACAATACCACACTTCCTTCCTCTTTCATTGATATTCAGAGAAGAATGGAACATGTAAGCAGCTGGGGTGGTGACTAGGACATGAAGGAATGAAACACCATAGTGCTACCTAGTAAGAGAAAATAACATCAGCATTTCGATGAGTCTTTTAAGAAATTGCCTTGTAGTGGTGAAGGGCAGTGGAACTTTGGTGGTGGATATGGTATGAACTAGGACTGAGAAGCAATTTCAATATCCTAAAATGGATATAGCATTGTGAAGAAATTTGAAAAACCAACACTGAAAAACAATGTAGAGTGGTGTGGCAGATATTGGTGCACAGATCAGATCCTTTTTATCAGCTGGGGCTACCATCCTTAAGCTGCTATGAGTTCCTTGGCTCACATCTCAATGACTTTTTTTGTCCAGATATTTGACCTTGGCTAAGTGGAATTGCTTCATTGGATAGTCCTGAAAGCTCATATTCTCCCTTCTCCAAGGGTAACCCCAAACTGACTCACTTATACTCTTTCATAGTCTTCCCCAGACTTTTATCTGGGACAATATCCTCCTCATCTCTTTTCTGTCCTCTTTCTACCCCTCCTTACAAGATTTTCCTCAAGAGCATTCACTCAATAAAGTATATACACTAGAACCTCTTTCTCAGGATCTACTTCTATAAACCCAACTTAAAACAACAGGTGTTGCTTAGGTTACTGAATAATTTCCCAGATGCATTGTCTAAGGTAGGTTTAGTAACATTCTATAGGTCTGTCAAAGTTTTAACAGATCCCAGCATCTTCTATTATGTATAGGATTTTTGAATGCTGCTCCTACTTCCCTCTGCTTTTCTTCTAAAAACTAAACAGTCTAATTTTTTAATGGGACCTTTTAGTAAATACTTTTGACAATTAAGAGATATTATTTGGAAAATGAACTAACATAATAGTACAGTAAATATGTACATATGCACATAAATGGTATGTGCTTCAGTACTTTCCCACAATTATGTGATCATTAAAAGACATTTCAGTGAAAAAAAAATTTTTTTTTCCCATGCCTTATAGAATAATAGCATAAAAGCTAGGGGAAAATTGATAGTCTTACTATAGAGGTAACTATCTTTAGCAAAACTCTAACAAGATGTTAGAGATTCAGCTATGGTGTTTCTTATTCATGCAACTCAACTAATGAGCTTGTGACTGCATGATAAAGAACAATCTCAACATAAACCTTAATGAAATTAAAATTGTTTTTATTATATACCAGTACTTACTGGTGGAGGTAACTACTCTGTCTATTGTCCTAATTCTCACAGGCTGGATCTTTAGAGACAAGAATAAATATTACAGTCAGCTACAAAATATGTCTCTCTTCCCACCCCACACAAGAGATGAATGACATTGTTTAGAGACAGTAAGGCAGACTTTATTCAAAGTAGTTGGGGGTCAGGGGGCAGGAGGTAGTGACTCGGTGGGGTTTTGTTGTAGAATAGAGAGAATATTCAACTTTGACTCCAATAAGGACAAGTGGGGACCAATAAGGAGGAGATTAGGAGTCAGTGGATAGAATATTTCTAAGATTAAACATCAGGGGTAAAAAGAATTCTTGCTAGAAGATTCAACGAAATGCTTGCTAAAGGTAAAGCAGGAGAATACGATATCTAGGGTGGTGGATTTTCACTAAACTGATTTAGCAAGATTCTTGTTCAAACTGGATTGTACAAGGACAGAGAGGGAAGCCCAAGGTCTGACCTAGTCCAGTAGCATCTGATTAAAGTTACATCAATAAAGGAGTGTTTGTCAACAGTAACCTAGAGTCAACAGAGTTTTTAAACTTAGTGCAGTAATAACTAACCCTTAGAATGACCAGCTGCTGTTCCAAGATCTTTGGATTATTAATTTATTTAATCTTCAGAATAATCATAAGAGTTGTTAATATTCTTATGCAGGTAATGTGAAGTTTTTGCAATAAAGTTAACTGAGACACACAGAGCTTAAGCAACTTTCCCAAAGTCTCCCAACTATTGCTGAGGACTTAAACCTAGGAAGCCAGGTTATAAAATCCATAGTCCAGCTAGTAAGACATACTGACATATTGCCTTTTTGTGCAGGCAATAAGGAAAATAAAAGTCTAAAATTTGGGTATAGATTTTATAGCTGAGAAGTGAACTGACAGCTCTGCAGAATAATTTATAATCTCATTTTATTACTATGTTATCATTACAGATGAAATTTTAGATTAAGCAGGTCAGTTTCTAGGACGATTTACTGTCCCTTAAATGCAAAGGGAGTTGAAAGTATGAGTAATGCTTATTAAGATTCATGTAAACACTAATGTTTCCTTTTTGAAAACCAGTTCTTATTAGACATTCACATATTTGCATTTTAAGAGGACAGAATCTGTAAATTTTAGAAAACTCATCTTTGAAAATTCTCTTACGGCTTATTATGAACTGAATGTGTTCATTCTTTTGGTTGTTAAAAGATGCTGCACAAAATCAGACTTCTTAGCATTTTATATTTAGTGCTTCTGGTTTATAATGTTATTCATTATGCAAAGAACACAGTATGATGGCTATGATATGAAAACACAGAGACAGTAGTTACAAAGTAGGTCTGTACAACAAGACTGTCGTTTGTTGGATGGAAACAGAAGGAAAGGTCAAGTCTCATATTTTAGGAGAAATGAGTTGCATTGTAAGTAGCACAGTGATGGACCTCTTTTCTCAATATATAATTTTCCATTGTTTTCAAACTGGCCCAAGATTGTTGCTGTCATCAGAATCACTCCTCTAAAATAAGAAACTATATCTAAGAAACTTTCTCTTTTTTGAAATAATTAATAGCATCAGACCATTAGAGCTCTAACACAGGTTACTTTTCCAGCTTTATCTTACTTATCTTACTTATTATGAAGCAAAAATTATAATATAGATTCTACCTGAATGAAAGGGAAGGGAAAGAATAAGTCTATAATGTAGGCTCTTGCATGGGGGATGGTGGGCCTGGGTCAGGTGACAAAGTAGGTTCTGAAAAGCATAATGCACATGATAAAGGGAGATCTCCAAAGTGATTGCAGAAATCACATTTTGATATCACTGCAGGGGTTAACAAACTCTTTTCGAGGGCAGTGGATCTAGCACATCCTTTTCCAAGGTCATGAGGTGTAGCCTCAATCACTTGGGATTGCTTGAGAGTTTTTTTGCCTAATATGATGAAGATAAGTAATTTATTCTTTGTAGGATGAACATCTTTTGGAATCAACCAACTAATAATATCCCCTCTCCCCACTACCGTCACCTAACTGTCCCATTCATATACAGTGATAACACTAACCACTCCCCAATTCCCAAATGGCTCCATCATCATTCCCAACTGCTATAAAAGACTGTTCCTTTAGTCTGCCTCTCAGTTGCAATTCATTGTACTGAGGTTGAATACTTGGCTCAAGCTGGACCAGTCAGAGCACTTTCCTTACAAATTAGGAATTGAGGTGGATAAGAAGTAGAAGGAAGGAGGAATATTTATTTAGTTCCCCTGTGGGATAGCTACCAGTTATCTATAAACTCAGGAATTGTGGGTAGCCAGGCTAACAGAGAAAGCTAGGGTACATGGACAGAATGCAGTGATTTCACAGAATGAAACAGAGACAGAGGAAATCCAGGTGTGGCTCTTTCTATGCCTGAGAGAGAATCCCTTTATGCTTCTGAGATACGCTTATACTGTGATAAATTCTCCTAGTTTGCTTAATTTAATTCAACTGGATTTTTTTTTTTTGTAAATAAAAAAAAAAAAAATCCAACAGGATATACTCTTTTTTCTTGTCACCTGAATGTTCAGTTACTTTCCTCTTTTTGAACCAGGAGGAAAAAAGTACATTATTCAGCTACACAGTTCCCTCTGTTTTGTGGCCTCTGTGTTTTGAATAGTTCATGTAACATAAAAATTACGTCAACTTTGTTAGATCCCTTCGCACTTCATGCGTGTAACTGTTTTGGTATATATGCTTCAGTCAAGAAACTCAATTTAAAATTGAGATAATGATGTGAAAGCATCTAGCATAATGACTTCCCCAGCAGATAGCAGCTAATTAGGCAACATTGGATACAAGAAAATAAGACTCACTTGTTATTTCTTTTAAAAAGTGGGTTTTTGGAAGGATATATGCAGACAAAAGGAATCTCAACTAAGAGCTGAAAACGGTCAACTCTAAGAACTGAATTTTCTTGTTAGCCATTCAGTAGTAGAAATCTGTAGACTCTCGCCATTAGGGTAACGGTTCCTCTTCGCCTCTGCTTTCACTACCTCTGCCTGTACTGACCTTCATGTTCACTCTCTTTTCAGCCGCCTTTTTGCCTCATTGTGTTTCCATATTCAACGTGTCTCCTTTCTGGTAGCTTTAGCTTATGACAGCTTTTAAGTGCTCATGACCCATCAGAACGCTGACTACCCCATTTTCTATCTGGATGGGGTTTTTTGCCCCTTACAGGTTCTATGGCATCAACACCTGGATGATTCCTTTTTTTCATCTCTCTTTTTAAATTTTGGAAAGAAGAATATGACTTCTCTAATTAAGCTCTGTATCAGAAGAGCTCAAGCGTTAATCTCTTCATAATATCCTAGTTTCTATGAACCTCTATATTGGATGTCTTCAGCCCAACGCCATTGCTGGATTGTAATAGGGATGATGAGTGTTAAGAGTTACTTGATCCCCTGGTGGATCATGGCAGCCTAGAATTGTCTCCTCTGAAGGGACTGTGGATATAATTGATTGACTTTATTGTAACTCTCAATAAGTCTTTTCTTTCTTTCTTTCCATCATAGTGACCCAGGGAGAGACCTTAATAGAAATGTTCAAGTTTTTACCTTTATATGATACTTAAATACATGCAAACTTTCAGAAGATCACTCGTGGCTAGATATATTTTTCTATTATCACCTGTAGCACTTCTCAAAGTGTGGTGAGTGGATGCCTCTCTGGTGTCTGTGAGGTTAATATTATTTTTATTATTATTTTATTTATTATTATTTTTATTTATTTATTATTATTATTTTATTATTTTATTAAAATTCTTTTTCTCTGTGTTGACATTAATAATATAAATCTATGGTGGTTAAAATTGCTGGCATCTCAAGAGGACACAAAGAGTCATTGTATTTCTTACCTTCATACACCATACAGCAAACAAACGAAAACAAAACAAAACAAGCTAGGTTCCCAATTTGTCTTAAGCATGTTCTTGATGAAGCAAGACAAATTTTATTAAATCTTAACACTTGGTTATACATTTTTATTTATGTATTTATTTTTAAAGGAAAAATAGAGGCAGGAATGAAGGCGAGTAGGCAGGCAGGCAAGGAGAGAGAGGAGAAAGAAGCACTTCATTTTATTTAGTTGTTCATCTTGGTTGCTCTCCCCCGAGTCTGGAGTCTTGAACCAGGGACGCTGGGATATATGTAGACTACACTGGGTGGACTAAACTGCTAGGTTACCAGCGTGTGTCTTAGTTATACATTTTTCAAATTCTATGTAGAAAAATCAGAAATATGCATAAAGTACATCTGCTGTATATAGTATAATAGTTACTTTGAATAAAAGCATTTACTTGAATGAGATTCAAGCTGAACTGGCTGCTTTTCTCATGAAACGTCACTTTTATTTGAAGAAAGGGCTGATAGGGAAAACCTATGGTCATTCAGACTTGAGTATTTGGCAGACACTTTATCCAAAATGCATGAAGTGAAACTATCACTTCAAGGAAAACAACTGATAGTATTTATTGCCAGTGACTAAAATTGGGGTGAAAATTAGAATTTTGGAAAACACTGTGAGTTTGATAGCTTCCCAATTCTTAAAGATTTGACTTTGTTGATGAGATTGGTAATGATATTAGTGAATGTAATTGTTTTTTTAAGGAAAGGTGCAGGCAAGAATAAAGGTGAGTAGGTAGGTGGGAGGAAGCTGCACTTTATTTACTTAGCTGTTCATCTTGGCTGTTCCCTTTGGCCCCGGGTCACGAAGCTCGGTCCTTGGGGTATCTGTGGACCAGCCAGAGGTCATGGACTTAGTCACTAAACCACTAAGGTGTGCCAGTGAATATAATTTTTGACATTATATAATGAAATATGTCAACATTTGGAATATTTTCAAAACTCAGTGAAGCAATATTTTCCAAATGACCGAAGTTGTATGTTTCCAAATCATGCTGGGTAAAAAATTCACTTAAATTTTAAGATTTTATGATGAATTTGTATTATAATAGAGTTTAAAAGTTCATCATATAGTTTCATCATATACATTATTGTCAATCTTAAAAGAAAGTACCATTTTTTTTACTTTTAGTATAGTGTTAAAGAAAATACCTGCAGTTATTTGAAATGGCTTATTAAAATACACATTCCTTCCTTTTATTTCTTTCTTTTCTGGAACAAAACAGACTCTTTTCTGTTTGCAAGTCTACTTCTGAGTTGCAAATATTTCATTTTCTCCTGTATTCCCCTAATCAATGTTGGCTGCCACAATCAGACAGGCAGAAAGCATAGGGTCACTTTTTTCTTGCATCTGTGGTGAACCTTTCTTTTCCAAGTAAGTATCTTTGGGGCAGATTTTCTTCATATACTTGAAACAACATATCAGAACAGAATGGATGTAAAAGGAGATTTGAGAATCCAGTTGCCTTCTAATAATCCAGACAGAGTTGCCAAAATGGAAAATAATACTCATCTTCTCATTGTTTCTCTGTTTGCTTGTTTTTGTTTTGGAACATAATAATTATTTTAATTTTTGTTTATTTTTTTAATGGAAAGCTGCAGTCACGCATGAAAGCAAGTAGGAAGGCAGGCAAGAAGAGAGAGGAGGCAGAAGGACTACATTTTATTTAGTTGTTCATCTTGGTTGTTCCCACCCAGCCCTAGGTCTTGAACTGGGCACCATGGGACATATGAGGACTACATCTGTTGGCACCATAGTTATGTTTTTAAAAAACACATGTATTTAAAAAACAATTATATTAACAAGTAATGGAATAATTATTGTTATTTTAATAGAATTAGTAAATAAGAATTTTAAGAATTTATCTGTTTAATTTATAATGCTATGAATATTCATAGATAAAATCCACATAAACTGAAGTTCTTTGAGGTCCTCAATAACATTAAGTGGTAAGAGGATGGTGTACTGGAGATGGCTGGCACCAGTCCATGATAGCCAACTGTAGGCATCTCTTGTCAGTTCTGTGCTCAATGACATCAAGTTGAATGCTTAAAATCAATCATGGAGAAAGTATTTGAAAAGAAATCAACAAATGTACAAATTGGGGTTTTAAAAGTTTTTTATTAAACATTTACAGTAAATCATTCTGAAAAAGAATACTGAGATCCAATACTGATAAACCATTAATCCAGTGGCTACCTCTATCTCTCTCCTCTGTCATCCTCCCATGGGGAATCATCTTGAATTATTCATTCATTCAGTAAATATTTACTGAATGCTACTATTTTCTAGGTCCTATGCTGCAAAATGGAGAGGCTAAAATGAATAATTTAGAAATATAAAGTTCTCCATTTAGTGGGGATATACGAAAATAATTACAGAATTAGGTGGTAATTGTTATGCTAGGGTGTTGACAATCGTAGTACAACAGGAGAGAAATTTCCAACCTTGACCAGAAAGACAGAGGGTGGGGGCAGGTGAGGGAAGCTTAGGAAGATGTCTGTGTCAATCACCTCCTATCAGGAGAGGGAAAATGCACCAGAGAATTCAACACAGGGCATTGTAACCAGGTAATTGTGGATTGGGTAACTGAAAGACAAAAGGAAAAGATTAAATTATTATGGAAGTAGCAATTGCAGAAGTTGCTACCCTCTGAGACTCATGGAATAAAGAGAATCAGTTGGGACTATTAAAACTTAGAAACTTGGGTGGGACACCATGGAGCTGAAATTCAAATATCAGAGCCTGGATTATTTCTCCGTCAGCGCTGGTCCGTCTGAGTTTGGAAGAAGGGTCCTTTGGCTTGGAACCTGATGTTTGAAGGAGGGGGTCCTACTGACTGGTGCCATTGTCTCTCAGTGGGACAAAATGAAGATAGCTCTTACAAGGTTAGGAAAAACTTCAAACTAATTTAAACTGATGCTATGGGAGGAAAAAAAATGGTGATGCTAGGGTGAAGAAATGATGTTAGGATAATACTCACAGGCTCAGAAAGCACGTTCCTTCATGCTCCAGTCTCGTAGGGTCCTTCGAGTCTAGTAGCAGTGCTGAACAGGAAGTCGGCTGACAAAGCAGAAATGTGGTTTTGGAAGTTCCTGGATCAGCATCCTCAGAGTACAGAACAATAGCTAAACTGACACAATGCACCCTTGCCTACTTTAGCATTTATACTCACCTTCTTACACATATTCAGTTCTCTAACCACCGACGAAAAGAACTTACTGTTTTCATCCAACAAAATTCAACAACAGAAAGAACTCAATATTTACATCCAACAAGATTCCTCAGAATCCTTTGTTTAAATGAAAACATGTTTACCTGCTTATCAAAATAGGATACACAAAATACTAACAATCATTGAATCAGGTTTGGGATGCAGTCACGCTACCCAGCTCTGGATTGTGCCAGTCACCCCTCAAATTTAGTCATAGATTCATTTGAATATTCTTCTACTAAAGACCAAAATTTAAAGTTAACCTTTAGCAAAGCTTGTATAAAATAATAAAGGGAATAAAGAGAGAGAGGAAAATAGTTTATATGTATTCACCATACATACATAATAAAAGGAAGAAAATACACAAAACTGTTATGGTCTTTAATTCTATAACTAGTCACAAGATCATAGTTCATATATGTAACTTCACTCTCCCTTTCTATTTTTCACTTGTCCTCATGTAGGGCCTCTGATGATTTGGGTTCTTGGGTTCTAAACTTTCAGTACTGAAGTATCTAAATAGTCAGTTGTCCTGACTTTTCTTTATAGCTGTAATTTCTTCTTTACATTTCATTATTGTGTTTGCACCCTGGCAGAGTAGCAGTTTGGTCAGCCACCTTCAACCGGTGCAGTCCACATACATCACAAGGACCTGGGTTTGTGTCCCAAGGCTGGGAAGAACAAGTAAGATGAACAGATAGATAAAATAAATAAGGGGTTCTTCCTCCTCTCTCTTCCTGTCTGCCTGCCTGCCTGCCTATGCTCACTTTTATTTCTGCCTGCAACTTTCTTTAAATATACATATTTATGTACGTGTGTGTGTGTATATATATGTATATATATACATATATACATATATACATATATATACATATATACATATATATATATATATACACAATCATACAAGGAAGTACTGAGAGAGCTTCTTCAGAGAACCCTTTGGGCTCCAGACATAGTCTTTCATTTTCCCATTGTGTGGCAGCAACTCAGTTTTTCTTCAGTGGTCTGAATCAATTATTCCAGTACTACAAATTACAGCACTTTAAAGAGACCCACAGGGTTAGGTGTCAGTCTTAACTTCCAATTCAATGGAGTCATTGTTTTATCTCATGGCAAAAATATTCTGCATTTGGGAACTAAGATCTTCAAATCAACAGAAGATAAAATTGCAGGTGTGGAAGATGAAATGTCTGTGACTACACAGACACTCTGGGAGAACCCCATTCATCCTGAAAAAAAATTCTGTGACTAGTCATTAGGTGTAATACTGATGGTATCCATTTCCACATCCCTCTTGATTTTGAACCCATCTAGCTTAGTTATAGAAGAGATAGCACCAAATACAGGTTGTTGGTTCAAAGAGTATTTTTATCTTGGATGCTAGAACTCCAGCCCTCAAATGACTTTACAAGTGAGTTCAGGAGCCTATTCCACCAACTAAGAAGCCAAATTCCAGTGATAGAGTGTGTGGTAAAAGTAGAAAATCCATAGGCATGAACCCCTCATTGTGCTTCTTTGACCATGAAGCAAGTTCTTTCACCAGGTGCAATGTTGTGTGGAATGCCATGACGATGAAAACAGCATTCTGAAAGCTCCCACATGGTGGTACTTGCAAAAGCATTACAAACAAGGAAGGCAATTCTATACCCAAATTACATGCCCACTCTAGTGAAGACAAATCTATGCCTTCTCCATAATGCGGGGATCCACATTATCAGTCTGAACCCGGTAGGTGGCTGTCCCTGGGAAATGGTGCTATGTAGGAGACTCAGTATGTCTCCTGTTGTTGGCCAATTAGGCACTTACCAGTAACAGCGGCTAGGTCAGTCCGTGTTGTTAAGACCATAAACAGTCTTGCCACTGTGACACTTTATACAAGGGCCGATTGAGCAAGCCTTGCAGTGACTTGTGGAAGACGCTGCCTGACAAATACAGAATATATAATTTTTTTCTACCTATTGAAAGCCTCCTTTGTAACTGATGCTTTTGCGAGGGCATTTACAAATATCTTCAGTCTCTGTGCCTGTTATGAGAGATCTATACACATTTCTCCTCCCCAGATACCTTCTTGACAATATTACAGCCCTTTTTTTTTTCTAACCAAGTACCTAAACATCCAAACTGTTAGTGATTGCTGCCCCTCTCTCAATTTAGAAAAAAGTCAATAACCAGTTGTGTTTATCAAAGTTCTGCTCTCAGAGTGTGTTTTACTTTTTAAAAAAAGTTTTTAATACAGGGAGAAAAGAAGAATGGGAGAGGAGGAAGGAAGGAAGGAAGGAAGGGAGAAAGGAGAGGCAGATATATATTTATGTATTTGTTCATTTTGGTTTTTCACCCCAGTCCCAGGTCTCAAACACAGGTACTTTGGGCTTTATGTGGTTCACACGCCAATGGCTCAACTGCCTGAACCACAAGGGCAGGCCCCACAGAGTTTATTTTTCTTTACTACTGTCCAGAGTCAGTCCTGAGTAGAACTGTAAAAGGACAACTGTCCATGCCAGATTGTTGCATCATATTATATTACATTTGTAAGTCAGGACTGTGCTTCTTCCTCCTCATTGAACTGGTAATAAGAAACTCCCCTATGAGGCAACAGATATGGACTGAGGAAGAGGAGCCAGGAGCCGACGTTGAAGGTGTCTAAATCACTTGCTTAGGGCGATTTCGCAGTGCCTTCTGGACCTGGTTGAACTCGATCTCTTACATAACATTTCCACTTGCTTCTGTGCACACCCAGTTTTAAGAGGACGTTGCCCAGTTCATAATGGGAGACTTGGATTACAGGTAAGGTATTCAGTACTAGTATTAAGTCTGATATTTTTGAAAAGGAGAATAGTTTTCTCCAAAAGAGGCATAGATTTGCTTCAAAACCTGGAGTTATACATGTGATTCTCTTTGGCTTGCTGAAGATTGCACATAGCCTCCTATCCGACACAGACACTCCAAGAATCACTAAGTCTCTTGGGTCACACACACACACACACACACACACACACACACAATCAGCTTATACTTCAGTCTGCACTTGCTCTAGTGCCCCTCAAAACTGGCAGTTTTACTTGTAAGTGAGACCTAAAATATATCACCTTTAAAATCCCAAAAGGCTCACTTAGTGCCTCTTCTTCAGTAGTTGACTTGGCAAGGTACAGCAATTTATCTTTCACTCTGGAAGAGATATCTTGAGGTGTTTCATACCAATTGACTCCCAGGAACTTCACATAATAAGGAATCCCTGAACTTTTGTGGGGTTTATCTCCTAATCTCTGGTTAACATGTCTTACTAAGTTGTAGAAAATATTTGCTCTTCCTGTTGAGGTCCTGCTCTGACCCAGTCAACATGACATCAGTGCAGTGGACCAGTGAGTTTATGTGAACTCTCAAGATGACCGTAATCTCATCAGACTATATCATGGCTGGACAGCAAGATCATCGAGCTAGTACTGAAACTGCATCAGGTAAAACCAAATGGCTTCTGGTGACCCTTGCAAATTGGTATGGAGAAAGAAGCATTTTCAGATCAGTAACTGCATACCGGGTGCCAGAAACTTTTGATTTATTCCATTTAAATAGCAGCTGCAGTGGAGGCACTTGATTAAATTTACTGTAATAGTCATTCTCCAAGTTCCCTCCAACTTCCCTACAGGCCAGACAGACAAATTAAATGGGAGATGCAATAGCTTCTGTTTTTTGTCAAATTTTTGATGGTCAACGCTAGTCTCTGAAGTTCCATCAGGGGTGAAGTATTGCTTTTGGTTTACAATCCTAGTAAGGACAGGAATTTACAGGACTATCTAGTGGGCCTATTTTTGCCATCAATTTCCTCAATGACCAGAGATCCAACGGAACTATTGTAGAACGCAGCTCGAGCTATCTCGCTTGGGTGAGGAGAGCTGGGTTATGCATTCACCCAGTTAATAATTTTTTGAGGGCTGTTCTTAACATGTAGACAAAATGAGCAAGGCACTTGCAGAATCTGCTACAAAGTTATTTGGATGGGACAGTTTCTGAATTGTGCTTTGAATGTGTTGAGAAGTTAATGATAGCCAGTAAATTGTTGGATCAGTGAGTCTGAAATTCAACCATGGCTCTGTGCTCGCGTCTATTATAAAATTTACTATGTTTTATTTGAATGACCTATTTATGTGTTTGCCTTTTAAATAAGTTATAAAGGGTGATGTCTTTTCCCCCCCAGTGCCCATGCAGTATCTGAAACAGTAGTTAGACCTCAAGTGTTTATTGAATCAAAGTAAGCATGTTTCTCTTCACCAATGTTTTTTGTTTTGTAAAACTCTTTCAGAAGTATGACAATAATGATTGATATGGAACCGAGAGTATCAACTGCATTTTGAATACTGGCACCATGCCTACCCAATTCAATCAAACTGTCTTTGGGCAGTGGGGAAAACCTTCTTCCAAGAGAAAATTGGAAAGGTCAGAGTCTATAGATTTATAGTGTCTGTGCTAATATTTATATTTCCCTTAGGATAGAATGTGATATCAATGCATTTGCTTGTCCTGCACTCCAAAAGAATGCTAAGTGATTTATTAACACCTTATACAATTCCTAAAATTGGAAAAAAAATGATAACAATCATTCAGAGTTAGGTTGCTTCCTGAGAACAAAAACAAATTATTAGCAGTGAAGCAAAGTATGCAAATCACATTGGTTTTCTCAAATAGGAAATAGATTATTACAACAAACTCCCATGTGGAAGGAAATTCATTGTTTGGTCTGAAATAGAATTCATGTGTATATTTTGGAATCATTGAAACTTAGTGATCAAGTTTCCTCAGTTGCATTAATAAATAAACAGGTTTGATTCCCAGCACTTGTACAACTGGTTGGGATAAGATCAGAAGTTACCATGATTCAGTGCCTTCTGGGAACACACAGTGCTCTAAACTTATGGAGAAATAAAACAATAGCTATTTGGTTTACAGTATTATTGCTTTATATGCCACATGCTACAATATACCAAACATTTTATACTTTATCATTGTGTGTCACTTTAAGGTTTTTTTTAAAATGGAGTAACATAAAGGATTAGTATCATTTGAAGCCAGAATTGTCCTATACAGCTGTGTAGTTTCCCTGGCACATTGCTGATCTGAATTTGGGTCATAAATATCTTGGAGATGTGTGACTTCAAGTACTGTAGGGAAAATGAAGTAAGCCTGTGAGAATTAGCACATGGTTTTTCCCCATGGTGACCCATTTTGTCCACCTCTCAGTAAACTATAAAAAAGACAGCTGGGTGGAGACAAAGTCATTTGGTTATAAAAATGGGTGATAAGGAAGCACAGAGTACAGATTTGCAAGGACAGGGTGAAATAGAAACAAAAGCAAAGAGAAAAAAATAGGTCATGATTTAAGTGTAACACACAATATTAATTCTTATCCAAATATTTTATGAGCATGATATTAACCATGCTTATTTTGGGGCTTTGCAACAGTATTCTTGGCATATCAAACTTATTTATGTAGTTTGAGTTTTCACCCAGTTACTTAATAAGGACAAGGTCAGTTTTCATATTGGCCAGGTATCTGTATACAGAGAAAAGATCTCTCCTTGGTTACATATCAGCTATCACTGGAGGAGTTCTCTAAGACAGCAAAAAGCCTTGATGAAGAGAAAAACATTCATTTTGACTCAATGAACACCTGATGAGCGACTACTATGTACCAGGTATTACCTGGGTAATGAAATAAAAAATAAAAAAGGACACAGCCCTTTATAAAAGTTTGGTTAAAAGCTTGTTTGCCATCCCATTCAGGTCTCTCGCAAGAACAAATCATTATAATGTGGATAATTTGGTACAATCTACTATAATTATTGGAAGAATGACTCAAAGAAATTTTTCTCTTGATATGGATAAGAAGGTAAGTAACAATAAGAAATGGCTACCCTTATCAAGCCCTCACATCTACCTGGAACTTAAGCTCGAGATAAGTATTGTCTCACCTAGTCCTCATAAACTGCCATTTTCAGC
This sequence comes from Solenodon paradoxus, assembly GCA_004363575.1. Taxonomy (NCBI): domain Eukaryota; kingdom Metazoa; phylum Chordata; class Mammalia; order Eulipotyphla; family Solenodontidae; genus Solenodon; species Solenodon paradoxus. Next base: position 712,263 of record RJWH01000381.1, read on the forward strand.
TAAGGAAATAGGTTTAAAAAGTTAAGTAGCTTGCCATATAAGTCATACATATATTAAACAACCAAGCTAGGATTTGAATTCAAAATAAGAATGATGATGATGAACATTTACATCTGTTTACATTTTATGTTTTGCTAATGACATTTACATACATTCTCTTACTTAATTGTCCCAGCTTTATGAAGCAGTCAGGAATTATTGTCCTTTTTTTGTTTGTTTGTTTGTTTGTTTAGAAATGTGGGAATGGAGGCTTTCAGAAGTCACCCAGCTAATTGGTGTCAGGAACAGTATTCAAAGCTAAGTGTGCTGGTTCTAGGTGTTAGGATCTTTTAAATATTTGGACAGCTGAAGTCAGGCATATGCGTCTTTATTGTGAAGTTAGACACTACATAGTGCACAATGAAATTATAAGTATTCAGATTATCCAAGCTACTTCATATTTTCTGAATAAAATTAAAAACATGAAGTATTATCAGTGAAAATAAACTTAGATAATATTTTAAATATTAGATCCAATTTAATACTTCAGGTGTGATAGTAGAAACCTGTATTTCCTATTACTTATTTCATTGTCTGTCTTAACTGGTGGAACACAACTTCTCTACAATTGAAGTGTCAGAAAAGAATTGTTTTCTAATAATTCTCAAAATTATTAGATAACAAATGCATTTTTCTTACTCTTCTTAACATATTACTGTCTAGTCGACATTTACATTTTAGATAAAAATCATGTATTTGACTAGTAATAAATGGCTTTCTTTCTTTTTTTTAGAACTATAATTTAGGCATGGCTGGCAGCTTAGGCATTAAGTCTGGCTGTAGCATAGTCCATACAATGCCCAGGGACCCAGGTTAACAGCACTGGATGGGAGATGGAGGGGGCGGGGGCGGGGTTTGGGTGGGTGGACAACCGAAATGAACAACTAAATAAAAATTTTAAATACTTTTTTCCCCTCTGTCTTCCTTCCTGCTTACTTGTCTTTGTTCCTGTCTTCTGCTTTCCTCTAAAAAAGAATTGTAATTTAAATTTTTATATTTTATTTATTTTGAAATATATTGAAATTGCACAAATAGACTCTTTAAAAGTGTGTAGTTAGTCTTGAAATTGATTGTTTTAGCAGATAAATAAAAGGTTTTTATTTTGAAACAAAGTTGATTTTAAATTGGTGGGGTTGGGGGGGAGAATAAAAACTTATTATAGAGAATAAGGATCTCCAGTAATTCACCAGTATTTTTTCTGCTTAGATAGATGTATATTTAAGCTCACTTTAAACTATGCATCTTTTACTTGATTTCTACACAAATTACCAGCTGAGAACCTCTAATCAGTAGTTCCAAATGATGAGCCTATGAAGTGGATTACTATATTCAAATAATGTTTAAAAATCCATATTATTAACAGATGCAAATATCCAACGAGGCACACACAGTCACACAGGCATGTTCACATAGTGTGTGTGCATATGTTTCTGTGTAAGTTAGTAAATTCAGGCTGTATCTTTAACTGAAGAAACACTATGTCATTATGCCCTCTTGTTAATAAACAAGCATTATGTATTTATGTATTTCCGTGTGTGCATCTGTCTGAATGTTTGTGTGCATGTATAAATTAACTGAAATATAAAAACAAAACTTTCTCCTATAAATAGAAATAATATTTTTAAGTTCAGTACAATCTTTAAAGAATATATTCTTAAAAATCAAAGCAGAGATTTTTATTGGGCATCCATTCTGTGTTTAGCTTTCTATAAAGAGGAGCACACAGAAATATAAATCTTTCTGGCCCTGTTTGTCAGTATTATAAAAACAGGTAACGTGTTAATACCTATAGCAGGAACTCTCACAGAATGCTAATGGGAGTGGAAATTGGTTTAATTGCTCTGGAACCTACTGATGTTACTCATTGCAATTGAGAATGCACATACCCTGAGACCTAGAAATTCCATTTCTAGGTATCTACTATAGAGAAGCTCTTGGATGTGTGCATGAGATGGAGGGAAAATACAATTTGCAGAAATCTTAGGTAATTCTGATAAACTGGAAAGATTCCCAAAGTCCATCTAAGTAGAATGGATAGAGTTGGTATTTTCACGCAGTGAGACATCATATAGCAATAAAAACTGCTATGGCTAGAGGCAAACATGGACAAAGCTCAAAAACAGCAGTGATTGTGGGACGGTGGCAAAAACTGACAATATCTGATATTCTCAGGCAGGCTCCCATTCAAGTCATTTTTCCAAAGAGAAAACAGTCACAACAACCAGTAATGTTTGAAAAGTCACAAGAAAATAAACTCAATATGATTCCACTGATATAAAATTCAAACATAAAATAATATAGTATTCAGGCACACATACAAAGTAATCTATTTTTAAAATAAAATGAAGGATTAACTGAAAATTTGGTGCCAGAGTTACTTTTAGAGAAAGACAATGTGCGTATGATCTGAGTAAGTTATGCAGAGTTTTCAAAGGCATAGATTAAATTCTATTTATTAACTTGCATGGTGGATATAAATCACTTGTTTGATTAATGATGTTTCAGTTGTGCATCTCACATGCATATATGAACCAACTGTTTTTTATAGGCGTGTATATATGATATATATGAAATATATATAGGAAATATACACAAAGGAGAAAGGAGAATCTAGATAGACAGAATCTCCTTGGTGTATAGTTCTGTTTATTTTTTTTTTTTTAAAGGAAAGGTGCAGGCAAGCAGGATGAGAGGGGAGGCAGAATAATTTAATTAAATTTTTTATTTCATTGTTCACACTGGTTTCCCATGCCCCTGACCTTGGACACTAACCCAGAGGTACATGGCCTGCATTCCTTCGGAGGCAATTGACCTAACTGCTACTCCACCAGTGCCTGCCTCCTTTGTGCATATTTCACAATAATATCTGTATATCTATATCTATATGAAAAGAGATTTTACAGTACCACAGTAACATTAGTTATATTAGTTTTATCACATTTTCTATAATGTGTTTTCATTATGTTCATAATTAAAATATATTAAAGTAATCCATTTATAGGGAAATAGCAATATTCTGACTTAGCTCAAATTAGTCACAAAAT